>VXCM01000863.1:42082-97550 GCA_014773175.1 Lucifuga dentata
TCTCTCTCTCTCTCTCTCTCTCTCTCTCTCTCTGGTTTCAGCTGTCTTAAGATCCCTCACGTCCACTCTCCCACGCCTCCTTCTCTCAAGCTGTTTTATCAACTCAAAATACTTTGCAAGAAACCATTAAACAGACAAATTTAATGGTCAGTTTGAGAACTATAACAGTGCAATGAGTGCATGGGATGCAAACTATAAATTGTATTTATAAACAACAGCATCTGTAATGCCTACAGTCATGGTGCTGCGATCATAAATGGTTCTCATCAACAAAGAACTTTGCAGGTTGCTGCAATCTCAAGATGCATATTTACAGATTTGCATACTTAACGTTACTTGAAGGACTCTGAGCCAAAATGCCTACATCAGCAATTGGAATCAATCAAACATCAGAATGGCTTTCTACACAATGTGATCCTGTTATTTGTTTTGCTATCATTCTGGGTTTTGTCCTTCAAGTGATACAAAGAGTGTGTGCTTCCTCTCTCTCTCTCTCTCTCTCTCTCTCTCTCTCTCTCTCTCTCTCTGGAAGGTTTTGGTGAGCCCTCATGGGTGAACGTCTCTACAGGAACAACTGCAAATGGATGTTCTCCCTCACGTCTAACACAGGATAAGTTGGACAATCTACTGATTGAGCTTGTAAAGGTGAAAGTTCTTGTAATTCTTGCAATTCTGGCTCATCACACTATATTATTAAACAACCTGTAAAATGGAATGTGTAAAGCAATATCTATTCATTGTTGTCTTTTTAATGTGTGTTTTTGAAATGTTTTTCTGCTGCAAAGGTGGAAGATGAAATTTACACCTTGCGCCAGGTGCTTTTAGCCAAAGAAAGACATGCAACAGACATCAGGAGACAACTGGGTATGAGCCCTCTCTCTAACATCAAACAGAATCTGTCCAAAGGCTGGCAAGACATCCAGACCTCCACACCGTAAGTCCACGTGCATCCTCATAAAGCCAACAAGGTTAGACCTGCACAGTTTCCTATGTGACACAACATGGCTTTTGTCAGGATAAATACAAGTACGTCTGTTGGATGGATAAAAATTGGCATAGTCTCACATGGCTGTCCTAGTTTAAGACACCCAATCTCTCCCCTGGCAAAACATTCGCCTCGTTTTGGCTTAGTGTGACAGAGTTACATAACCAGGAAAAGCACACTCATGACTATCATGGTCTCCAAACTGTCCATGTTTTTTTTTTTTTTTTTTTTTTCAGATTTCAAACTGCTTCTGCAGCTTTTGATGACATCAGCCAGTCCAATGTGTAAGTATTGGTGTTTGCATCATATGCTGAAAACAAAATAAGAGATTTGCCAACGGTTTGTTCTGTACTCACATGCTAAGGAGGGAGGTTTTCTAAGGGACAACTGATGGGATTTTCCAGGTTAAATAGGATCAGTGCCCTGTTAATAGCCTTATAACCTGACTTCACAGAAGGAGTAGCAGTATTACCAGGCAGGCATGACCCCTGACATACACTATGTCTCAGATAGAGTGAGCAAAGACAATGTCTGTGGCTGATGGCCACTGGCATGTGCTTGTTTCATTTATGTTGTGCGCCAGCTTAGACCTGTCTGCTCTGTGTTGTTGTCTCCCATTGGTTAAGTGTCAGAGGTGTGATGGCAGCCATGGGACTTTCCTCTATTCAGTTTCTGACCTCCGCTACCTCTTTGTACCTGTAGCTATAGGAGGACCCAGCAGGGTTTGTCTCACGCAGGCCAGCTGACATCTGCTGCGTTGTCCAATGTGGGCGTGGCTATCACCAGGAGATTGGCAGACATGAGGTACCCTCAGAACTGATGATTCACACAATGAAAAAAGGACAAGAAATACTGTAGTTGTTAATATTCCAGTATTTCTTCCAGTGGTTAATGACACATAAGTAAAATTTAAAAAGAGGTGATGATTTCAAATAAAATTGAAGTTACTGAAAGATAAAGGAACTGTGTGTTGATCCATAATAATGTGCATGACAAGCTTTCTTTAACAAGTGATTAGGACCTAAATGACTTTGAGCTGTAAGTGCTGGATTTCACAACACGTGTCACCTGTTTTTGTCCTCTACACATCATAGTGAAATCCTTCAATACGGGACATCCCTTTTTAGTCTGAAAGCCTCCTGGCTTGTTTAGCCTGTAAACAACCATAATCCAATTCACAGTAGTAGAGCAGAACTTAAGCAACAAAGGCTGAAAAGTGTATTGTTCTCATGGTGGGGCCTTGTGTGTGTGTCTGCCTTTATCTTAATGCCACGACTTCAACAGAGCTCTGTCCCTTCCAAGTCCACCATGGTAAGATTATTTAGTGCTACAGGACTATATGATCTCATTGCAGTGAATCTGAGTTGCCTGAAGTCATGTTAAATGTGTTTTACTAACTGTGCTTATGTGTCCTGATCTGATCATGAATAAAATATATTGTAGTGACTTTAGTTTTAAATGCAAAATAAATAACAGCAATAAAAAAGAGGCTTTAATGCTCTGTTTTTATTATTTCATAATTTGAGCAAATAAAGGGATTGCTTTCATTTTTGTGACATACATTTTTATGTTCTTTCTATCTTTCCCTTGTCTCTCCTTTACCTCCTTGATGCAACACAAAGCTCCCTGAGCCACACCATAAGCGTGCCGGCAATGAGGTAAAGTGACATGTTTGACTTTAATGTTACTGTTTTTGGGACCCCCTTGAAAACGAGATGCTCCATCTCAAGGGGTTTATCCTAATAAATAAATTTGAACACAGCTCCCATTTTTTTTCTACAGCTCCCATTTTTTCTTGTAATATAAATGGCATTGAGGTTAATGAAGGGTCAAAGAAAATAACAGATCATCAACCCCCTACCCTTAAGTGTTCTTTGTAGGTTTACTTGTAAATATAGAAATGATTTGTCTTTATATTTCCCTGTAGACAGTCTTCATCATTGAAGTCATTTGAGGGAGTGGCTGGAAGTGTGAAGGTGAGTTTGTCAAAACATATAACTCCTACATGTACACACAGTGTTGTTGTATGAGTATTGATCACCATATCCTGCCTGAATCCTACAGGACAAGGTGCCTGGTTTTGGCAAATAATCGAGATACTGCAGCAGGGTTTGAAAAAAGATCCTCGAGCCACAACAGATGAAGTGTGAACTTTTAAAGACACTACAAGGAATTATAATTTATTCAACTATTATTCCACTATTATTTCTGACTGGTGTATTAATACTGTATGACTATTTGCATGGATTTTCTTTGCAATGAAAAATGATTGTGAACTTAAATTACAAAATACAGTCATTATGTGGTAATACATTTCAAAATGTTGCATAAATAAGTATGATTAAACACTGCAGTAAATCTTTCAGCATTCACAATGTGAAATACTGATAAATATGTATTCACACACATTACATTTTGTAATCCCCTTGTTTCAAGAGTGAAGAATTGCACTGACATAGTGTTTTTGTACTGTACACATTTTAAATTAAAGTCAGATGAATGTGCGGCTTCTTTGTTGTTTCTTGTCTCCAAAGTAAAATTAATCTTACTTGCATTCTACAATGTTTTCTGGAAGACCTTTTCTAAAATTTACTGAGATGATATTCTATGTGGTCAGTAGGGGGCCCTAGAGGCTCCAAAAATAACTTCCATAACTCTGCTGTTTGGTTCAGATGTCTGGTGCAAATATCTATACTGCAACAGTTGACTTAGTGTAGGACATTAAAGGCAATATTTCTTTAAAGAAAACACAAATGAAGAAGTGAAGAATTAAGGTGTTGGCACAAAACATTACTCTGATCCAAAAGAAATTTTAATAAATGTAGGTGGTGAGAAATGTAACTATCAGACCACCAGGGCAGGTTGTTTATGTGGTAGAATGCTGACCATTCGAACGTGATATTGTGACGCTGTGCTATTTATATTGTCTGACTTCTCACATTTACAGACACGCGCGTGCACACACACGTTTCTCTTTTTGCAGACACCATATGGACTTTATACACTGCTGCAGAATGAAAAACATTTAGCCTCTTTCTTGATTTAACATATGACCTGACCCCCTAAAGTACTGCAGCTGTCTGGTTAACACGAGCGACCCACGCGTACTTTCTGTCTCGTGTGTCACCGTCGCGTCCGGTGACTCACCGGGCTCCGGTCGTGATCTGTCCCCGCCCCTCCGCGCTTATAAAAGCTGCCGATCATGCCACGTTGAGGCAGTGGCATGATCGGCAGAGTGACAGACGGTCCACGCAGAGAGTTTTTCCACTAATGGGCCATAAGAACAGCTGTTCTACCATCAGCATCTACAACCGCAGCAGTACCAACCTCATCTGAAAGGTGAGTTTAAATACCTGCTGATCATTAAAATTTGATAAGAATATGAATGTTTAGGTCACAAGCTAGTTTATACAGTTTGGTGTTTTTCCCTTTCACTTTCCCATACATTCTTAATTTCGAAAATTTAAAAAAGTACAGTTTGCATGTCAAGAATGCTGAACTGCTTTAAAGTTCTTGTTATGTTAATGATGCACTTTCTTTTTCGTTTTTAATTTGATTTGTTTTCTGCATGGTCACTAATACAAATACTTCGCCTCTAAAACACACACATAATAAGTCTATGGACAGAATTTGCTTGTGACATATTGTGTTTATCCTTCAGCTGTTGTGTGTGTGTGTCAGGTATTAGTCTGCTATTTGCAATCCTCAAATCCGTCTGCTCACCTGGCATTAAGCAACACCGCTTCTAACTGGTTCTCAGGCTCCAGTCCCTTAACAAAATTCTGATTTTCAAGTTTTTTGGAATCTGATTTTGATGTTTTTGTTAAACAATTTTGTATCCAATCAGTACCCACTATAGCAAATTTAGTCATCGTCCAAGTTTCTTGTTGTTTTGGATTAAATTTTTCTTAATACAGGAGGCAATTTTTCTAAATGTCCTACATTCATACAAATGTTCTCCAGCCAGCAGAGTGCCACATTTTTTAAAAAGTTGAAGCGGGCATGTTATCACAAGCACATACGCATGGTGGTTATTTGAGTCGTTGGGGGAATCATATTCCCAGAAGCTTCTGTGTCTTATTTATCACTCTGCAGTGAAACCTGGACTCATTGAAGCACAGATGGCATGAATGCATGCAGCAAACTTTCTTGGAAGTGTTCTTGAATGTCCTTGAAAGTGTCTGTGAATGCTATCTGAGCACTTTCCAACCTTATTTCCCCATAAGCCCATGCAGGAACTTTTCTGTTGGTGTTAACTAAAGCGCTGTGCTTGCATGCGATAATTTGGTTTTATCAGGAACCATCTGCTGATAATGATGAGCAAGAAATAAAAGAGAAAAGAAATTTTTAAAAAATTACAAGTGATTTGAAGGAGATCAGTAAGATTTATCTCAAAACAAATGGGTGAATGAACAAAACAGCAATAAAATCCAGACATCAAGACCCCTAAATAATTCATTCTAAATTAATTCAGGGAAACATAGTGCTTATGCTGTAGCAAAAGGTACACAAAAGGCGAGAAATAAAATATCTACAAAATGAAAGCCAAATCAAAAAATTTTTGCAGCATCCTTTTTTGTCATTTTGTTTGTACACTTCATTTCCAATCTAATAAGACATGTGCCTCCTATTTTCCTTTGTCTTTCCTCCAGGTTACCATTTTCCATCTTGAAGCAGTTTTTCAACTAAGGTCAGAGAAAATGGCAGCAATTCCATCAAGTGGCTCCCTCATCGCCACCCATGATTACTACAGAAGTGAGTTAGAAGCAGCTACATTTACTGTATATTTTATCATATATATCATATTCATTTCAGTAGGTTGCAAAAAAATGTCAGATGACATGTTTGGTTGTTTATCCTCTTTGCATCTGAAACCAGTGAACGTCTGTTTTTCAATTTTTTCAATTTATTTATTTTTTTTAGGGCGCCTCGGGTCCACCTCCAGCAACAGCTCCTGTGGCAGTGCTGAGTACACAGGAGAGCTTATTCCACACCATCCAGGTATAAAAACTAACAAGGATTTACTGTGAAACTGTCACTGTGGAATCTCCTTGCACCTTCCTGTCTGATTTTCGCTGTGTTCTCCGCAGGGCTTCCCCGGCAGGATTCTGGCCACTGGTGGACTTCATTTTTCTTTGGAAAACAGCCCGGCATGCAGAACGGATCTGAGTCTCAAAAGTAAGTCTCCTAACATAATAAATGAATCAGGTTCTGTCATGTGAGCAGATAAATCTAATGATCCTCTGCATTCCAGGAGCGGAACCTACACAGTGACCAACAGTCAGGTGACCTGCATCGCCAAGGAAATGATTTTGAACAGGCAATTCAGCAGCAACAGTGACAATGGAAAGACAGAGCCATCAACCCCTCCACCAACTTCCATTTCGACTGTAATCCCTCCATCCCCTCATTAACCCTCGTACACCACCATCCTCACCTCACCAACCACCACATAGTCCAGCTTTGGGGATGGAGACGATGGTGGCTTTTTTTTTTTTTTNTTTTTTTTTTTTTTTTATACTATATTCAATGCAGTTTGCTATTTCTCTTTGTCTATGTATAGTATATTTTTGTTATGACCAAAAGAAAAAAAAACAAAACTCACAAATGTAAAAAGTTTTATCACTTACTCTTTTTGTGACTTGAAATGTTTTTCCTGTTAAATAAAGTATTTGAAATCTGTATTTAAAGTGTTTTTTTTATTTTTTGTTTTGTTTTTTTTTTTAATAGCAGATGTTAATTTTCATAGACTGGTTGCTAAAAGAAGCAACCAGTCCATATATTATATTTTTCTTTAGATAAACGTTCAGGACTACATCATCATCTCAGCTGTTTATCAGTAGTGTGTTAAAGAACAAATATAACCTACTTACCAAACCTACCCAAGCTGTTTAACTTTGATATTATTGTTAATACAGCTTATATATATATAAAATGGCTTACCTTAGCTGAAATGTGGGTCTGCCACAGACTATCACAGAAACTAAAGCTCATTATAATTATGTTTGTTTTTTTTTTAGTGCAATTATCCTGAAACTATGTTCTCTCTAGTCATACTGTATGTTCTCTATTCATACTGTATGCTCTTTGGTATTTTTCCAGTTCCCTAAATTTAGCAGCCAAACTAATTTTTCAGATGTTAAAGATATGTGAGCCCTGATACTTCTGAGAGGACATCACTGGTCAGACTTCTGGCTGGACAAGTTGTCTCAGATCCTTTCATAATAACTGGCCACAGCATAAAAATAAAGTGGTCTCTAGCTGCTACTAAACAAAACATTTAGCGAAGTCAGTGGAACACTTTTAAAATAGAACATTAATTCAGCAGACATTAAAAAAAAAAAAAACCCAGCTGTAAATCCCAGGCAGAATCTATCCCTTGTGAGAATGCTTTATATTAAAAATTGATTATTTTGCACTTCTAATTATTCTGATTACTGTGATTCAGTATTCTGGTTTGCTTAAGATGGATCAATAAATGCACTTGTACACAGCCTGGACTTTGGTTTGAAAGAATATCTTGAGAACATTTTGCAATAAGTACACTGACAACTCAGATTAGACAGAACGAAAGCTGGAAACAGACCAGCTCTGTTGGTGAGATAATCCTTCTGTTGAAACATGCAAGTTAAACAGTATGTGCTTACAGCTGCATACTGTATAACCTTTTGGCCTTTAAAGGAACAAACATTGTATTTGTCTTTGCAGAGCTTCAAGCATTTCATATGAAAAACTCTCTGACCTGTCCTACCACCCTTTGGAATCTGCACCATTCCTGGCAACAAATCAGAAGCCACTTGGATCTAAATATGTCCCAGGATTCCCGCCAAGTACACCTAATCACTCCACTGATACTGGAGTTTCCCATCCTGCATTGTGGTCTTTGTAACTTCAGAGGGCACACCAGGTTTCTCTGTGCAAAGTTTACAGAACAAAGTGAAGGAGAAATTCCCAGAATATTTATGTCAAAACAACCCAGTTCCGGTGACCATAAATTAGACCGAAGAGAGAGAGAGAGAAAAAAAAAACCATGAAGGTAGATTCTGAGATAGTGAAGAGTTCTGCTGAAAGTTGCATGATTTACATGATTACGTGGCAGGAATTTTAGTGTGTTTGTGATGTTAGAATTGCAGGAATTTGCTGTTTTTCATGTAAAGTAGAAAATAGAGTTCTCATCTCAATGCCCAGACAATTCAAAGCTGGACAATAGCTTCAGTGGATACATGTTCCAAATGTGAACTTGAACAAAAGTGTAAAAAGTGAGAAAAACTGACCTCAAATCATACTGCAGTGATGTGTGATATTTCTTTGTGATGCTTTATTACCTCTACCAAGGAGGTTATGTGTTTCCTGCATTTGTTTTCATTTGTTAGCAAGATTACTCAAAAATCTTCTCAAAAAAAAAAAAAAATTGAATTGATTTTAACAAAACCTGGTGGAAGGGTGGGCATGGCCCAAGGAAGAACCACTTCAGTCATGATGCTGATCTGGATCATGGGGCAAATCCAGAACTTTTAGAAACGATTTTTTAACATTGCAAGATAGGGCACATGTTTTGGTATTTTTGTGAATTTCTTCCCAAGAAATACACTATATTTATCCCATTATAAACTACCCATAGGTGCAATTATCCAAGGGGTACATTAAAGGAATTGCTGTACCATAACAAATATTGATAAACATGCAACAACACTAATGTAGCTCTGATGCTGCAGTTCTGACATACTTTATCTTTAATACTTACAGAGACATCCAGAAAAGACTGTGTGTTGTAGTTGTTTCTTTTTTATCAGTATATCATTAGAAAGACATAGATTTAGTCTTGACTCGTTTCACCTTTAGCACAGATATGAGCTCTAGCTGCTATAACTGCCTATAGCTGGTGTGGGAAATGTTGGCATGGGCCACACGTGGCATTCCTGTTCATAAACTGGCTGCATGATAAATTGGGAATCTAGGGCAAAGGCTGCTTTGTGTTGGAGCCTCTTAGCCCGTGCAGGGCAGCTTTCTATGACTCAAACACACACGCTGATGCTGCGTGGATCAGCAGGAAGGAGGAATGCTACATGGAATTCAGCACAGCAAAACAATGTATAACTTCACATGTCTGTCTTTGTATGTGAAAGGGGAGAATGTTCATGCTGGGATCAAGTTTCGTTCAGCCTATATTTGATCAGCAGCATGAACTGAGAACGTGTACTACCAAGGGTGTGTGTAAGTGTGTCCACGTGTCACTGAGGGCCTCTGCGTGTCAGCACATAAAGCTGTACACTGTTGATGGCTCGTCATGACCGATTATCCCTGGGAATTTAGTTTAGCTGCAGACCACAGCTGTTTATTTTGTTCTTATGTAGATGTTTCTATTTATGGTGGTTAACTGTGTTGAGTTTTTGAAAATATCTCAGAAAACAGATTAAAATTTGTTTTAATTGAAAACCGACAAGTTTGATTATTTTACAGAGTGCAAGTGTAGTTGCATTAATCCTCCTTTTGAACCTTGTTTCTATAAGTTTCAAACTTCTCCTCAGAATCAGTTCTTATGCTTGTTGATGTTGATGTTAATCAAAATGCCACATCATGGCCAGAATGCTGTCTCAAGTGATCCTGGTGGTCTCCCTCCTCTTTATTATATAAAATTATTTAAAAAGAGAATCAAAAAATGTGTAGTTTTTCTAAACCGTCATTGACGCTGCTTATGAAACTGACTGTTTGGGGAAAAAACTGTAGATAAGTGAGAAAGAAAATGAGACCATTGCCAGTGAGCCATTAATCTGTGGAAACATTAACTTTGGTCTAACAGAACACTGACAACACGTGACAGTGTTTATGCTCACCAGACAAGCTCAGCCAAACAAAACATCATCAGTTTCCAGTCTGAAATTAGAAACTCTCTTATGTAAGCATATAATATGAGGAGAAACATAACTTCAAAGAGGTGTAAAAAAGATAAACTGAAAAAATAAAGAATTTTAGGTTATATAATCCTTCTCAGAGGCATATTTCAGGCACAATCATAATAGAGACATACTTTTCTTTGTTGTAAATATATATATAACTTTATTTTATTTTATTTATTTATATATATATATTTTTTGGTCAGAGCTTTCTGATGTTTAGTCTTTATTCTTCTTCGGTTCAAAGGTTCAAAGAGTTTATTGTCACATGCACAAACAATACAGGCAGTGACATTTTGTTTTGTATTTCAAGCTCACTATGGGTTTCCTTACAAGTAAGATTAAAGGAGAAACATATGGTTTAAGAGACATAAGTATAAAAATTCATATAGAGTACAAAAAATTCCAAATACAAATTAGAAGTGTAATTTAAAATAGTTATATATAATATATATATAGATATATATACATACATTGCTTATCTGTTTTAATCACAATGAAAAGATTTTGTCCAACCATTTGTCCATTATATACCAAACTCTCTCTCTTTATTTAAACTTATGTATAAATCTATGTACATATACTGTAGATATGTACACATGAGGATGATTGTGTTATTGCACAGGGAGTTGTAAAAAATATAGTTATTTCATTTATAATTATTTTGTCAATTTAATTAGTAACAAATGTGTGTGCGTGTGTGTGTGTGCGTGTGTGTGTGTGTGTGTGTGTAAGCATTATTTTTTAAGTACAGTGTGTACAGTATCTGTGACCTTCTGCACTCTGGTGCCACTATGTAGCTCTGCTGCCCCCTTGTGGACATATAGTAACTATGTTTTTATTTAGATCTCAGAACAAACCACAGGTTAGTTTTCACTTTGATAGCTCATCGCACTGTTTTATTCAATTATTGACATCTCAGGAGAAGAGGAGAGCCTTGCAACTCTGCTGTTGGTAAACCACTGTTGTTGTTTTGTTTTTGTTTTTTGTTTTTTTCTTTTTTCATAGCGTTGATGCAACACTGAAAAAGCGCTATTTCCAAACAAACACAGGTCCCTCATTAGTGATATGTAAGAGGCAGACAGAATCTCACCTGGACAGGTTTGCATGAAACATACAAATGAAACAGGTTCAACCTTGTCTTTTGTCTTTTTGTTGTTTCACATATAATAATAAATATTCATACCTATAAACACTCCAAAAAAAATCAAAATATTAAGTCACAGGTACTGGAAAACGCTCCACTTTTAAATCACAATGATAAATGTACAAACAATAGACATCTCATATAAATGTTAATGGTTTTCAGTAGAGACTTGACTCTTTCAGAAGAGATCAATGGATAAAAACTAAACTTGGAGATTCAGTATTTCCTGAGGTTTATGTGTTCCCCTTAAAAGGCCAGAAGAGGGGAATGGCTTTTATGTTACTGAGGAGATAACAGGTCAAAGTGTACCTTTCAGGGTACCAGTCAGGTTAAGGACAAAAAGTTTTCCCAGGTAACAAAATATTCTGAGCACTTATATCAGTATGATAAATGTACCTACAGTATGTGCTCCTGTAACATCCATCCCACTGCTACTCTTCTGAGCCGCAATACTGTTTTCTAAAACAGTTGATTAAAGTCATCTTGTTCCTTAATAAATCTTTGCTGGTCCACTTTGAGAAGTTGTGAAGCTCCCTCTTACTCAATAACAAAAGCTGGAAGCCACCACAACACCCAGCTGACCACAACCGGCTGTCACAGCTTACTCTGACCATGTGACCAGTGGTCAAAGAGGTCACGTCTGCATTTGATGCATTGAAACAACAAAAGGAAAATATCTGGGCAAATGTACACAGATTGGGAGCAGAAGTGAGAAGGAAAAAAAAAAACATGAACAAAATGCAAAAAAAGAAAAAAAAAGCATTTCTGAAAAACTGTACATGTAAACATCACACTTTCACTGAGTCCAAAACCAGAGGGGAAATACAAAGCTTCACACAGGTATACAGTACAAACCCTTGCACAGAGCTACAGTCTCTTATCAGTGCAAGAGAGGCAACAATTAAAATAATATAAATAACAATAGAAGTAATACAGAGCACCACCAAATGATAAGTTAAAACAGGCAAGGGTTAAACCACTTTGATTTTTTTTAAACAGTGCTGTACCCACAGAAAAAAGAAGGTTTAAAACATCTGTTATCACTCTTTGTACAGCTATACAGTACATATATCTGACCACTTTAGCAATCCACAAGCTACCAGGGCATTTTAATCAAACACCAATAGATTACATTGTCCAGTCAATACAAAGAGAAAATTCATTGGGCATTAGAAAAATCAACGTGTTCACAAGTGGTTGTCATTGATCACAGTAACTCCAGCACACACCTAAAATGTTGCTCAGCATAGACTAAAGACGTGTACGAATCTGCAAGCTAATGTTTGGGATGATAGTTGAAAAAGATACGAGATCGACCTGGCAACACTGAGTAAAACGTGACGTGTGTGACTTCTATGGCTACAGTAACAAACAGTAAACGAGCAGGTTGGACACAAGGAAGACGTGTGGGTGCTCAGGTCCAACGCACATCTATCAACACAATTACATCTGTTTAAACCAAGATGGAACATGCAAACAGATGAGTTCAAAGGACTGAGCTACGATGGGATTTCTCAAAAGGAACTGTTTCCTTTTTTTTTTTTTTTTTTTTAGGTGTAGTCATTGATAAAACAGAGAAAGAGAATCATTTCTGATTGAGTATGTCAAACTTTCCATTGTATGATCAGTTCATAAGATGCTTGAACCGAAGCTGATAATCCAAATGAGGTAAAGACACACTCATATCACTGTTATGTTACTTTAATCCTGAGCTATAAAGTGCTTCCAAACTTGCAATAGATAATAGATTTTACATTTTAAATGCAATGCAGCCCAATCAAGACATGATAATAAAATGTAAAATAATGTTAAACTCATTTAGCTCATGTAAGTCCAACTTCAGACAAGCCTGTGAGTGAGATGATCAATGCAATAGCGCACGTGCCATAAACCATTCATGTGTGATAAATAACAGATAAATTTGATAGATCTGTGATAAATACAGAAACATATCTCTCTGACAATAAGGTGCAGGCCAAGTTTGGCTGCTTGAAAAATCATTGTCCTTGTTTGGAATGTTTCAGCCAACTGAATAATTCATATTTCACAGAGTTAATGTTGTACAAACAGAGCCACTCCACATACACACAATCCATAGAAACCATCAACTTAAAGTAATTTTAAAAACTCCACAGTATCACCACATAAACACACACACACTCACACACACACACACACATACTCAAGCACACAAAACTGCTTTTGTGCTGAGTGACTCACCATTAAAAGTGTCTGTTGTGAGACTGTGCTCTCAATCTGTTTAGGTACTGTGTATGTGTCCTTACTTCACACACACATACACACCATAGCAGAAAGCTGGGAGAGTAAACTGTGATGTGATTACATCTTTTTTCTAAGATTGTCTTTTGCTTCTTGTTTCTTCCTTTTTTCAGTTTGTTTTCAACCACGATGTCAATGAGAAAGGTGGAGGTGGAAGATGGGGTTTGAAATATTTGAGGTCAAAGGGGGATGATATGCAGTAAAGCCATATGGATACGTTCACCTCAAATGCCACCAAATCACCACATTCACAAGACCATCAGTAATAGATACCAGTGATTTTAATGTGCCCCTTTAACTTCCAAAAGGCAAAAATACTCAGAACAATTCCTGCACAAAATGACCCAAATTACTTTAAAGTAAAACAAACGTGCAACATTAAGTCTCATCGTTCCGCCAAGTCCCATTTCCTTAATCACTCTTGGATGACTGATCCCAAAACACAAAAGTGCCTTAATTATGAGGTTAGCCATAAAGATCAGCGATCACAACAAACAACAATGAAATTGGCTACAATGCTGCATGGGATATTATTTCTTTTTACAGCTTGACAGTTATAGCAGGAAGCGATCATAGTAAATTACTCCTTTTTTGCCTTAAAAAGTTTCAGCAAATATCTGTCTGACAAAGCCATTATTCTAGTATGCACACTGTTACTGATTATCTTCAATATTGCACCTTTTTTCAGTTTTGTTTTTTTTTTTTTTTTTTTTTTTTTTTTAGTAGCACTGGTCATAACCAAGAGTCTAAATCTATTCATCTCCTTTTTCCCTGACAAATGTCTGACCTCAATTTGCATACCCAGGATTCTTAAAAGCCTCCTTTAAAGTTCCTTCCTTTTAACTAATGAGAAATTGCCCATGATAAAAATATCCATAATGAAATAACTGAAAACAATGTCATGTTAGATAATGAATCTTTGTCTCTTAGTAACTGTATGCCAGAATCTGAAAAAACCCCTTGAGCAGAATAGGACAGAGGTATTACTTTTGACTACACTGTTGTAATTTAATATGTTAAAATACAGGTTAAGAATTTTAAACTAATGTCATATTTTTTCTTTTCATTTCCCTGTTTTTTTTTTTTTTTTTNTTTTTTTTTTTTTTTTGTTTTACGTATATGCATGACAGCACATACTATAATAGGCGTTGAGGTTAACAGGTCAGTGGCTGTCTGCCACTTCTTTAGCAGCGTTTCATGAGAATTTTTGAGTATCATTGGGAATATTTGTTTGGAACAAAACAGATTCTGAAGGTCCAATCAAATGATGCTGATAAACAGTAAATTTTGCATTTTTGCAAAAAAAATAGAGAGTAGTTAATGACACTAAACCACTGGTATGAAACTTCATGAAGAGTGAGCCAAATATTCACACAGATGAGGCGATGTGAAGGTATGATTGTAGCTAATTTAAGGTTAATACCTCTGTTACTGTTCATCCTTCCGTGTATAAATGCACTGTCAATTTATTTTTCACATAGATCATAACTTCCTGAGAGGAATGGAGGTTAAAGCAGAGAAATGAGGTGGAGAGGGTGAGTGGCTACAGAGAACAGGGCACGAAAGTAAAGGTGAGCCAAATGCATAAATAAATAAATAATCTATCAGCCTGTGATATGTACTGCTCCTTTCAAATACATAATCATGTGGGAATATGTAAAGGTTTCATACCTGCTGGACCCACTGTGCGCTGCAGTTGTGTACATGTCTGTCTTTGTATGGAATTCAGCATCTGCCTATGTGTGTGTGACTGAGAGCGACAGGCTGGGAGAAGATGTTGGCACGGTTTGGCCTAATTCAGCCAGGCTTGGCTCAGTTCTGCTGCAGGATCAGGTTTTCCAGCTCATCTGCTGAGCGGAGCAGGAAGGCTGCAGACTCTCTGTATCCAGCGATGAGCTGCCTCACCGCTGTGACCTCTGGAGGGCTGAGCTGGGCCGATGCTCCTCCGCCACCTCCTCCCTGACCGTGACTGTTGGAGATGGAGGAGGAAGCGTTTGGGCCAACTGACTTCATACTCAGATCTGTGGGACCTGCAGGCATGACAAACATATAACACATGACATATGCTGAAGTATCATCCCTGTCAGCTCTTTTTACCTTTTTATTTGATGCAGAATGAATTGAATCTGCATTAAGTGACATTTTTATGTTATGTATGCATGTACTGTATGTATGTATATATTTATGTATGTATGTATGTGTGTATTGTATGTATTTATATATGTATTGTGTATGTATGTATTGTGTTATGTATGTGTGTATGTATGTGTTGTATGTATGTATCTATGTATGTACCTGTATATATAGTATGTAGTATGTGTGTATGTATGTATGTATGTATGTACCTGTATGTATAGTATGTAGTATGTATGAGTATGTATGTATGTATGTACTGTATGTATTATGTATGTGTGTGTATGTATGTATCTATGTATGTACCTGTATATATAGTATGTAGTATGTGTGTATGTATGTACGTACCTGTATGTATAGTATGTAGTATGTATGAGTATGTATGTATGTATGTATGGATTCATGGATTTATGTACTGTATGTATTATGTATGTATATATGTGTGTTTGTGTGTGTGTGTGTGTGTGTGTGTGTGTGTGCGTGCGTGCGTGTGTGTGTGTGTGTATGTATGTATTGTATGTATGTGATTACCAGCTCTGCAGCTCTACACAGCTTTTAGCTGCTTTCAGCTCATTGATTTGGTTTTACACCCACACACAGAGTGTTGGGTTGAATCTCAAAGTCTCAAAGCTCTACCAGTGCCCTAAAAAACTCCATAGGTAGCTATTTTCAGCAAACAAGCTGAAATGGCAAACAGCACAAAAGGGTGAAGAGTCAAGGTAAGCAAATGGCTGAAGAAAGTCTACTATGTAACTAGTAAAGCAACCAAATAAGGGATGATGAAACAAACAAGCCTAAAAGGAGAATAAATTGGACTCGTGTTGTTCCAAGTCTGTTGAATGTGTATGCAGGCAGTTAGTTGCTAACATGCCACAACAACTGAACATCCACAGTATATCAGGGCTGTGATCCTAGTGATCAAACGTCCCTAATGCACCTCTGATTTCCTCGCTGTAATGATAAAAGATGATCACCATTGGTGTGTGCTGCACCAGTGCTCTGCTGGTTGCTGCTGACTGTCCCGTATCCCCGCAAGCTGTAGTTGAGGCCTCCGTTGGTGTAGAGCTGGTCTTGGGCAAATGCTGAGCCAGAAATCGAGAAGCCCGATGGGGCCACAGAGGCAGAGTCCCTTGAGCTGGGCTTGTCAACAGAGGCAGATTCATCCTAGAGGAAATTAAACATTTTCAGATTTGGCAGAATATTCCAGATCTACATTGTACATTTTGGTGTTAATGATGCATAGACATTTTAGCACATTTCCAAATCCCTGTTGGGCAGATTTGCAAGCACCTCCTGCCAAAACATTTACCATCGCCTGGTAGACATCGAGCCGCATCCTCTTGGCAGCATTTCGGGTTTCGCTCTCACAGGCAGCAGCAAGAATGTTCTCAGCCATGGCAGAGGTGAGGTGAGGAGGTGTTGGTCGTATCTGATGCCATGAGTTGACAAGATTTTTGCCCATTATGAATGTGAAATATTACATTTTTCAGATTTATGAGTGAGTTAAGTAGGTTTATACAGACAACACTACAGCAGGAGCCACATTGTACCTCAAAACCGCCTTTCTTCATACGGCGACAGGATTTGAGGTAGGTGCGGATGCGCTTGCGGGAGCGCTCCTGGAACTCTGGGAACTGACGGCTACAGGACTCGATGATGGCCTGGATCTTCTCCTTGGGCTGCTTGGAGATGGGCACCATGCGGTCCAGATTCTCATCCACAAACAGACGCACAAACATCTGACAGACACAGAGAGGGGGAGGGGAGTGAGGGGATGTAGAGCATAAAAATTGCGTGGGGGTGCAGGGTATAGTGACAGGGATATGAGAGCAGAAAACAAAAGAGTGGAAAGCGAAGGCAGGGGATGGGGGAGTGATAGAGGTAGAGTGGAAGNAGAAAACAAAAGAGTGGAAAGCGAAGGCAGGGGATGGGGGAGTGATAGAGGTAGAGTGGAAGGGGAGGGGGAGGTGATAGAAACAGCAGTGATGAAAATGGATAATATTTATATCATATTCACTCCTTATTTTGCAACTTCACTGTTCTATTCATTTCCATTAGGCTCACAAATACAAATTTACATGGACTGAATAGCTAACACTGAGTATTAGCCCCGTATTGAGTATGGAACATGGGAATTGTTGTTATCTTTAATATTTGCACACATGCATAATGTATAATTTAACAACAAGGCTGGCTGCCCACAGTGCTGGAGAACCATTATTAAAAATAGTAATATAACAGTGATCAAATTTCTAAGAACTAAATTCTAAGAACCTTTCAAAAAAACAGTTTGATAGGTTTCTTACATTGAAGGCTTTCAGTCTCTCGGGGTCCATCCCCTCAGCATCATTGATCTTGTCACTATCATCATGGTCATCATGATCATCATCATCATCATCAATTATCTGTGCCCGGCCAGACGTGAAGTCCTCTGCGCTCGTACTCAGCTCAGTTTTGACAGAATCAAAGCTTCCTGAGCTGTAAGGAGGGGACTAGAAAAAGTGCAAAAAAAAAAAAAAAAAAAANAAAAAAAAAAAAAAAAAAACACTACTACAGATTAAATAACAGACACACGAGATGGATTTCTCAGTTTTCAGAAAGAAATACAGTACTTTGCTTCATCCAGAACCATGCATTTGAGAATTTTGTGAATTCAAAGCTTAACAAGATTTCTGTTTTTACCTTGTTGGTGTACTCTGTTTTGATGGGGTACTTCCTGTTGGGGTCCACTGGGTAAGAAGCGAGGGGTGAACTCCCCGCAGGCAGCAGTCTGTCACTCAGATTGACCGGCTGCTGGTCCTCTGAGGATGAAGAGGATGAGGTGGTGCTGAAATCCAGGGGAGCACTCACCCCATTCTCTGTTACCTCCATGTAAGGGGTCCCATCATCTGGGGGGTTTCCACCCACAGCTAGCACCTCCGGGGAGGTCAGGGCCGGCAGCCCGTTGGCACTCCCGGTGTCTGNTTCCACCCACAGCTAGCACCTCCGGGGAGGTCAGGGCCGGCAGCCCGTTGGCACTCCCGGTGTCTGAGGAGTCATCATCTGGCAAAGGGGAAAGAATGGGAAGACAGAGAAAAACACAGATATAGCGATTAGCTGTGTGGATATTTGTCATTAAAGGCGCTAAGCATTAATGTGCCTTATTCCATCATTGCACTATATTTTTGTATGTACTACAGGAGGATGGGATTTCCTGCCTAATACTGTGCTGTCTGAATTTGTTAAGGAAGTGGTATTTGGGTCAGCTGTCAAGATAAATAAAAGTTACAGTAAAATCATATAATATGAGTTTTAATCATGAAAAGAGTGTGGGATGGATAGCCTTCATTCCGTGTTGTGTGAAAATTACAATACTTAACCCAAGTTACACTGCTGTAATGATTTCACTGCGATAATTTCAGAATGATTCTCCTTTTCGATTATTTTTCCTAAAATCAGTCTTTTCTCTTTTGGTGAATAATCTGTAAAGGTTAAAATCGGCCTTTGTCCTACTTCTCTAAGCCCTCTACTCTGAGAGAGTGGGGTACAGAAAGGATAGGGGGTAGTGAACCACCCCTGTAAGAGTGGATTTATTTGGATTAGTCCACTAAGAATGGGGCAAGCTGTTTCCTATGGAACACCAATCTGTGCCCTTTCTATATAACGAGACTTTCCAACCCTATAGATGAAGCAATCACTGATAATTCATGACAATCTAACATTAAGAAACAAAATAAAAACAAATCTCACCATCCTCTTCTTTAATGGTTTCTGCTGGGTTTGTGACTCTCTCTCCATTAAGTGGACTGGGCTCAGGCACTGGGGGCTGCTCAGCTGCAACCCATGTGGGCTCAGCAGTGTTCATGTCCTCGCTGCTCACCGAACTGTCATCCTGAAGGGAGATGGGGGAGAGAAAGGGACTGTGAGGCTGACGAGGTAAGATTTACAGCCCTGTGGACTACTGAAGGAAAGCTGAACAAGCAGAGGAAGAGGAAGGCTGAGTATCGCTCACGCTCTTCTCAGCAATTCACAACTTTCTCATTTGACCCATGACTAAATGAGAAATGCTCCATGATACAGCGGGATTTATGTTTTATTTATTTATTCATTTTTTGCATCATGAGAGCAAGATAAAGAGATGAGAAGAAAAGAGGAAGAGGCTGCCATCATATTTCTTCATGCTGTTTCCTTGACTTAACCTTTGACAAAACGCTGTGGCAGGGTTACAGCACAATGGAGTGGAAATGAAGGAGTTCCTGTTAAATAATATGTATCTTGGTGTACTGCTATTTTTAACTCTGCTACGTAGAGAACCTAAAGATGCTCATTGTAGCGTAACACAAATATGAGTAAACCATGGAAGTAAGCATTAGCTAGAGGAGAGAGTGAACACACACACACACACAAGCACTATTCAAAGGCTTGTCCCGAGCACAGAAATGCCATAATCTGCTAATACCACGACCACTTTTTGGTCTAATGTTGAGCCTCACAGATTGACCCATGCCAGTTTAATTTACACCTATGTGGATGCCTGCTTCTATTAAGCCTGCATGCATGTCATCATTACCAGCTGGTATCTCACTCTGCCTTTACAGAAGGGCTAAACTTTTGTGTGATAGAGCAGAATTACATCTTGTCTTCTCATCTTCTAATTCTCCCCCTCACACACACGTATATAAATAGACCTATACTCCTGGGAATATGCATCCCTCCCTCTGTAAGGGGCTCAAGGAGGACCAAAACACTCAGTGACAGCTTTATTAGGTACCAAGTGAGGCATGTAGTATTAGAGAGGAGAGAGAGAGAGAGAGAGAGAGAGAGAGAGAGAACNACCAAGTGAGGCATGTAGTATTAGAGAGGAGAGAGAGAGAGAGAGAGAGAGAGAGAGAGAGAACCAGTCAGTCTATGTAGCTGCCTTCTATGTCTTTTATGTAGTTGATGTACCATTAATTTCTTTCATTTGAGGAAAATAAATAATTAACAATTTAGGGGGATCTAAAATCAAGTTCATTGTGCAGCGCAGAGTTCAGAAAAATTAAGTCCAAGCAATTCAAAGCCTTTATTCATCAAAAATCTAGAGAAGTTTTATTAGGCCCGTGTTCTTACTAAATAACCACATACAGCGCATAATAGTAAGGATGTTACTTTAACAACAGCTGTGGGGAACATTATGAAACTTGATTTCATAAGCCCCCTTTTTTAGAGCATTGTAGTTTCTCTAACACAAGCAAGAAAGTCGATACAAGCCAGCTATTGTATTGTAACTGAATCATGCAAATTCTACAATATGTTGTGAAAACTATTTAACAGGAAAATAGCCGAGTTGAAACTGCTGGAAATCTATAATTTGTGTAGATGACAACAGATTTCATTTAGAAATCTACTAATGATCTGATCTTGTATAAATAGCACAAATCTGCTGCATTTTCAAATCAACTGTAAATCTAAAACAGTATCGGCAGTATGCAGTAGAATGCAGTACAAACACAGATATAGAAAAAAAATACTACATCTACTACAACATTGAAAGAGCCCCTGAAGTTAATGAATTATTAAATTATTGTGCTGCTTATTCTGAATCTGAACACAGAGGCTACAAACAGACTAAACATTTATTAATTTGTACTCACCCACGAATCTCAGTCTAGGTCATTGTTCCGGATAATCCTAATTATGCGTGAGGTCTACATTATCATCATGAAGCACTGCTCCCTTTATTTCAATAATAGTCCTTTCTGCCAGTATGCTGATCCATCAGTGTGTCACAGCTACAAATAGGCGGAGCTTTGTGGATGATGTCAGCTTCACTAATCCTCCCACTTCACACTTGGTTATTCCTCTAAGTGGGAAACTATACTGACTGTATAATACTGAATTGAGAGGAAGACTGTTGCAGCCTTGATGGAACTAAAAGAAAACAAATCACTAACAGGCATACAGTCCATGCAAATGCAATTATTGTGAATAAGGAGATCTATATATTAATGCTGGATTTTTTTTAATCAAGCCATTTGGTCACTTTCCCTTTATCCCTACACTTTTACAAACATCAGAATGTATGCAGTGCCCACTTGCTCAAAGAGGCACTTACCCTTTCAGTGGCAGTCATGCATTGTAGTTTCATTTGCTTCAGGTAGGTGGCAGTAAGAGGCATGTTGTAATCAATGAGGTCCGGGACCAGAGAGGTTGGTCTATCATTTTCTGTCACAATACACCAAAATAAAGTTATTCTTCTAGTCTGAACCATTAAAAACAATGTAAATAATTCTACCCTAATAATAATCAATAAAGAAACAAGCATGTGAGGCAACTTGGAGCTTCAGAACAATGATATTAAATGATGCCTACGAAAATTAAAAGCAATGTTACTGGAATATATAGCAAATAGTAAGAAAATGCAAATTCAAGCAGCAGCCTATCTGTAACACCTGAACTTAATGTGGCTCAAAAGTTGTCTGCAGTCTCCACAACGGCCACCAGAGGAACTCTCTGCTCATTTAACAGACCTGCGGCGATGTGCTCCGCTTGAGTCTTTGTTACATCATGTGTGATGGATACATACATATATTTTATTAGTGAGGGTTTGATACAAAAACTCTTTAAAGTACATGCACCTGAGATCAAATCACATATTCAGTGGCAGGCAGAAAACTTGTGTTTTTCATTTGTATTAAATGTGATTATCATTTGATGTCAAGGGTATGGGAATAAAAAAATATTGTTATAAACCTTATGGCATAATTATTTTAAATAATTTTATGGGAAGTGATATAGCATATGATCTTATAGTATCTCAGCATGTATTGTAAAACTGCAATTAACCCCTTTGTATGTTAGTGTGTCAGAGGATCTGAGCAATATCTGCTCTTTAAGGTTAATCTCAAAAATAGCGTATCAGTTAATGATGTCTCCAGAATGCACAAACCAACCACAGGTCAGGTGTGTATTATTACCTTTGAACTCTGCAGTGCTGGGGTTGATGTGCATCCTCTTCTGACACTCTCCACAGCTCATTAGGAAGCGAGTCACCGCCTCCCTGGGCAGGAAGGCATAGGTCTCTGCTATCTGTGCCGGGGGAGTGAGCAGAGGGGACTGGGTTACAGTAGAAGAACAGCAAGAATGGCAGGCATGTGTTCAAGCTGAACTCTAACTGTATACATGTGTTTTGCTCTTTTCTTGTACCATGCATATGTGTAAGTTTGGGGTCAGTGATTGTGTGTTATTGCAGCATGGCATGAGGAGGTATTCTCCCTCTAGGTGCTCTCTTGTGCCTTCTGATGGCCTAATTCCAGCTCCTGTTGTGTCTGTTTTTATACTTTGATACCTTAAAACACAGTGGGCGTTTATTTCCCATCCATTTCCTTTCTGTGCCTCATTTCCTAGGTGCAGCTGACTTACATCTACAATGTTGCTTCATATTTATCTATATGCCACCCTCCCCTCTTAACCCCCTTGGCGTTTCCCTGTAAACTGCGACCTTCACGTGACCATGGAAAGACAGCAGGGGTTGCCCCCTCCCAACACACACACACACACACAAACACACACACACACACACACACAACATACCAGCCCACAACCACTACCACTGCCGCCCATCCCCTTCGCCCTCCACCCCTCATGGCCCCTTGAGGCAGCTCGGAGGGAAAGGCCACCCAGAGGAGTGTGCACCTCCCAGAAGGCCAAAGTGACAGTTCCATATTATGCCCTGCCCTGTGCTTCTGCCTCCTCAAAAGGGTACACTCTATGAGACATGACAGGACCTCTCTGCAGGGCAGGGGCACCAGGAGGAATTAGCTCTCTGATTTTTCCACTCCTGGGGAGGGGGTAAGAGGAAGAGGTGGGGTACCCTAGTCCCGCTTAATGTCCCAGAACTGCATGTGATACTAACGCATCCCAAAAGCAGCAGACAAAGCCTCTCTTTTTGTCCCGGGTGAGGGCATTACACCCGAGACCACACCTCAGTCTGCAGTGTAAATAGGTTGCCTTTGTTCCAAGAAACTTCTATCCTCTGCTCTTGTGGTCTGTGTAACACAGCTACTTTATTTAACTGGTGGGGGTGGTTGGTTGTTCCCTTGGTAACCCCTGATGCTAAAAATTACACACTATCTTGCCTGAGATATGAAGTGTTTCTCAGAATAAAATATTGTTAATATAGTGATATTTTTTAATACAGTAATTCCACTGTAATTTTAGTGTATCTTCACCAGTTGTGGCTCATCTGTTAGGCCATTAGCAACAACATGGAGAGAAAAAACAAAGGACAAAAAGGAACAAAATACTACAGGTTATGAATTCTTATTCTACCATATAGGTTCCTACAAACTAGATTTTTTTTAAATCATCTAAGAATTTAAGTGTTTAAAAATATATGTAATATATATTTGTGTTTTGTTGGAATGACAGCATTGTTTATGTTACATATTTGTCTGTCTCTACTGTAAAAATACTGTATGTATTAGTATGAACTAGTAACACTGTAATATCAGTAATTATAAAGTGCAGGTTATCTGGTTATCTGAACACACAGTACCGATAGATTAATGCTTTTTTGGCAGCTAAAGACATTTACTCAGGTACAAATACAATTTGAATCACTTGTACCGTACTTGAATATTTCAATTTTTATCCTTCTACTCCAACACATTTATGTCAAAATCTATATTTTTATATAGACAAACAAGATTTCACCATGCTGTCAGGTGAAAAACGCTGTATCTCCATATTTGGGGATTTTGATTATTGATCCATGTACGAGATCATGCCAAGGCATCAATAATTTAACAATCTAACAGTTACCTTTCTGTACTTTATTTTTTAAGCTAGTGAGTACATTTTACGCTAATACTTATTTACTGTTACTTATGTAGAATTTTGAATGCAGGACTATTATTTGTAATGCAGTATTTTTCCCATTGTGGTTATTACTCTTACTTAAAGGACCATATCAATGATTTTGCATGTTTTAAGCTCAATAAATATGATCCACATACACTTTTCCAAAACATAAAACTGTATTTTAGTTTTTGTTTTACTTTGTCAAATCTCCTAATCTTTCAAAATCAAATGTTCAGGTTATACACCAATCTTGAAATTCAATGTTTAGCCTTGCTAGCAGGATGCTGAACTGTAGAATGGACAATTGTCTTTAATTTCTTGGTAAAAGCCATTTTTTCTTGGGACTATATTCTCTGGCAGAGACATAATTTTCTTCTGCGCAGCTCCGTGTTGGACCTTTTAAATAAAGTTGCTTCAATAAAAAAATTTAATAAATGTGTTCACTGTGATGGATCACCTATCTTAGGCACATATCCTGTCTCCACAAGATGATTTTATAGCGTACTGGAATGAACTGTAACCAATGCCAGTCTGGAAAGTAGGAAAAACAATTCTAATATTTACAGTAGTATGTTTTGGAAAATGGTTGTCTATAACATAATGTGTATGCAAGTTGTATATATTGGGCTCAAACATACAAAATCCTGGTATAGTCCTTTAAGAATTTATTTTTCTGTTGTTTTGTTGGATTTACTCACTGCTTTGTAGGTCTTCTTTTGGCCTGCATGTTTGGGTGCTCTGCCAGGGTCAGCACCCATCTCCACATGCATGGCATAGATGATGTCAAAGAAGTCTTCAACCACTGCTACACGTTTCAGGGAGGAGTTTTCTTGGGCCGAACCGCCATCTGAACACTGAAACAAACAGAGAGGTTCCAGGTTAGTTTAATGTCCTGCCTCAAGTTTCATATAGTAAATCAAAATATCACATGTGTATTATTTACAGGGGAGATCTCTGAAATAATGCAACCACATGATGTGAGTGGGATGGATCTTTGAGGCATGTGAGTCATGGGTCATGTGGCTGTAGACAGTCAAACACATTGTACAAGGTATCCTCACCAGCACTAACAGCAGAAACTGAACTACAACTGAAAACAACCTGTCATGTTTTGTCCAGCTCTCTTCCCACAGTCCATTAAAATTCCTCACTGCTGTTTCATGTGTTGAAGTCTCGGCCCCGTCTGGGTCGGTAACCATCACCTCATCTCTGCAATGTTTAAAAATAACACCACCGACACTGTACAAGACCAACAGTTCCTCCTACTACCACCTCTAGCAGCCATCCTGCCTCCCGTACNCCGACACTGTACAAGACCAACAGTTCCTCCTACTACCACCTCTAGCAGCCATCCTGCCTCCCGTACCGCTGACCCTGTCACCATAGAAACTGCCACTGATTTCTCTCAGGCAGGTGTGCTGGGTAAAGGGTCATGTGACACACCATAGAAGTGGGATCGCCAGGACAACAGCCTCCATCCACAGCACCACATGGGGCTTTCTTTCCTAGACTTGCTGCTCTCCACCTGCACCTCTCTCTCTCTCTCTCTCTCTCTCTCTCTCTCTNCTCTCTCTCTCTCTGAATAACTCTCATCCCCTCATCACCTCTTCTTGATAAGTCAACATTTTGTTGCTTGGACTGGCCAAGATTGTAGACATTACAATATTACTGATGTTTCAGTGCCCCAGCAATGTAAAATTGGAACAAAATGGATTTTGGCATCTAATTAGTTTTTTTTTTTTAATATATATATATGAGCCCAATTCTTCAACACAGACATGAGACATGCTCTGACATTTTTTAGAGTCTGGGTTCTAGGTGTGCAGTGATCTTTTCTTGTCTGAGTGAGAGGAAAGTCTGGAGTTCAAAAAGTTGTCCCGTGGCATAGAGGAACCATACTCTTCCTCCTCCTTGACATTTCTGCGCTGTTCCTGGGATCTGGCATTTCATTTTCTTGTCCTCTTCCAACTGCATCCCTCTCCTGCCTCTGTCTTCATCCCCTACCTCCATCCCATTCTTTCTTCCCCCTCTCCTTGCTCCTGCTCTCCCAAGTGCAAGGTAATGATCGTTGCCATGGCAACTAAAACCAGCTCACAGAGCGGGTTTGTTTTAATCCGGCCCTCTCTCCCTCTCTATAGCCACTCTCCCTGTCAGCATGGGCTAAATGTAATGATAATAAATGAAATAATAGCAATCCTCCACCTCATCATCACCGCTGTAATCTATCGCACTGGAGGTATCATCATTCCCTTGGTGACATCACTGCTGTCACTTGGGACATTAGTGTCAGGTCCATTCATGCTGGATTTAGATAATCTCACACAAGTGTGGGGTATGCAGTGCACCCACACCACTGCCGCATCCTTCACTGAATTCTGCCTACCCCAACACAATATCCACTATACTTACACAAGATTCTGCTGTATGTGTTTTCTCTATTTGCGAATCAGAAAAGCAGACACATATATGTTGAAAACCAACAGTGATGGACCTGGTAGTAAGCTTGACTGAATCTGCTCTCATGCATGTGAATATAAGATTTGCAATGGTCTTGTGCTATCTGTCCTGTAAGAGCATTCCTTTAATAAACTCGTGTATGCATCTCTTTCCTGCCAGGAATCAGCCACCACATCAGTCCTGCTACACATTTACCTGAAGGCCTTGGATCCCTTTGTTGCACGGCTGTAGTTTGCCAGATAAACTCTTTAGCTGCCAAACAAATATCAAAAGGGAGAATATTCACCTTCAGGCACAACGCTTTGTGTGTATTTGTGTGTGTATGTGTGTGTATTTAAGTACAGCACATGTTTGCCAGGCAGAGAACAAGGCTTGTATCTGAAGCATCTCTAAGAACAGCTGTTGAATGGCTCAGTAGATATTTGGTACCATCAGCAGCAGGCCATTTTAAAGAGCAAAGGAGGCATGTCAGCATCCCTAATCACCAACAACACATCATGAACCCAGCTACGCAAAACTCTCACCCTCGTTCCCTCTGCCTCTCTCTCTTCTTTCCTCCTTCTCTCTATCTTTCTAATCCCATAGGACTGCTCTCCCCAGCCACTGTACACCAGCCCCCATCCCCTACACACTCTCCCTGTCCCGCTCCAAACTGCTCTGTTGCTAGGAGACTGGAGGGGTTGAGTCGGCTGCCCCCACCCTCCCCCTGGCAGTCACGCACGCGCGCACACACACGTGCACACACACTAGCAGAGAGTCAATGAGGGGAGAGTGGAGCAGTTTTGCACACAGGCAGGTCAGGAAGGGGGGGTTTGTAAAGAAGCAGCTGGGTCACAAAGGCAGGCCAGCAAAGATAGAGGAGGTGCATCACACAAGAAACTAGCTCCAGGTTAAAATAAACACTGGTACAACATATACAAAACGCAAAAGCGGAAATGTAGCACTGCATGGTAGAGGTCTTTAACTTTGAAAGACAAGCACTCGTAAATGTGCACATGGAGTTGATGGTTTATTTTGTAAAGTGGCTGTTAACTTGTGACGTTGTGTATGTGTGTGTGTGTGTGTGTGTGTGTGTGTGTGTGCGCGCGTGCATAACCAATCAGAGGGCAGGGTGTAAAGGCGGCTGTGTCAACAGTAGTCATGACTCAGATTATCTCACTGCAGATGTGACAACAGGTCAACTCTTAAAGCCCATCTACCCTCCATAAATCTATCAGCTGGCTAATGGCCATGCAAATGGTACAATCTTCTGTGTATCTTCTATGTGTGTGTGTGTGTGTGTGTGTATATACCTGCAATGTAAGTGTTAAGGGGTTAAATGCTCCTTCATTCCTCTTTTCTTTTACCCTCACCATCATCTTCACCTCTACCTTCATAAAGCCTCATCATTAAATCCAGTTATGTGCACCATACTCTACTCCTCTGTCCCATGTCCATGTGTGTGTGTGTGTGTGTGTGTGTGTGTGTGCGCGTGTGTGTGCGTGCGCGCACGTGCTTCTCTGTCTGCTGCTCCCATGATGATCTTTACTTAATAGAGTGTGTGACATCCCCAATATCCCACAGAGCCGATGACACAAACAGTCCCACTGGCCCAAAGACTGGCACATTGGTGTTCCAGTCACTGACTCAAAATGGTATGAAAATGACACACACACACACACACACACACACACACACACACACACATCATCACATCACAGAGTCCATTTTGGCATTTTCAAGCTATTACTGTACTGTCCCAATTTGTTAAATGTTGGCATTGCAAAGGTATTAAAATGACAGTAGTGGTGTGGCAGGAAGATTATCACCGTCTTAAAGACTGTGTGTGTGTGCGTGCGTGTGTGTGTGTGTAGCAAAACTCAGACTATCTCCCACACAGGGGGTAGGCCCCCAGGCCAGTTAAAAATGGTGTTAATTTCTCCTCCTATGGGAAAGCAAAGAACGGTCTCTCCATGGCAACAGAGAGGGTGCTGAAGGGAGGAAGCACAGAGCGTGCGATCAGCGACCCCCTCTTTGTACGAAAACACACACATATACTACCACATACGTGCAGTATGCGTTTTGTCATTTGTTCACAGTAACTCCAGCAAGAGCATGTTGTCCAGAGACACACTAACATCACAAATGATCAAATAAACACGACTCCGTTTTCTTTTATATACACCAGTTTCCAATTAATTTCAACAAAGAAGTGGTCTATTTTCTCTTAATCGAGCATGCACATGTTCTCCTAAAAGTCAATCACCAGCATAAAGACATAGGTAGGTCTGTCCTCGTAGCACAGTTGTGACTTGTGAACACATGGGTGAGGTTTGTTTAGGACAGTGAGCACTTGCTGTTTGAACTGGTGAGTCTGAGTCTATGAGTCTAATAAGCAATGCCAGAGAGGGATGAAACAAAAAACCACTGGACAAAGCACTAGAAATGTGCAATGCAAAAATAGCATTAATGCTAATGCTGTTGAATAATAGGGGCTCTATTCTTTTGACTCTATGGCCCTTCTACAAAAGGGGAGCTCTCAGGGGAAATGTGGACTAATTAATCAGATAATAATGATGATGATGTTCCTCTTTCCGTCTGATGGCGAGGCACAAACATTTAAGGCCCATTTTTCCAGACACAGATTAAAAATAGTGCCTGATTTTGGATTTGCATTCAAAGAGAGACTTTGATTGACTTCTATTCGCAGGACAGTGCATTTCCCTTGTTATGAAAATTTTAGTATTATTAAATCTCCTAAATGTATATATCTAAAAAAAAAAAAAAAAANAAAAAAAAAAAAAAAAACCTCTCCCTCAGGCACTCCTGTTGAATTTTTGCCCCACACTGCGACTGGGATGAAACTGATCCTTCTTTATTAATTTATTGTTTCTGCTATCTTGTAAAAGGCGTCTTTATTAATCATGTAAATTGAAATATAGAGGTGTATGGAAGCTGATGTCTATGGGATTCATCATTTGTGACAAAACATCCTGCCAGCATGACTCCAGCACTTTTAAACATTATGTGTGTCATAGTTTTGAACTGTGTTTGCATATACATGTACTGTATATATAGGTTTGTGTGTTATAGTTTTTCCAACAAACCTAGTTGAGACGCAGAGATGAACAGAGATATTTACAGATTTCAGTTGGCATGGCAACAAAAAGCAACACTTCACATTCTTTTAAAAATTTCAGTAAAATGCTCGGATCAGCCAAAGGAAAACGCACAGTGTTTAAGTGTTTCTTTTGAAACTGAGTGAACACTGACACTCTTCATCTTTGGACAGGCGTGTGCTTACGTCATGTGCAATTCTGTGGTGCATCTCTGTATCTGTTTCTGGTCCTTTTCCCCTCCTCCTCTCTAGCGTCCCCTAATCAGGACATAATGAGAGCTAAACGAGGTTGCATCTCCACACTGAGGGCTGCTAGATTCTCTGAGCATTGAGTTGTTCAGAAACAGGGCGAGACGAGATAGACTAGAGAACACAGATGGATAAATAATTCTGTGTATTATTCTGACGGCTTGAATAGAAGCATCAACGCTGAGTCTGTGCAATGCTATTCACTCCAGTGCTCTGCCTTTCTGTCCCATGAAACACTGAAGCTGCCTTGTATGCTTCAGTGACACGTAGAAGAGACCTTCTCTGTCTGCACATCAGCCACCATCCTTCCCTACCCCCACCCAGCCTCCTGTCATTTAGTCCCATGCCTGCCCCCATACAGAAACTTGGCACACCCTGGGAGCAGCTGCAGCAGGGCTTCCAATGCTCGTGCTCCAGAGACACGCCCCCAGCCCTGCAGCCGTATTAAGGGGCAACGATCATTATGTGCGTGTCTCACTTTTACTGGCCTGGGATAGCCTATTTATGAAGCCAAGGAACACAAGCCGAATCAAAACTCATGCATTCTAATGCACTTAAGAGTCACATGCATATAAATTGGTCGATTTGTTGCTCCTGACTCATCATTAGAAGCTGCTTGCATTGGCTGATGTTTTGTTTGTTGTTCAAATTTCCCAAGTGAAGCTGATTCAAGGGGTTTTCCCCTGCCTTACGATATTAGCTACAAAGCCTGTGCACACCTCTTCAATAAACAGCAAGCTGCACTTTACAGTCAGACTGTGCCTCTCTCAGCCTTCTATGGTGCCAATATGGTTTAACCTGACCTCAGAGATTTTTCAGATCATTTTTAGATGTGCCTTATAAAGAAATCACTATATTGATGAATATGCTGGAAAATGATTCATAAAAGAATTCATATTAATTTCACGAGAAATGACAAAGAAATTACTAGACAGAAACAAAAGGGTAGACAACAGCAAATTTCAGGCACCATCTGCACCTGCAGACACAGATCACACCTGCCCACCTGCCCAGAGTGAAACCTAATACTGAGTGGAGATTAGAAGAGTTTCATAAATCATTTGGCTTAAATCTTAATTGAGCATTCAAACAGGTACAACACCTGTGGCGGGATCAGTGCTTATCAACCAATAAAATCAAGCAATTCAAACTCAAATCAGTGCTGACTCTGGTTTGTTCAGACAATTTGTGTTTCTGGTCTTTGTGGTCCGGAGAGACTCTGTCCCAGCAGGATGGGTGGGGGAATATTATTTCCTCAAGGTGCAAATTTAAAATGGTGCTTGTCTCCTTGCTGGCACAGCAGGCCCAAACGCCTTAGAGCACCACACACGCGCGTACACGAACGCGCGCACACGCACAGACTGCTGGGGCACAGGTTGCCAGTTCATCATCTACATGTTGGTTTTGTGAGCACCATTAAGAAAAGTGGATGATTTCAGTATATAAGCCAATGCGTTTATAGACATGTAAATTCAGAGTGTTAACCTAACTTCCATTCTACTAAAGACATATCAGCCGTCATTTATAAACTGACACATAGCTGAAGACTGAGTGTGTAACTCTGGGCGTATATCGCTATCAGTCCTGAGCAGAACCTTTTGTTTCGTCACAGCCCCTCACGTGGTCATCAATTACGCACAGTGGCCACACTCCAACAAATAAAGACCTTAATTTTAAAACCGATCTCTTCTAAATGTATTCTTAAGCAGGATGATGGAGTTTATCGTCGGTACGTGGCAGAAGCAGAGCATCCTGGGCAGCACAGGTGTTGTCAGAGCAACGAGTGCCTGCGAACCGCATCCTGCCCAGGACAATGAAAAGTGTGGTGCAAACAGTCAGACTGACTGCTACATGATGATATTCTCTCTATTAGCCAGATCATCGGGCAGGTGTGCACTATATCTTTGTGATTTTGAAAAGAAGACCTAACAAAAAAAACCAAACGGACACAGTCAGATACGCGGTTGAGTTGGGACAGCGCGTGTCCTTTTTATGAATCGTTAACAATCAAACCTGATGAGCCTCACAACAGAAAAGTGCATCTGACATATTCTAAATTGGCTTTAATTGCATTTGCTCCCTTAAGGGGGACACCAAAGAACACTGATATAGCCGATCCACGGACATGCCGCTGCATCCGTGTGCGCGCACACCATCCTAGGCTGCAAGAGAACCGGACAGCCCGGTTCAAACAAAATGCTGTCAGTGGTCAATTATCTGCTGCTTTACACGCGGAAACACGCTGCTGACAGGACTTCAACCTAACTGGAAAGATGGCTATGCATGATAGCCTACCTTTTACAATTGCGATTGCCGGGAGGCACCGGCGTTGCTATGGCAGCAAGGGATGAGAGTAGGGCTGTTCTGGTTGGGATGTGGACAAAGTGAAGCTTTATCGGGAAAGGTGAGAGCGGACCGGGACGACAAATCATCATGAAATGTCATTTTCTTCATGTGACAGGTGTGTGTGAATGTCTGAAATAATAGCAACTTATAGGCGACAACGGGACATCTCGTGCGAGTGTGTACACGCGCACGCTCTCATTCTCTCTCTATCTCTTGAAAACACACACACACACACACACACACACACACTTTACCGTTGACTTGACCGGGACATATAGAATGGGTTTTCCTGACGCTCCTTTCTTGTTGTGCTCTCCCAAAACGTTGTTCCCGACTTGAAATCCTTTTGACTTGACCCAAAATTTGAATTTGGCGTTGATGTGACTGTTGTCGACATAAACGCCATCCGACTCTTCGTTCTGCAACAGTGTCTGCATGATTTTGTTATATTTTCGCCGGGTCACGGTCTTTGTTTTCCCGGAATCTCCATAAGTCCGGAGGCACCAGTCCTGAAATTCAGTGAACATCTCCGCCTCCAACACGACCGGACTCCGGCTCCTTTTGGGAGCATCCACGCACGCCTTTTTCGTTGCCATCGCTCCTCTCTCTGTCCTTCTTTCTCTATGAACCCGCTCAAATAGCCCAGGCTAATAAAGACGACACTTCAACGGGCTGATTTTCCTCCTCTCTTCCTCTCTGTCCCGCGTCAAGAGGGCTTGGTTAAGGTTTTTGGGACGTTGCCTCCCCGTGGTTTCCTGGCAAAAGTGACCGGGCAGCAGCACACCTGTTTGCAGAGGAGCCGTGCTGTCCCGAACCGCAGCAGTGAAAAATGTCACTTCCTCACATCATCCGCTGAGGAGCAGAGAGGGGGGCTGTCCTGTGCTGAGTGGGTATCTCCCACCTGTGCGTAAAACGCTCCTCACCAAAGGGGAGGCTATGAAAAAAAAAAAAAAAACNAAAAAAAAAAAAAAAACCACAGTCCTCGCTTAACAACAAAGAACACAGACAAAAAGCGTGGAAACAAACATCGCTCTCGGTTCCTATCGACCTACTTCCTAACAGCCAACACTATTTTCGGATGCGGGTTGCTCAAGCCTAAAAAAAAAAAAAAAAAAANAAAAAAAAAAAAAAAAAAGCGTATAGCTGCTGACAATCTGCTTCTTTATGGCCACGCATCCGATTAACATGCGCCACCTGGGATGGTTTCTGCTCCTCACACCTGTTTGAATGGGATTTGCGCTTGCGCTGTCCCCAGTATTCTATCCCATAAAAACATATTCATAGCTGCTCTGATAACTGCCTCATTTTGCACCAAAAGTAACGTGATGTTTCTCATGGCCGTAGAGAGAAAATGTCCGATATGGAGACGTGCAAGGTGATAAAGAGTGAGGGTAGAATTTCTTTAATGATGTCTTAAGAATATGAAAAATAATAGTAGGAAAATACTACTTGCAATAAGAAAATATTTTTGCAGATACTCCTTGTCATGTATTATAAAATAAATACAAATAAATATATAAATAAACTCTCCTTAAACAAATACTAAATTTGAACACAATCAGTTTTTTCTTTGGAACACCATATCATCATATATGAGCATTCGATCCTATCATAGCTTGACTTGAAATTATATAATGAAGATTTATGTCACCTCAACCGTAACCTGTAAATTTAAAAGCAAAGTTTAGATGTTTACTCAATGCTACACCTGTCCAGACAACACGTATATGTCTCCTATCAGGAGATTAATTATGAAGCTGAATTTAAATTCTAAATTGAAATAAAACCTATTTGCAATATAATAAAACACAATGAATATTTTGAACTCTGTTGCTTTCATGTGGAAGGGCAAAAAAAACTGACAATCTATTAAAGTCCTTGCCAAAGATGCTTGCACAACCAAGAAAAGTGTTTTTTGACACTGTTATTATACAGATGTTTCTGCAAGACCCAACACAATAAACACATTTACTATCTGCATTTGTCCTCTGGAGGTCTGGTTTGTACAGTTTTGTACCCATGTGGTGTCGTCTTCCTATTGTGTGTGTGTGTGTGTGTGTGTGTGGCCTGTGACTCCTCCTGGCCTGTACATTATAGGCACATGCTCATGGTGGTGACTGCTGCTGTTGCCATGACAGCAGCTCAGCAGTGTCTCCAGCCATGCAGAGGGTGAGTGGGATGCCCCGTCCTCATCTCCCCATCCTGACTAAGACAACAATATGTTGGACAAAAGCCCCACCCTGACTGAATGATGAACAGCTCAACGCTCCATCAATAGCTCCCCAAAACCAAAACTGATGAGTGCACCATGTGTGTGTGTGTATGTGTGTGTGTGTGTGTGTGTGTGTGTGTGTGTTGTGGTGATTGGCATAGGCTGCTGCATGCAATTTCAGTCAGTTTCATCATTTGTGTTGTGTCCTCTCTCAGGACTGTCCTGCATGCAGGATGAGCTACCCATCCCTCAAGACGACTCTTATTTTGTAACATTTGTGCATGCAAGGCTTTTGCATGTACATCCTTCTACATACATTCCTTGACACAAAAGTATGCAGCATGGTACCCTTCTATTCAAATTGCTCTCTTGTACTACACCAATGCCTGGCATCCACTGAGCTTAGCACCATCATCCTTGTGGTTCAGCTGTCTGACCTGTAGCGAGGGTCACGCCTCCTCACTCCTTAATGAGGCAAAACTGCTGTAATTACGCTCACCATCCCCCATTTAAAGCTTCCCTTTTATCTTGATGTGGATAACTCTTGTCCTGAAAGGCCACAGAGAGATATCTCACACTAAGATATGCCACAGTCACAAATAAAACCATCTCACTGATTTAGTCTCTCTTACAGACCTGAGACAGTATTTTGACACCCACCTACTTTCTCCCTTAACTGTGCCTCATTAACCTCTGGATTAACTAAAGAATATAACATCCTTCCAGTCCAAATATACTGTCATCATCTCCTTAAATGCATGGAGTATGTTCTTGTGGATGTAGTTTGTCCAGCCAGATTGGAATTTTTCTCCTGATGGATATTTACACTGCTAACAAAAAGAATGTGTGCAAATCTTGCTGTAAAAAGAAGCGCAGTTGTCTTGTAAACAAATAAAATCTGTCTTTGAGGAGGGCTCAAAAACTTAAATGTAGCTTGAGGCACTTGAGGGGGAGACTGACAGAGCAGAGTGTTAGACTGAATAATTGTAAGAGATGCAGACACACTGAGAGGGAGTCAAGTGAAACAGCCTTGGTTTGGGCGCTAAGTTTACCCTGCTCTGGTTATGTACAATAAAACCCGAGTGACAATCTGATAACTACTGCCCCCTGATGGTGAAGCTGAAAACTACACCTCCTTTGTCTCATCCTGTCCGGACCCGTCCTACACAAGTACACCCGACATCATACCTTTGTATTTGCAAATATAGCTGGACTGTATAATTTTGGAAAATCTACTAAAATTGCTTAAGCATATGAATGTGTTAATATGTCTCATTTTAAATTAAAGAAAATGTTTTACTTTATTCTATTCATGTTGTGTTTGACGTGTGTTGTAATGCTACAGCTGCACAAAAGAGAAACTGACTGCATGTTTGGTGTGCATTATATCAACTGTGTCTTTGTCTGCTCAAAACACAGACCATATAGCTTGGATTACTAGTCTGGCATGGTGAGGGGCTGTCGTGAGATGTGAACACACACTGACAGCCTTATGGGACCATGAGGAGGGGAGGCAGGGAGGCAGGGAGCAGTAGGTCAGGGCCTGGAGTGGCTACAGGCCATTGGGACAGCAAAGCCAAGAGGCAGGCAGGAGACGACAAAATGGGCACAGTCACCATGGAAACACAAGCGGCCCAGGCAAATCATGGCAACTGGTAACTAAGTAACAGGAAACGACGGACCATAGAGGGCGATGAGTCTGGTTAATCATGAAGAGAGGGGGTAGCAGAGAGAAAGGAGGAAGGACAATTGCAGAGAGATAAGGGCCACAGGTCTGGCACACTGCAGACCCTCTCCTCTAAAGTGTGAGCTCATTCCCTCCCCTTGTGCACTGGATTGATACTGGATTATTGTCAGCATGTGCTGGAGAGGAAGCCTCCACCCTCCTTGCACCATTATTTTCTTTGTAAATCCATGAGGGGGTGTAAATGAGCATACACTACANCCCTCCTTGCACCATTATTTTCTTTGTAAATCCATGAGGGGGTGTAAATGAGCATACACTACAAGGAGAGGTGAAACAAGCTGGATGTAGCCATTAAAATGAGCCTTTGTGTGTATGTGTGTCTATAAGTGTGTGCTAAACACAAATGTTTGTCTGCCCCTTCATGTATGGTTATAGTGTGTACTGAGTATTGTGTATGTGTGTGCTTTTAAGCCTCAGAAGGTGAGGGGAGTTGGCCGCAGCCTCAGAGTCGATACAAAGAGGAAGCTACCGTTGACACCCACAGAGAAAACATTCAGGAAACACTTGTTGCAAAAATGTAGTTCATATACAACTGTGCCAGGTCTGTTAACCACCTATACATTCGTGCAAATTGTTTTAAAAACACTTGCATTCTGATTATGTCCATTTATTATGGCAGTACTGTTGAAATTCCTGACCATGCAGTTACATGGATGCCACCATACAATGCAAAATTACAATAATGTTTAAGTTTGAGATAGGAGGGGGAAGGGTCAGGCAGCAGCATCAAATATACTATAAGCAGGCTTACTTAAACCTCTACGCTTTCCTCTCCAACTGTCTTCAAGCACATTGTATTCAAATACCACAATAAAAGAACTGGAGCTTACCTAAAACTAGACCCATTCAACTTTTTTTTTTTCTTTTTTTTTTTTTTCTGCAGAATATCCTAAACATCTTGGATCACAACTCAGTGCTCTAAAAGCAATGTTGCTCTTATTTTTCCTTGTAACATTAATTTTTGATGGCTCCTTACTTCTGTTAATCAAACTTTAGGTGGCTGACAGGCAAGCAGCTCTGAAGTAAATCTTGTTGGGTCTTACAGTAACAGGGTACAACTTCACAATCAAAAGCTTGTGAAATGTTTAGAAACTTTACTGAGAGATTTAACTTTTGCTAGACCTGCATGGCTGGTGACAATTCTGACTATTAAACGTGACAGAGACACATGAGAAACAGGAATGGTTACAAATAAAACAGCAGGGATGGATTAATTCATCAGTTGGTTGATTGATTGATACTAGTTAGTTAGTTAGTTAGTTAGCTAGTTAGTTAGTTAGAAAATGATAATGTATGATGATGTAAATCAGATATTTATCAGATGTGTTTTTCAATAAGTTGTATTGTGTGTGTGTGTGTGTGTGTGTGTGTGTGTGTTTTGGTTCATTTAACTGAAACCGAATTCAGGCCTGTGTTTGCACAAGTCAAAAGCATGGAGAATGGAGATGTAACTATAAAGAACTTTCTGCTTAATTTGATGCTTTTACCACAGGCTCTTTATTTATATATTATATTTTTAATTAGTTTTAAATTAACCTCAAAGCTAGCTTGTGATTGCTCATGTGCTTTGGACCAGAGGTTCTAATAAATTTAGTTTCTTCATATATCAGACCAATCAGTGACTTAAGAGTAACTCAGTGGTACTCCCTGGTTGTGGTAAGCTTCAGTCTCACTTGTGAAATCAGCTTCAGATCATCATGTTTCTCTGCACGTAAAGATGGACATGAATAGTTTTGATAGCTGCTGTGTTTTTACCAGCTAACGCTCTTATTAAACTCTGTGGTCAGCTAAATTAGTTTTGTTAATTCAGTGCATAGCAGTGATTATAAGCAACCTGCTGTACCAATGAGGTGTGATCAACACATACACATACACACACACACACACACACTGTATACACATTTACATAGAGCAAGTATTATAACATCTACTTTTAATAATCACTTTTATAATTGGGAAAATCTATTTAAGAGTGATTCACACCTTTATCTTTATGTGAATTTTTAAACTGTATGGTCAGTGGGTGTAATGTAGGTGTAATTAATCGCACAGTTTTCTGTGATTAATCACAATTAATCACAGAAACTTGTAATCATTATACATTGAATCACCACATTAATGTAGAATCAATGAAATATATTTTAGATAATATTTGTTTAATGGCATTTTTTTTTTTACTGAGACTGTAAACCTGTGATTATTCATTTCCAACAAATATATATATAGTAAATGCACATATAGAGCATATATAGTAAATGTAAAGGGAGTAAGGAGGATATGAAATGAGATAGTAAAAGCTTGCTGATGGTTATGGGGTTTAGATTTTTACCATCTCAAATGGAAGCTGAAAATGTGCACTTTGGCCTCATAACCACTTTTGAAATCCATATCTGAATTAATAGAAAATAGAAGCTAAGACCATTAAATATACCGCTGCTGTGGCATTCAGCATAATATATGGCAATCACAGGAGTAAATAAGAGGAAATGACTGTATACACTAACTACAGCTCAGTTAGATAGAAACAGCGAAAGAAGAAACGTCATTAATGAATTGAAGAAAATGCTTTTTGTTTTTTACTAACCACATTCCTGTTACATAGCTACCTTAAAGACGTTGCATGTCCATCCAGCTCCTCCCCTAATGTCTTGGTCACTCCTCTCCTCCTTCCTCTCTGTGGCTGGAGGCCACATGGGGCCCAGAGGAAGTCGATTACCCCTACACAAAGGCAGATTGTATGTGTGGCCAAAGTGGCCAAACCCATGTTCATAGCTAAAGCTTTATCTGTGACACAACATCTGCTTCATGTGACAGGCATGAACAAGTTAAGAGGCCATTAATTCTGCTAGTTAAAGAATAAACAAGTAAAGCTGGCAGAAAGCCAGCTGATATTAAACCCAAACATGATCTTTAACTATATGATTTGCATATAGTTCAAACACTTGATCAATGACTCTGTCTCACATGCGGGTCTGTCAGTGCCAACTGTGTTTGTCCCATTGATCCTGCCAATATTCCTCCTGAACAGCTCTAATGGCATCACTATATAGAGTGATATAAACACTCCTGCAGCCCAAACACTCTCCAGCTCTTATTCCTGATTGGCTGTGACATGCTTATAGTGGCCCCCCCACAACTACACTGACATCCACTTTTCCATGTGTGATACATCTGATTGCACCTGTCAGGCTCTGTCCTCTAAGCCTTATTCTGAATGGCCCCCGTTGACCTTTGTCTGTTTTCTTCCCCTTTGCAGACTTTTCTTCCCTGATCCCAGCTCACTGCTTCTTCTTTCTGCCCGTGCCACAAGACACCCTTGAAAATGTAGATAGCATGTGGGTCTAGGTAGGATTTTTTTTTTTTAACTTTCATGATTTTGCCTTCCTTTATATTACATAATTAATCCCAAATATTATAATTGATTTTTCCAGTTCAGTTTTCCATTTAGTTTTAATCAAGAGGCAAGAGCATCAGTAACATCATCTTATACTCTCAGGGCCAAAATAAATGAGCAAAGCAGCCAGTTAATCATAATTTCAGATAACAGTCAAATGGCATATGAGAATAGTAGCTCTAAGTAGAGTTGTATTATTTGAGTTTGGGTGTTTGTGTTTTCTACCCAAAGTTAATTATTTACAGAAATGGCTAAACTATGTCTCCTCTCTTTGAGTAATCTAATCATTTAGCCTGAAGAGCTCTTACACCTCTTGAAACCTGTATGAAGTAAATATTTAGGCTACTGCCAGATAGGGGGGGGATCACTGTGTAATCAATGAGTCAATACCATGAAGGAAATACACTACAGGCCAGAAGTTTGAGGCCACTGCCGCCACCCCCAGATTAAAAAAAAAAAAAAAAAAAAAAAAATCAATACACTTTGTTTTACTATTGCACAGGAAATAACAAAAATATATAAAATAAATGTAACTAATTAGTTTTAAAGAATAATTTGTCAACAAGAGCACATTATGCAGCCACTATGGCTTAAGAAATGATTTTTAATGAAGGCATGTCCAGTCCGTATTAGTGCACAGGCACTCCAGTTGTGTTCCAACTCCCTTGCCCAAACTCCCTTTTTTAGGTGTTTAAACATTCTATTCAAAAGCTGCTGTCTGCCTTCTCCCACATCATTTTGTGATTAACTTGCTACACAGTCTGCTCATGCTACTACTCTGCAACCACCCACATGTAAAACATAGGGGTGATTCAATAATGGTGTGGGGGTGTTTTGGGAGAGAAAGATCTAGAGACTTGGTCCAAGTTAAAGGAATTATGAAGAAAGAGAATTACCATTCCATCCTTCAAAGACACGTGATTCCATCCGGTTTACGAACAATTGGTCAAAATTTCATTCTCCAACAGGACAACGATCCAAAACATTCATCAAAATTATGGCAAAATTACATCCATTCAAAAAGAAGCAAAAGGTTTTGAGAATTATGATTTGACCAGAGGGGGTTACTTTGACGAAACCAAAGTCTGAGCTTGAAATGACTTCAAAGTATTTTTATGTTGACAAATTCTTCTTGAAAACAAATTAGTTACATTTATGTTATGTTTTTTTTTTTTTTTTTTTTTTTNGGCCTCAAACTTTTGGCCTGTAGTGTACATATGTTAGGAAAGGCCATATATGTTAGCTATTGGGTTTGTAACCATTATTGTGTTGGCCTGTAAATCCATTTGCATGTGATATAAAAATAAACCTAACTTTACTAGTGATTATGAAAGTCGGCATATCCTGTCTTGCCCTTCATACCTCTTTAGTGAGCACTTTCCTTATATATTATGACTTTGTTACACTGGTCCCATGAAAACCTTGACTAGTGGAATTTATGGAGTTTTTGTTTTCATGACTACAATTCAGATGCCTGAATTCTTTTCTTGACCTCTTAACCCAGCACTTAATGAACCTAATGCAAATGGAAAGGACCACATAAAAACTCCACATCACCATTCTCTCTCTTTTTAAATTGCATTTTTAGACTATTTTGCTGGGTATCTTGATGACCAAGCTATCAGCAGCATGTCAAAAGTGTACATTCAAAGTCTATTTCTCTTTCTCTCCACTTTGATGATCCTACTTTGTCTTGGGAGGATGGGCTGGTGAAGAGATGGCCACATAGAAAAGCCTACCCTGACCCCCACGACCCTGCTTTAGGCTCCTGCTGGAGTGGATCTACAGTCACAGCAGACTGTAGCAGAAAGGCCTGGAGTGATCTGGAGTAATAATGACATCATAAAAAGACATCCAGGAACAATTTGTTGCTTTTGGTATTAAAGCAATATTTCAGACTGTAGAGCATTTTCACATCAAAGGTTGTACACCTTAGCATTAGTCCATAAATACTGTCCCATACCTCCCCAGAGGGGAAGCCAACCGTGTTCACCTATTTTCCTGCTTCTAATATTTCTCTTACTTAATCAAACTCACACATAAACCTCCAGATGTCCTCACTATTATATCAAAAGCATGTGCAGACACTGGACATCAAATCAAGAAAATGCCACTTGAATCTTTCAAAGTGATAAAATTTATTCACAATTTAATAATATGTAATAATGTATTACTGATTTGATTCTGAGCACCTCTCACAAAACATCAAATGTTTGCACCCAACTAGTCACTTATGGTTGCTGCAAAGTGGCCTTTTCTCATGATTTATGCTATAACTTCTGCCATTTGGGGAAAGTGCTGAGGATATTCTCATCTAAAGCAATCCTACTTTAAAGTTAATAAACCCAGTTTATAAGCTGTGCCATATGTTTATATTCTTAAATGGGTTCAGTGTGAGATGTAAAACACAAAGAAGAACCTATAGTTTAAAATTTAAAATTTATAGAATGAATCAGCTGCTTTCTGCTGGTATTGTTATTGTGTTCACAACAGAACAAGAAAATCCTTTTTTTTTTTTTTTTTNTTTTTTTTTTTTTTTATTAAAGAATAAATCTTGGAAAGGATATATTTCCACGTGGCTATGATATGGCTACGATTCCTACACCTGTCAGAATCTGGGCATTTGTGATATATGATTAAACTGTAATTATAACCACTGGAACATTTTATACATAACAAAAACATTATGAGACTTGCAATTTAAAATCAACTTTGCCAAAGATACACAGCAACAACTATGCATATTACAAATTAATACTGAAGAGTACCAAGAATATTAATGTAACTGCAATTTACAGTAAGCAATGCCATTGCTCTTAGACAAATTCTAGCAATATTCTGCAACAAAATGAAACAAAACTTTTTTTTATTTCTGAAGATACAGTGACAGGATGAGTAAATATCCTGTATCCCACAGCATCCAGCCCTTTTACATGCAATATTACTCCTTCATTATGTAAGCTATCAAAGTGCCCTTGGGCAAAACACAGAATCTTATGCTTATTAAAAGAGTTTTATATCAGCCAGATGCCTAGTTATATGAGGTGTATCATATAAATGACACAGACTTAGCTATGTTGGACTAATGGCTAAATTTAATCATGGCTAAATAAATAGTAGTATTCGTTTGTTTTTTTTGTTTTTTTAACTTTTTTTTTTTNGGTTAAAATGTCTTGCTTGCGTCAGTGGCTGAGGTTTTGAAATCTGGGCCAAACCGGATTAATTCTCATGGATTTGTTTATTTACTTAAATTTACTGTCATATTCATCATAGTCAACATAAAGCTGCCCACCGAGACAATTTTTGCAATTTTGGCGTTCAGTTTCCAGTGCGTCTGTAAAACACGGGGTGTAATGGCAGCAGCTGAGAGCACAGGATTTAACAAAATGTACAAAATAGACCATGACACCCCCTCGCCGTGCTTTACGCGGACGCCATATTGTCCGCGCTTGTTTTCCTTTATTAACAACGATTCGGACTCTATATTTTCAGTTTTTACTTTAAACCACAACGTTTAAGTGTCGCATTGTTAGCGAAAACGTTCAAATCAAGCCAAGTGTCACTGTTTATTGAATATCATGCGACTCTGTTCTCGTCCTTCCTGTTTCCCTGCCGCGCCGCCATTACGCTTCAGCGGGGCAGGAAATAAATCAGGCCTCAAATCGTTATCGCTGTTAATAAAGGTTTATATAATGTTTATAAAAGATATTTGTGATCGTACAGCATGAGGGATTCTGCCTCACACACACACCAGATATCCACGAAACTATTAGTGAATCGCTGGCCACCGAGTTTTAAGATATTCGATCAAAGGCAAATATAAAGGTATGTGAAATATATTTTTGGAGAAAAGACGTCGCTTAACGCCATAGTTCATAGTTTATGCTATAACCGAAACCCCTCAGGATATTTAGGGTATTCCTTGCTGCTTTTCTCTGACGAAAAGATATTTATATTCCTGTATAAAATGAATGACTTTAGTCAACTTTATCACCTCTATATTTACGATTGTCTATAATCTGGCATTTCCCGACGATAGCTGTATTGTCACGCTAAAATTATCTTAGGGTATATTTTCATGGGAAACTGCGAACTCTAAACTAGGCCATCCTTCCATTGTTGGACATTGAAAATAGCAAAAAAAAATTTCAGAGAAGACTTAGGTGGCGTTCTCCACCATCGCGTTTTCTATCTCTAATTTTAGCCCGATGATTGCAAATCTGCAAACGATTCCTCAAACTGATTTCATTTCTGTGAAAAAATAGCACGTTTTCATCAGCGTGGTAGCTAGTACTGCGTGGTCCTACCCGGGACAGCCCTCTTCTCACAGCAGCCATCCAATCGTGGGACAATGGGGACGTCACACCAAAGTAGGCCTATTGGAAATGAGCTTTAGGACGAAACCAAGACCCAGAATCCATTCAGATCTATAGGGAACAACTGAGGTAAGTCAGCCGTGATCTGTCCGATATATTAAAACAGCTACGCGCTTATAACACAATGCGATTTCTGCTATAGAGTGAGGGCAGGCAGGAGATGATGGGTGCAGGTTCACATCGTTTCCATCCTGATTTAAATCTAATCTACTACAGGCTGAAAAAGCACAAAGACCGGTTCATACAATCACATGCGATTTCTGTAGACAACACGGAAAGCCAGGGAGTCCTCTGATTTCGTAATAAATCTATTTGACTTGAATGACTTTCTAGTTTTTGGGATAACATGCATGCTCTGACAGTCGACTTTGTTTACAATCTGTAACGCGGTTATGCACGTGTATTAAGAGAAATGTATGGTTCGGCAGAATAGTAAAAGTTACAAAGAAGCTGTCAGCATGTCTAAGCTGCAGCCCCGAGCACACAAAATGAAACATGGTATTACAGCTTTCCTACACATATAAACATGCCAGTCAGCACTGATGCACTTTGCAGTTAATAGTGTTTTCCTCCTAGAACTAATCTTAAAGCTCGAGTCCTTGCCAGGTTGAAGAGAAAGTTGTGCACCGGGAACATTCGCGGCAAAAAATGGACCACGCGAGATTTCGCTTGCGTTCTATACATTGAGGACGGGGAGGAGAGAACACCGGCGTGGCTCTCTCACCACACGTACACACACACAAAAGGTCCTGTAACACACAGTTGCAGCACAGCTTCGCGTCTCAGTTTGCAGGAGACAAGAAAATAGTCAGATAGGTCCAGTAAGTATAATGTGAAGATGGCTGGTGTTTGGTTTCACCATTTTACTTGACAGAAAGCATTCAGCCTTCCTCTTCCAAAGGCAGACAAAAGGGGATTTAGCAGCCCACCCACTGGCCTAGGCTCACCCCCACCCCCACCCTCTGAAGAGTCATAGGGTTGGGTTAACATGAGCTCTGGCAATATTTCTTTTTTGTAAAGAATATATTAAGGTGACTTTACCATAAAAGCACATAATGTCTTATATATCTATCTATAAAGCCAGAAATTGCTGTCCGTCCATCCTTCTGTGGCACCAATATCACCAGGACCTGGCACTGTATGAAGCTGAAATTCGGCAGGTTCATTGTTCAGGAACCAAGGATGTGCAGTGTCGCGTGTGAAGTTGTCTGGATGAGCGGCTCTCGAATTGAGCTGTGCCATAAAAAGTAGTCTGCACAGCAGTATACGCTCCAGGCGCGGTGGCAAGATACACTCCAGACAGAAGCATATGCTCCAGTCCAGTGCCAAGATCTTAAAGGACCATACCATCCATTTTGCATGTTTCAGCCTAATACTGTATATTCCATTTTCATACACATAATGTTATGACAGTCATTTCCCAAAGCTTTTCTGATATTTTGCAAAATCTCGTAATCTTTCAAAATCAAATATTCAAGCGATACACCCACCTTAAAAATCGATGTTTCGCCTGCTAATAGTTACGCAAAATTATGAAGTCATGGTCGTTTAAATTTTTCGATAAACGCAGGTCTTCTTTTGGGACTATATTCCCCAGTGGAGACATACATTCACTCTACGCTTTTTATTGCGCTTTAGTGCTAAAATTACGTAACTTCTAAAAAAAACCCTGAATACACGTGTTATTCGCAATGATGGATTACCTATCCCAAGAATGTTTCAAGTATCAACAAGTTGATTTTAATAGCGTACCAGAATGAACTGAAACCAATGGCGGTCTGGAAGGTAGGAAATCTTTTTTTTTTTAACTCACTGTTCCAGCTTTGACGTTACGTGTATGAAAATTGAATATAATTGGCTCAAACATGCAAAATGGGTGGTATGGTCCTTTCACTCATGCCCCATACAGCAAACAAAACTAGCTCGCAAGGACTTGCAGAACAAAATTATGACAGGCTGCAGCACACACCATAAAATCTGGCCCATTCCGAAAAGGCACGTTTTGAATGTGCACTGCACTAGTAATTAGAAATTAACTTATGATGGCTAATTATTAATAATGCTATTCATAAAATAACATGTTCTTGTTTTCTTCCTTTGCAAGCTGCAAGATGGAAACTGGAGTGTTTGTGAATCCGGACACTAGCCTTGATAAAAGCAATCGCTTTCTCTTGCTGATCTGGCTCAACAGCCAGCTGAAGACCAACTTCAGAAATGTGCAGCAGACGAGTTCAGGTGGCTCATCAGTATTACTGCAGCCCTGTAGTCACATTTTCCATCGGTTCCCAATACTTTCTGAGCAGGTTATGAGTGTGTTGTTCCTACAGGTGCGTGTTACTGTCAGCTCATGGACTGGATGGCCCCTGGATCTGTTGACATGAGCAAAGTGAAGTTCAATGCACAGAATGAGGAAGACTTTAAGCACAATTTCAGTCTCCTCAGTGACGCCTTCAGTAATATCGGCATCACCAAGGTATGAAATATGCATTGATTTTAGAAAATGATCATATATTTATGGACCGTACTAGTGTTTATTCTTGCCAGTTTATGCCCAAATATGCTCAACTGTTGCCCGATGGTAATAACTTTGGTCCTGGAGCAATAAAGAGACCTCCCTCTGCTTCCTGACCATGGTCTGGAGGCTGAAAAGGAAAGGTTAACACTATAGAATTAATGCTAATGGGCCTATTTCAATTAAATTTTGCATGGTGGCTCATTTTTAAAAAGCTTTTTATTGGGGATTTTCTTGGCAATAGCTAAGTATTTGCTCACTGAAACTTTGGAGATGTAGCAAATCATGTCATCATCTAAATCTTTCTCTGTAGTTCAGTGAATGGTTTTGCATCCAGCTGCAGATCTTTTCCAGATTGGAATCTCGCAGCAAAAAGACTGAGGTCATTTTGTGAGCAGGGATTATGTCAATATAACTACTCAACTACAAATAATTGTCATTAGAAATGTAACATTAAACACAGGGGAATTTAATTTGATGCACTCTACACCATGAAAGTACAAGAAGGCATTTTAATTTTTCATAATTTTTAAATGTAGTTGTCACTTCACAAGAACTCATTTTATCATTGAATACATTTCTATTTTTCACTGCAGAAGTAATTTTCAGCTTTTCTTTCTTTTCGTCTTTGTCTTTATGCAGACTGTTCCAGTTGATAAGCTACTAAACGGGACATTCAAAAGCAACTTTGACTTCCTGAAGTGGTTCAGAGCTTTTTTCACAGCAAATGTGAAAAATGAGAATTTGAAAAATGGGGATTATGATCCTGTGAAAGCTCGGAATGGCCAGGATATCAGCCCTAACCTGTCATCTCCAAGAGTGATCACCAGCTCCCCAAAAGCAAGTAAGTGTGAGTTAATTTATACATTCTCTTTCACTGTATTACACCTAAAGTGAAGCAATAAATGAGTTTTGATCAGGTTATTAGATGTGTTTATTTTGTTTCTTTTACTTTTCCAGGGAACTTGAAATTGCAATCAAGCGTGTGTGAGAATGACACTGTATCTGAAAGAAAACTGTACTGTTACACTGATACGTGGAAGTTAAGTTATGACTGGGTTGAGCGTAGCACTCTTGGAGATCTCTACACCCGCTGTCTCATTTGTGACATAAACTTGCAGACATCATATAAAGGCCTTCTGGACCTGAGGCGACACGTGGAAACAAGTAAACACAAGAAAAGGGCTAAAATGGCAGAGAGCGCTGACCAGAAAAGCAGAAATGCTGAACCACTGCTCTGTAGTGAGGCATTGATCCGATTTATTCAGAAACTCTGTTATTCTGGCTCTGATGATGGTGACAAGGTCTCGAGCCATTTTGCACGGCATATACTGGGGTTGCAGTACCCTAAAAATATTGTTTCCGTTTGCCAAAACAGTCCCTACTGCTTGTACATTTATGGAGGGGTAAGTCTTGGAGAGGAAGAAAGTATCTCTGTGGTCCTTGTTGGGTTTTTTGATGTCCAAGTCTCTGAGCACTGCATCCGACTGCTGGACGCTATTCAGTCTGCAGCGGATGATGCAGGAGATCACAGAGCCACAGCAGTCATGGAGACCTTAAAGAAATTTGGGCTTCCTGCAGCTAATCTTGTGGCAGTGTATTTAGATGGTAATGGTGCAGCCTCAGAACAGATTTGCGCTCAGCTCAAGGAGCTCAATCCCAACGTAGTCGCTTTAGGAGGGCTGTATAACGTAGCCGATGCTGCTTGTCATGCTGGGGTGATGGAGCTCTCCAATCTGGCTCAGGAGATGATTGTAGACATCCATGCCCACTACTCCTCCTGCTCCACCAAAAATGACAACCTCAAGGCTCTTTTTGGATCAGATAACACCGTGGACACTCCATTTCACCTTGACACCAGCTGCCTTAACTTTTGTGTGTTAGTCACAAAAATCTTGGGAATGTGGACAGATCTCTTATCGTACTTCAGTTCTGGTGACATGGGTGATGACAAAGCCAAGTTAATCTGCTCCCAGCTGCAGGATCCCAAACTCAGGGCAACATTTATGTTCCTGGATCAGGCCATGAAGCCTCTGCAGACTTTCCAAAAGCATCTACAGAGACATGAGGGAGCTGACCGGGCTGATTTGGTGCTTATCTTAGAAGAAGCCAGCAGTCTGCTGCACTCTTACGCTTCCAATTTTCTGCATCCTCAAGCTGTTGCGCGCTTCCTCAAGGAGCGTGACACCCAAATCCTCAGGAACAAGAAATTCCACCTGTCAGGAACTGAGCTCAGCCTCTGTGGATCAGCGGTGGAAAACTTCCTGAATGAGTCGAAGGCTGCAGAAACACTGCCGCTTTTACAAGAGGAGGCGCTTTCGTTCTATGTGGCGCTGACAGGAAGCATCGCTGAGCACCTTCCTCTGTGCGACGGGCTGCTAAGGAGCATGGCTCAGCTCCTCAACCCACAGAGCAGAACAAAAGTGACAGGGACGGCAGTGGGAGAGCTTGGAACCAAGTTTGGACTCTGTAGCTCCCCCGAGGAGGTCAACCAGCTTACAAGTGAGTTCCTGGAGTATCAGCTAGCCGAAGAGGGAGAGAATGAAGAGGGAGAAAAGAGTAGCTCAGTAGCGGTTTCACTGGAAAAACACTGGGCCAACGTGCTGAAGCAAACCAAGCCAACCGCTGTCTTCAGGAAACTTGTTTTGACCCTGTTGTCCCTCCCCTGTCCTCCACTTGAAGCTCAGTGGGTTTTTACTCAGGTGTGTAAAAGAAGGAGCGCAGCAGCATCTTTTGTCAGAATATTTAAAAGACATTCTTCTGTCTTTGTGTTTTTAGTTTGAACTAATTTTCTGCATTTATGGTCATGTCCCATCTCAGGCCATGGAAAACGAGGACACCATGCTGATTTCTGAGAGCGAAGCCATAACAGAGAGCGAGCAGGACTCCATCATCGAATGTGACGTTAGCTCTGATAGTGTCCTCTCTGACAAGGACTCACCAGTTAAGGCTGAAAGGCAGATGAAAGGTAATCGTAGTTCATCATTAAAATGTAATTTGCATCTGACTTAATTTAATAATGTTAAATAAACCATCTATCATCAGATAATATGGGAGTACATATAAGAAAGCTGTTCACTGGATGAGTGCCACATTTAACTTAAAATCAACAGTGCAATAAGAATGTGCTTTTTTATTTGGAGCTTATAAAGCAAATATGACACTTACTGTATGTTCATTAATTTTAGACAGCTGATCATTTGCTATGTTATCAGTATCTGTATCTATCTTGTTTTCTAGGACCAATTTCCTGTAATGTGAGAGTGAAACCGTGTGCAGTCCGCCTTACAAAGTTAATAAGTAAGAAAGGCTTTTTAATTAGGATAATTTTTGACTATACCCATTAAACTACAAGGGTAAATTTTTGAATTTCAGTTTACATTTTTATTAGTTTTTTTTATACATTTTTATAGTATGACCTCATATTAGGGTCATATAAGATGAAGGGGAAAAAAACGAGGGAGGCATTATTGTTTGTTTTAAAAGTCTGTTTGCTTATGATAATTTGATGATTTTGCACTAAAAGCACAAGTATGTCTTTATTGCTAAATCTGATGGAAAAGTATAATTTAATAAGGTCATGTACTCGCAAAAAAACTTGCAAATGTGTGACTTTTTAAACTGGCAGATTTATGAGTTTAAAAACTAAAAAAAAATAATGAAAATTATTTTTAGTGATGAATAATCATTTTTTAAATTTCTTTTAAAATAATAATTTAAGTTTTTTTAATAATGAAAAAGGGAAAATAATGAGACGGAAATAGAACCACCTCACATTGTGACTATGCCCACAGTACATGACCTTATTAAATTACATTTTTTCCATCAGATTTAGCAATAAAGAAATACTTGTGCTTTTAGGGCAAAATCATCAAATTATCATAAGCATAAGAGATTATATTCCCTTGGAAAGACACATTTTCCATGTAGCTCTGTGTTGGCTCAGTTAAATTAAGTAAGTTTTACAAAAAAACAATAACAGCATGTGGTTTGCTTTGGTGGATTACCTATCTCAAGCATGTTTCAAGTGTCTACAAGTTGATTTTTATAGCATATTGGAATGAAGTGAAACCAGTGGCAGTCTGAAAGGTAGGGAAAAAATTCTAAAATGTACGGCTGCAGGAGCATGTTTTGGAAAATGGTTGGCAGCAATGTAATGCATTTATCTCGGCTCTTCACTCAGAAACACAATCATTTGTCTCCTTTCAAAGGACAAAAGGATGAAGATGACAGCCCCCTCACAGAGAATGGCTCCACAATGCAAGAGGTAATTTTGTGCGTGGATGTTTTTGCACCCATTTCTTGCTTCATATGAAACTCTGAGTTGCAGTTTTTGTCCAGTGAACCTCCCCGTCTTTAATCCTTCTTTGTGAGACTAACCTTACTAACGGCGTTTATTTATTTATTTATTTTTTTGCTGTTTACATCTATAATCTTTCCTACTTTGCCTGCAAGAACCAGCATAATCACTGACATCACAAGGGACAATCTGTTCTCATATAAACGTGTGTGTTTGGAGTTAGAGGTATGAGAGAGAGAACGTACATCAGCGCCTGTGCGTTGTATGGATGTGTAATGAGAGTGTGTTGTCTCTCAGGGGACCACTAGGGGAGGTTATGGTTGGGAGAGCAGCTTGCGCCAGAAGCCACAGGCCCGCACAGTGTTTCAGGCTGGTGCTGGCACCTGGATTAAGCCTGATGCTCCTGATAAGGAGCCCCAAGATGAGATGGTAGGTATACGCAGGTATACTACCAGAATACCACACAAGAGGCCGATCTGCCTTCTGAAATGAGCAGAAACCAAAAACTTCTAAATTGACCTTTTCAACACGTGTTCACTCTGCGGGGCAGCAAAACTGATCGCATGAGTCCACTTTGATTCATCTTATCACATTTCTAACACACTTTTGTTTCAGATTTCTTATTGGCTTTGTTCACCAGCTGCCAACTTAAATTGGAAAAAAGGTTAGAGTGGGAAACAATTTTACCAAGCATGGTGCTCACTCACTAGTTTAGACCCCTGTGTTTAAACTGAATTGGAAAAATACCAATACAAATATAAAATTAGATAATCCAATTTCTTTTTTTTTATTTTTTTTTTTGTATTGACTGTCATTAGAATCTAGAAGTTTTCATGCTTTAGTGTGAACACAAGCCAATAAGTGAATCTCTTCACTGCCCTGTGGTTCAAAAGATGTTTTATTGTTTTTAATTTGGTTTTAATAGGTTGATTTGTAATTATTGTCATTTGCTTATGATTCCTGCTCTGCATTATGCTACAGGAAATCATGTAAGTAAAACATCAATGTAGGCTTCTGGTCTCTAACATGTTTCACACTGTTTGTCACCAAATACCATTAACCAAACTTACAATACAACTACAGTTATCTTTTCCTGTCTGAAACACAGATCTTCTTCTCCCATGTTGAGTTCTAACCAGTCTAAATGTGGTTGACTTTCAGGCAAAAGAGACTTCACCATTAGGGAAAACCACGCCAAGCCCCCGGAGAGCACGAGGAAAACAAGCCTACCAGGTAGAATGAGCAGTAAATGTCCTCAAAGTTTGCTAATTAAACATGTCATAGGAAATATATGTGTTAGATCTTTTGCGTTTGACCAGCTGCTAATTTAGTTTTGTTTTATTGCACGTTTCTGCCTTTGCAGGATGGGAAAGGCTTTCTGACGGGGGAGCTGGTGTGGGGGAAGTTGGTCGGCTTCTCCTGGTGGCCTGGGATGGTGATGCCTTGGAAAACCAAGTTAGCCCCCCCTGGCATGAGGAGGGTGGAATGGTTCGGAGACGGGATGTTCTCAGAGGTTTGTGTGGTTTTCATTGCTGTGTGAAACACCTGCACATCTGACTTGCTGAATTACTGAAATAATTGTAATGACTTAATTTTTTTTTTTTTTTTTTTNTTTTTTTTTTTTTTTTTTGCTGCAGATCTACACACAAGGCCTGATGCCATTTCGTGCCTTCACAAATTGCTTCTGCAAAAATTCCTTTACCAGCCTGCCTACATACAAAGACGCCATTTACCAAATTATTGAGGTAAGAGACCAAAACTGTGCTCCTAATGTGTTCATACAATCAGGACATTTCTGTTTGTGTAAATTGGCAATCCCAGCTGAAGGTTGGAAATTTCGGGTTCCTAGCATAAGTGGAACGCAAAGAATCACAGCTGGGGTATTGGCTTCATCAGGCAGGTGTCAGCCATCTTTGAAGCAAGTAGAGGGACATAAAACATTGGCAACTGCAGCTTTTTGTTCTTCTTAGGTTTTGAGTTTGTCTTAAATCAGAAGGCTGTATGCAAGCATAAAAATGATTTAATACCTAGAGGAAATAAAAATTTCCCAACATGACTCCCAACGTTATTTACCTGTCAGACCTGCTGATAGGGACACTGCTCCCTTTGCAGACATCAGAAATACGAGATGTAAATATTGCGCAGAAATATTTTACCAAGCTCCAGATGTTGATCACCCCTGTAATCTGAAGTTGGCAGGTGAGCGATGCAGGAAATCTTTTCCTGAAGCGGCAGGAAATAAAGAAGAAGAGCTGAAGCTGATGCTGGATTGGGCTCTTGGAGGGTTTCTGCCAACAGGACCTGATGGATTCTCACCTCCTGGTAAATAAATATATCTTTTATGGCAATTGTTCAGGTAGTAGAATGGCCCCGAAAGTGCAGTTTACCTGTGGCATTTTGTCTTGGTCTGTCATGTGTCTTACAAGATGCTTGTTTTTAAAAAAAGGTTTCTGTGATGATACTCCTGATTTCATTTTTCTCTCATTCACCAGATTCTGCTGCTAATCCAGATTTTTCTGACAGTACTCTGTCTGACTCTCAGCCCCCCGCAAAAAGAAAATATAACACTAAATGTAAGGCAAATGCGGCCATTGTCACCTACAGCAGAGGTATTTATTACTGCTTGAAGTCCACAAATGCAGTAAGAAGTAAAGGATTTGAGAAGTCTATGAGATGAAGTCATATGTATCATGTTAATTTCATCGCAATTAATTTCATTTGTCGCAATACTTTTTCTACAGAACAGATGATTGAACAGATGAACAAGAAAGGCAAAAGCATTGAAGGTATGCTTTGGATGAAAGTTAGCTATGACAACTTTGGTTTAGGGTCTTCTTTGCCATTAATATAGAAAATGTTTTCTTCACTGTATGGAAATGTTTTGTCATTTTAGATTTCTGTTTGTCTTGTGGGACAACTGAGACTGAAGTGCAGCACCCACTATTTGAAGGGGCACTTTGTCTAAAATGCAAGGTAACCTACAAGCCTGTTGATACATTTCCATCAGTCTACTCTGATGTGGTAAGTTTTACTTCGTTCCAGTCAGTCATTAACGTCTAACGTGAAACTGCATTGTTATATTTTGCAGGAGAATTTCATCGAGACTCTGTATCGGTACGATGAAGACGGCTACCAGTCCTATTGCACCGTGTGCTGTGCAGGCTTAGAGGTCATTCTCTGTGGCAATGCCAGCTGCTGCAGGTAAAGAGTGCTCAGGTGTAATCTCTCATATTGATGGCCACTATACTGATATTTGTTTTATCCATCACTGAAACCATATTGTGGGATTTTTTTTTAATATATTGAATAGTGATAGACAATTTTGTTGTGCAAATAAACAAAACAAAGCAGTTATATTGGACATTACTGGTGATTTTGCATGTTTGAGCCCAATAAATACTACTCACATACACGTTATGTTACATTATTTTTGTCTGAAATAACAAGTTTGTGTAGCCCTTTAAAAGACCATACCACCCATTTTGCATGTTTGAGCCTAATATATTCAATTTTCATACATGTAATGTTACTGACAATCATCTCCCAAAGCATACTACTGGAACAGTGAGTTAAAAAATTTTTTCCCTACCTTCCAGACCGCCATTGGTTTCAGTTGATTCTGGTACGCTATTAAAATCAACTTGTTGATATTTGAAATGTTCTTGGGATAGGTAATCCATCATCGTGAACAACACTTGTATTCTGTTATTTTTTCGAAGTGCAATAGAAGGCGCGGAGTGAATGTATGTCTCCACCAGGGAATATAGTCCCAAAAGAAGATCTGCATTTATGAAAAAATTCAAATGACCATGACGTAATAAGGCTTTGTAAACATTAGCAGGCCAAAGATCGATTTTTAAGGTGGGTGTATCGCTTGAATATTTGATTTTGAAAGATTAAGAGATTTTGCAAAATATCAGGAAAGCTGAAATACGGTTTTACCCTTTGGGAAATGATTGTCAGTAATGTAACATGTATGAAATTGAATATATTAGGCTCAAACATGCAAAATGGCTGGTATGGTCCTTTAATCTCATTCACATGTATTTTCCCTGATCTTTCCTGTCTTCTCCAGATGTTTCTGTAAGGATTGTTTGAACATCCTGGTGGGCCCAGATACCTTTGACAAACTGAAAGATGTTGATCCGTGGAGCTGCTACATCTGCATGCCCTCACAGTGTAACGGGAACCTCAAACTCAGGCCAGACTGGAGCATTAAGGTGCAGGACTTCTTTGCCAACAACAGCGCCATGGAATTTGTGAGTACCACCCTTTGCTTTGTCAGTGTAGCAAACAGTATTTTTCACCATGTTCACAGTCCAGAAGCCTCTTACAACAGAGAAACCTAATTTTTATGTGTTGGCTAATGTGATGGTAAATTCATTAGACATCAAAGTTGACACATTGCTAATGTTTTTAAGTACCATATCAGTGGTTTTGTATGTTTGAGCCCAATAAATACTACTCGCATACAAGATCTGTTATGTTTTTTTGTCATGTTTTTGTCAATCGAGGGTGG
>VXCM01000863.1:98085-228164 GCA_014773175.1 Lucifuga dentata
GGGGGGGGATGGATCAGTAACAGGACACAACATCACATATCTCAAAGGGCCACACATCACCAACCTTTAAGAAGACAAGGAAAAACTCTTAGGTTTTTGGAATTTAAGCAAAAAAATGAAGAAACCTTTGGAGAGGTAACTCAGAGAGAACCTGTCTCCTCAAACAGCCGTAGGCAGGAAAGCAGCTAAATCACAAAGATGAAACAACAAAGGAAGATAAGGAGTACAACAATTAAACTCTGATCCAGTAAGAGGATCCTTCTGGATCAGGGCTTGATTACAAAATGTGAAATTAATTAGGTTGGTGCAATTTGTTGCAGGTTTCAGGGACATAATGCAACAACTGTCCTGGGGTTACTGAGTTAATGTGTGAGATCAGGTTTGAAATTATGTTCATTAATAATTGATTGCAGTGGTTCTGACAGTTGACTTATGATTGTTTTTTCCCATAGGAGCCTCACAGGGTTTACCCCTCCATCCCTGCACACCAGCGCAGACCAATCAAGGTGCTCTCACTCTTTGATGGCATCGCAACAGGTCAGTTAATCATCCTATATGACAGTCAGATAAACTCCAGGTAAAGTCATGTGATATATTTTTGATTTTCTCTTCTGCTGTAGTTGAGTTTTTCACATACCACTGAAGCAGAGCCTTTGGAAAAGTGAAAGTTTTCAATCCGTGAACTTTTGTGACATGACAGGATATCTGGTGCTCAAAGACCTGGGCTTCAAGCTCGAGCGCTACATCGCCTCAGAGATTTGTGAGGACTCGATCGCCGTGGGGCTGGTCAAGCATGAGGGAAAGATAGAATATGTCAATGATGTTCGCTCCATCACCAGGAAACATGTGAGTACCAAGAGAGAGTAAGATTTCATTTTCTATTTTCATTTTATTAACCCGAGAGTTGAATAGGCTAAAAAAATCATTGTAAAAAAAAAAAAAAAAAAAANAAAAAAAAAAAAAAAAAAGAAAAGTGAACTAATTTGTGCTATCTTGTTGCAGCTGGCTGAATGGGGCCCATTCGACCTTCTGATTGGAGGCAGCCCGTGTAACGATCTGTCCATGGTCAATCCTGCCCGAAAAGGCTTATTTGGTGTGGAGCTCTCTACCTTCAGTCAAAATGTCTTTTTTTAATCAGCAGAACACATTAATTAAGGCCACTGTATTTGTAATCTCTGAAGAAAACTCTTCCATTTTCTTTTAATAAATCTCCCTGTCTTTCCTTTTGTCCTACAGAGGGCACTGGAAGGCTCTTTTTTGAGTTTTACCGCATTTTGACCATGTTGAAGCCAAGAGATGATGAAGACCGTCCGTTTTTCTGGTTGTTTGAGAACGTGGTTTTCATGAGTGGCCATGACAAAGCCGATATCTGCAGATTCCTTGAGGTGATTCATATCAGACTGCATGCTGAAAGTGTCGTTGGTGGCTGGTTTATATTGAGAGTTATTGCTGATGCCTTTGCTGCTTTTTTTCCCCAGTGTAATCCAATTCTTATCGATGCCGTGCGAGTCACTCCTGCTCACAGAGCTCGATATTTTTGGGGAAATCTTCCTGGCATGAACAGGTACATACTAATATAAAATCATATTTCCTCCCTCATACTGTACATATTCGCGCAAAGCATTCCCTCCTAAAAATGTAATTATTTTACGTCTCACTTTTTTCTTCAGGCCTCTCGCTACATCTCTGGATGACAAAGTGACTCTGCAGGATTGTTTGGAAATCGGGCGCACGGCAAAGGTAGAAGCTGTTGTTTGTCAGATTTTCATCATTTCACAGTCTGACCAGTACTGGATTTTTGAGGCCAATACCAATATTGATATTTGGGTGTTTAAAAAAAAAAAAAAAANTTTAAAAAAAAAAAAAAAGATACTGGCTGATTTTCATTTTAATACAAACACGACACAAATTTTGGCAAGAATCCCTCAAATGTGGTTGTATAATAAGAATGACTATAATAAATAATGACTGTGAAGTTTAAAAAAAGCAACAAAAATTTTACTTAAGAAAAATAAAGCCAACATATAGGCTGATATTAATTTATCTGTTGTAAGCTGACAGACAATATCAACCTGCTGATATATTAGTTTTAGTTGCTGTTGCTGGAGACAATGTTCTCCTAATAAATGGTTTTAAAAGCTTAAAGTCCAGATTCTGATGTGTTTGGCTGCAGTTCGACAAAGTCCGCACCATCACAACAAAGTCAAACTCCATACGGCAAGGGAAGATGGGACCACTTCCTGTCACCATGAATGGCAAGGAGGACTACCTGTGGTGCACCGAAATGGAACAGTAAGCATTTAATGTAACATAGCAATAATGTTTGAAGCATTAATTATTGAAGAATTATTGAAGCACATAATGTCATTTCAGTGATCTCCTCTAATCTAATTTTAGTGTTTCTCATTTAATAGAAACATTATAGTAAAAGTTGTAGTGATAGCAGTCGTGTTTGTATTATTAGGCAGTAGAGATACTGTGTAGTTACTCATATGAAAGCTGGTTTTATTTAATGTTTTCAAACGACAGATAAACTGAAACTTTGTCGAAATATAAAAGTACAACATCACAGTCACGTTAATAAAGCAGACCACTTTCTGGCTAGTACCTTGCATTTGATAACTACTTTTATAGAGTAGTAAATAGCTATAAGTGTTTCATATTTTGGTAAAGCTTTTAAAGGACGATACACCCATTTTTCATGTTTGAGCCCAATATATTTCATTTTCATACATTACGTTACTGACAATCATTTCCCAAAGGATAAAACCATATTTCAGCTTTCCTGATATTTTGAAAAATGTCTTAATCTTTCAAAATCAAATATTCAAGCGATACAACCACCTTAAAAATGGATGTTTCACCTGCTAATAGTTATGCAAAATTATGACGTCATGGTAATTAAAATTTTTCGATAAACGAGGTCTACTTTTGGAACTGTATTCCCCAGTGGAGACATATATTCAGTCTGCACTTTGTATTGCGCTTAAACTCTAAAATTACATAAATTCTAAAAAGCCTGTTCACGATGATGTCACCTGTCCCAAGAATGTTTCAAGTATCAACATGTTGATTTTAATAGCATACCAGAATGAACCGAAACCTATGGTGGAAATTTTTACCAAGGTAGGAAAAAAATTTTTTAACTCACCATTCCAGTAGTATACTTTGGGAAATGATTGTCAGTAATGTTACATGTATGAAAATTGAATATATTAGGCTCAAACATGCAAAATGGATGGTATGGTCCTTTAATTTGGTTTTCATTTCTGAGCTTGTACTAGAGCTGTTTCATGTAGCGTTATCTATGACTGCAAATGCACTTAGTTTTTACTGTGTATCTTTTCTGTTTTTACACTTTTAGGATCTTTGGCTTCCCTAAGCATTACACGGATGTGAACAACATGGGAAAAGGCCAGAGGCAGAAGGTCCTAGGTCGCTCGTGGAGTGTCCCGGTGATCCGCCATCTCTTCGCCCCACTGAAGGATTATTTTGAATGTGAATCAGGTCTGTGAGCCGAATCCTCAAAGCAGCAGGCGTTTAATTGTCTTTACACTTTCCAGCCTTTTTGAACAGGCAGAATTTAGTTTAATTACCCTCATAATCAAATGATTCCTCATCAGCTCTTTTAATCCTCTTTGTTTTCATCACTCATGATCAAATATTACCAGCAGGTATCGACACGTTTTACTTTTTCCTCCAGTATTGTCAAGGTCGTCTGTGCTAAATGATGATGTCATGAACAAACAGTAGCATTGCTCTCTACAGGTATCTACCTCAATGCCGATTTATTGGTTAAAATTTGCAACTCTTTTTAATCTCTATTTAACTTAATGATGAAAATTTTTAATTGTGTTGATTTTCTGGCTGCTCCGTTTTTATATTGTTTATTTTATAATGTTCTGGTCTAATCATGTTCATCTTTAATCATGTTACATTTTAGTGTTTTTACTTGCTCAGTGAAAATTAAGGGACTAATCACTGCTGACTTTTAATACATTTTAACACTGATTTTATGCTGTAAATTATTGCTGATGCGTCAGTAATTTAATCCAGAAAACTCAAACAGGATTTACAATGGTGCAAACACTTTTTAACTGCAATTTTGTATTCTGTTATTTATACAAAACCAAAACCATTTTTCCTGACTAAATTTAAAATGTGTCCAACCAGCTGCTAATGAGATTTGTCAGGAGGCTGCCGTTATAAAATTTCAACTGTCTGACATAAAACACAATGTAAAGATTTTCCCAAAGGACCATATTTTTGCATATTTTAGCTCATTAACTACAAAGTGCACATACAAAATCATATTTAGTTTTTTCCCCCCCTTTTTTTTTTTTTTTTTTTTTGCTTGCTTGATACGTGTAATACAACACAAAAATCATTTATTTGACTTGTTCTATTTGTATTTTGGTCAAAGCTAACATACTGTATGCAACAGGAGGTTTGAGTGTTAGCTGCATAACAGCAACCTAGTTTACACAATCCTTTTCTTCGGACCTTGAGTTGCATTTACCTACATGCCGTGAGAACATCGACAAAAAAATGTCTTCGACTTCATATCTCGAGCAAGTTTCATATCATCCTGCCATGACCGAGCATAAGGTAGTAAATCAGTCGATTTGAATATAGTCCACAGTAGTGTCAAGCATATGCAAATACTGTACATATATGCAAAACCACTGGTCTGGTCCTTTAAACTTCAGTCAGACTTACTTTGGTGCTGTTTACCCAACATTACTCTGCATGTGTGTGAAGTACTGTGTTAGTTGGGTGAATTTCCTCAAGTTCTATTTTCATTGTTAATGTTTAATGTGATGGTTTTATATTACATCACTGTTTTTACACAGTGGCAGTACTGCTCAGGTACACATGAACACATTTCATGCATACCTGATATCATTGTTGAATATCATTTGAAATTAAGTAGGAAATAGTTGCTGTCGTATTTAGACCATTATCACTGTTGTTTGTTTCTTTGGCTGACTTTCCGTCACTGTTCACTCAAGTATTTTACATTCAGGAGTGAGAAACTATTCAGGAATTTTACATGTGAGCCTGAATCAATCATGATTCATGATTAGACTTAATACCTCTTTCTTTNTTCAGGAATTTTACATGTGAGCCTGAATCAATCATGATTCATGATTAGACTTAATACCTCTTTCTTTATTTTGTTTTTTTTGTTTGGTTTTTTATCCCTGAAGGTGCTATGCTAACTGTGCTAACTCTCCACGTACACTACAGGCCAAAAGTTTGAGGCCACCCTCAGATTTTTAAAGAAATTATCAACACACTGTTTTACAATTTATTGCACAGGAAATGACACAAATATATAAAATAAATGTAACTAATTTGTTTTCAAGAAGAATTTGTCAGCATAAAAACACTTTGAAGTCATTCCAGGCTCAGACTTTGGTTTTGTCAAAGTAACCCCCTTTGGCCAAATCATAATTCTCAAAAAAACCTTTTGCTTCTCTTTTGAATAGATGTAATTTTGACATAATTATGATGAATGTTTTGCATTGTCCTGTTGGAGAATGAAATTTTTACCAATAATTCGTAAACTGAATGGAATTGTGTGCCTCTGAAGGATGGAATTGTAATTCTTTCTTCATAATTCCTTTAACTTGGACCAAGTCTCCAGATCTCTCTCTCCCAGAACACCCCCAGCATTGCTGTGCAGAGCAGTAGCATGATCAGACTGTGTAGCAAGTTAATCACAAAATGATGTGGGAGAAGGCAGACAGCAGCTATGGAATAGAATGTTAAAACACATCAGCAAGGGAGTTGGAACACAACTGGAGTGCCTATGCACTAATACAGATTGGGCATGCCTTCATTAAAAATCATTTCTTAAGCCATAGTGGCTACGTAATGTGCTCTTGTTGACAANTGGGCATGCCTTCATTAAAAATCATTTCTTAAGCCATAGTGGCTACGTAATGTGCTCTTGTTGACAAATTATTCTTGAAAACTAATTATATTTATTTTATATATTTTTGTCATTTCCTGTGCAATAAATTGTAAAACAGTGTATTGTGTTTTTTTGTTTTGTTTTGTTTTAATTTGGGGGTGGCCTCAAACTTCTGGCCTGCAGTGTACAGTTCAGAAAAGCCTGTGCATGTATTTTGTTTTCCAAAGAAACTGGATAATGATGCTTTCTTCTTGTAGTTCTGTTATTGTTAATTTGTCTGTGTGTTGGAAATATGAAATAAACTGTAGCAGAATTTAATGTGATTTATATTGCATTATTGCATATTATGAAACATAGTGAGAAACAACATGCAATTAGTAAAATCATTTAAATGGGTCAGGGGTTTCCAGTTGTGTTGAAATGAGTCGATGCAACTTTTTCTATAGGTGACCTTGTTTTGTCTTCATTTCCATTAAGCTAATTTATTATCTTAGCAAAATTGGCCATTAAGGGGGATATACAAATAATTTTCATGACTATTTAACTTATTTGATGCTGATGAAGACTCAGCCTGTATGATGTTATCTAACCCTTTGCTTAAGTCTTTTAAAATGTGACACAGTGCTATGGATCCCCAGTTGGAAATTGTTGTGCCTTATGCAATGTAATGCCAAATAAGAAACTCTTTAAGTCGGGTACATTATTTATTGAAGCCTATCTCATAGAAAAATTGAGATACCCACATTCCACCACAGGGTGTCAACAGTGGCCTCAGTTACACTGCAGCAAATCACATCAGAGATAATCTATAGCTGCATGAGTCCATCAGCTGACGCACCTACATCAGCCTGAAGTCTGTTAGGAGAGGAAACACACTCTTCTTCTTTCATGTCAAAGAATAAAAGGCTTTAAACTGATAACAGTGAGAAATATGAAGGATTAAAGTGTATAAACACATTTTAATACACTATCTTCAGATTACTAATGTTTGTACATTTTCTGCACAGTTTAAATTTGATGAAATTTAGCTTTAGTGCTTATGATTCCTTTTTTTTTTTTTTTTTTTNTTTTTTTTTTTTTTTTTTGCCTTTAAGACCTTTGTCTTACCTCTCCACCAAACTAGCAAAACTGACTTTACCAGCTCAGTCACAGTCATGATAAGAGCCCATTATCTGGTTGGACTGATACAACTAAACATGTTAATATTTATGTGCAAGCTGTGCTACAAATGTTCAAATATCACTTTGCCATTGATGACATTTCCCAAGGTTTCGGTATCCTTTCCATCTGGGATGGAGTGGGACTCTGGTTGCTTGGTTTTATGTCCAGTTGTGTCACTCCGGGGACTTCCTTTCCCTCCTGAACCAGTCGCATCACTTCAGCAAAGGACAGATGTGCTGTCCCCATGTCTGCAGATGTTTCTGTTCTCCGGTTATTACTCACATCACATCCTGAATCTGAAAGTGCATCCTGATCCTGCTGTTCAACGCTGTAGTCCATCTGCGTGTCATGAGAGGAAGCAGAGCTCCACTGTTTGTAAGCACTCTGGTCTATGGGCTCGACAAACCTGGTGAGAGAAAGCTTTAATTCTTAGAATTCTTTTTTCTTTCTTTCTTTATATTTATTTATTTTAGTGTAGCACAGACCAATATTTAAGTACACAAAGTAATTGTATAAATAATGAAATACGAAAATGATACGGGCTATTAATCTGTTAAAACTCATGCATGTTTATTCCAAGGCTGAACTGATTAATGGATTAATCATTGGATGTAAAATTATTCATTTAATGTTGATAAACAATTAATTGCCAATTAAAACTTGTTTATCAAATAAAAATGCCAAACTTGCTAGTTACAACTTCTCAAAAAATTTACTGTTTTTTTTTTTTTTTTGNTTTTTTTTTTTTTTTCTGTTTCCAAATGATAAGACAACTTCGTACTTAGGTTTGGTTGCTTATTACTGAGGTGGTACTTTAATTTCATTTAATTATATATAAAAACAGTAAAACGAAATCACACTGTAAGATCCTGATATCACCACGCGTGTTTAAAACAGGCAAAGTGTTTGGCTTAGCTACTTAATTTTTAGCTGTTATCTTATCACACAGTGAACGTAAAATTAAATATCGACCACTAAATTTGAAATAAGTGCCACATATGACATACCGGTTATAAAAGAATAATTTCATATCCAACAGCCTCGTTTCGTCCACGTTGGACCTCTTCAGTCCGTCCTGAAACCTCTGATCAGCCTCGAAGTTATAAGAGCCAAACTTGAAGAAAACCGCCTCCATGTATGGTCATAAATTTTCATTTATGTTTATTAAAAATTACCTGACCGACACACAGCAGAGCTCACAAAGACTTCCGGTATTGGTTTTGTTTATAATCAACAAATGAGACTAAGGAAGGAAACAGCTGAATGAAAAAGCAGGACTGAAAATGCAGCGCCCCATGAGGTGAGTCTTAGTACTGCAGAGTAAAGAGGAAAGCGAAATCTCGAATGTGTAAAAATTTAAATCATTTAAGAAGCCTTTATATGGAAATGTACCTTGAAGAGTATGAGTTACACGGCATTTGTCAATATGTTTAACATTTTTATTTTAGCTTATAAACATTTAATAAATATATCTGAAATGATACTCATGACTTGATTGTATGCTTTCAGAAATGTATTTGGAGAAAATGTATTTCCATACATAATATCGAGTACAATGTCATGTAGGTATACAAAGAAGATGTTTTTTTTGTTTTGTTTTTTTTTACATTATTATTTATTGTTTATTTGGCAGGGACAAATACATGCAGCATTGCCACAGACAAATGTGGAAAATGAAATGTATTATAAGATGTCTAGCTTAAGCTAATTTGCAGTCCTTGTCCCTGGTCAGGCTTTTAAAGATAATAAAACTATTTATACAATTAAAAAAAAAGTTTATACAATTCATACAAAATACAGTTTAAAACAGAATCAAATTTACATAAAAATTGTGTTTGTGTGAGGATGTAAGTCAGTGGGGGACCTCATTAATGCTCACAGCTCTGTAATTTCTGAACACATTAACAAAATACAGTAAATATGAATGGGATATGAATGAATACCATGAGTATTTGTATACTGAGGCAATTTTGGAGAGGTTGCTTACTGCTATACCCTATTTTGTGATTCTTTTTCACTAATATAGTGAAGCAGGTCTATGATGAATTGGGAGTACTCCATTAGGAAGTATCTCACTTTATTGTGCCGTGTAGAGCAGCAAAGGATGGACAAGTGTGCAGAAACATGACACTGTGTGATTGTATGACTCCTCCACTGGCCCTACCCTTCACCACAGGCACTCAGCTGCCAGTTGCACTGACAGCAGATCAAGGATTTCAGCTGAAGATGGAAATGTAAGAGCTTGGAGGAAATATTTCATTTATTTGGGCAGTGTGGTGGGAAACTGTGGGGTGAGTCCATGTCATAATACACACACACACACACACACACACACACACACACACACATTTATCCACCCCTTATAAGAGACAAATTGAATTATAATATAACTGTACAAATTTAAAATACAAACAATAGCCTTAAGATGCTGACTGTATCGTGTTAGTGACAATGAAAGCCAAGAGTCAAGGGGCTCATGGTCTTAAAAGGTGAAAAAATCTGATCTCATTAACTGCTTAACAGTTATTTTTTCTTTTTTGAGCCTGTGACAGTCACCAACCACATCCTGAAGGAGCAGAGCAAACATGTCTACAGCTTTGGTGGTTGATTGGACTTTAAGGCAAAGGGACTAGTTACTGTAAGATCATAATGAAGATATCATGATTAAGTATTCCCATGTATAGTTGGTTTACTCCACAACGAGGGAAAAAAATGATCACATAAAGTATACCGTCAGGTATTAAAAGTTTATTCAATAAAACGTGAGGTTATTTTCTACAGAATATGCTAATAATTATCAAAATTAATATGCATTGACAATTTGCAAAAAGTCAATTTTACATTAAATTTTAAACTGTAAATATGGATTGTCAACAATTATAATCAAGAACTAAGCTCAACTGTAAATACAGTATTACAAATTTGTACAAAATAATAAGGACTGAGCTATCAGGGTACTCACAGCTTTCCTACACATCCCATTTATATTCTCTCAAATCTTCCAAAATGCCACCTACTGCTTGAATCTAACCTAGTTTCAGTCATCATCACCCTCATCCTCCTCGCTCAGTATCTGTCACTAGAATTACATTTTAAATTCCATTCCCAGGCTCTGACTACTCTCAGCTGTCCTGTAGTATCTGTATAAACCTGCCATGCCCCCTCCCTTCACTCACAGGAATCTGCTGCCGCTCTGACGGGTGGAGAGTATCTGTGTCGCTGCATTTTGCTCTGGTTTGATGCTTGTCGCTGGGTGGAGCGAGATGGACGAGCAAAGCAGAAAGTCAAGGTGCTGCTGGAGCTGCAGTCGTAGTTTCCATCCTGGGAGATGTAACAGAGACACTTACAGGGCAATGTATAACAGAAATACCTCACAATATAGTAACAACTTGATGGTCTTTTTTGAGCGACCATGTGATCTCTGTAGTCTTCATTACTTTACACACCTAACAGAGAAACACACTTACTGATATGAATAAGACACATTAAAGGTGACATACTGCTTGATGGTATTCAGCCTAATGAGTCATATGTGTAGGTGCCTTTGTGATTCACAGTAGTCACTGCCTGAATTGATGGTGCATCAGTCACAAACATATTACAGTCATAAATATATTACCTTATGAAACTTTATTTAATGAAACAAGTGGAAAAGTCACAGATTCAGTGTGAGGCTCAATATCTTCAGTTTATACCAAGTTTTACTAAAAATGCCCAGAATATAAAAAACTTTTTTTTTGTTTTTTTTTTTTTTACCAAGGTGGTGAAAAATTGGAGGAAAAATCAACAATAGAAGACTCAGTGTGGATGGTAAAAAAGCAATATTAATTTTTCTCTTCATTTTCTATTAATGTCTGTGCTCACCTCTAACTGACCTGTAACTATGGTGAAAAGTATCTTCTCAGACATGGAAACATACGTTTTGGGTGTACGGGGATGCAAAATCTGAGTGGTTCAAACCAATTTGTTCCTTTAATCTTGGTATTTTTTGATGAAAATTAGTAAAAATCTAAAATCATGAGATGTAATCATTTACCTCAGCTGTGACTGCAGTTGAGCTGCGTCTAACACTTTGGCTCAGACTGCTGCCCTTCTCCGCCTTCTGAGAGCGACTGGCGTCCTCTCTCTGCTTCATGAACCTCTGGTTGACAATCCTGGTCACGCTGTCGGTCCTGTGTAGAGGGACAGCAGGAGGCCTGGTTGGAACACGCTCCAGGTTCTTCAGGCCACTTTTTGCCTTTCCTGATCCTGGTACTGGTTTCTCTGCCCGGCCGCTCACCCGACGTAGGAACTCTGTGACCAACCCATAACGGTTTGCACCTGCAAATTTGCTGGGGGGTTNCCCGACGTAGGAACTCTGTGACCAACCCATAACGGTTTGCACCTGCAAATTTGCTGGGGGGTTTGTCACCCTGGCCAGAAACATCACTGCTTAAAGGGGTATGATTATGTCCTCCGCCTGCTTGGTGATTTATTTGGCGGGCCAATGTCATGCCCGTGTGACTTTGGGGAGACAGATTCCAAAATGCTCGTTCTCGTGAAGTGGATGAAGATGAGGGGGAGGATGCCAAAGTGGAGCTAAAAGCAGTGGATGAAGAGATGGAGGATGCTCCAGATGCAGAGTGTCTCTGATAGAGTTTAGGAGAGGTGGAGGTGGGTCTGGATCTGTCGGTCTTACCTGTTACCCCCTCCAGTGAGTTGGAGATGTGACTTCGGGCTGAGACCAAGGACGAGTTCAGGGCTCGAGAGGGGCTGTTTCTCACACTAACCGGCCCCTGTGTACCATCTGTCTGCAGACCAACACTCACCATCTGTGGCCTCGTGTTGGTCTGAGTGCCTGAACAGACCACATCCACCCACTGTCCATGTAACATCCCTCTTTTCTCCTCTTCTCTCCTCCAGCTGGCAGTCATTTCCTTCATGTCGTCACTCAGGTTGGCAGATGACAGACAAAGGGGAGAAAAAGAGGTCGGCGGTGTCCACCATGGAGAAGCAGAGTTGACAGACTCTCTGTCTGTGATGGGGCTCTGCTTCAGCTGAGCCAGCTGGACTCTTCGGGCTGAAGGGGGACTGTAGTAGATGCGGAAGGTGGACCTCTCTGGGGCAGTGTGGCTTCTCTCCACGAACATCTCTTCAAAGTCCAGATCAGGAAAGCTAAGAGGCATGATTATATGGTCCCACGTCTTAACAGGGTCCTCTTGGTCTAGCTGGGCAGCCTCGTAGTTCACATAGCACCAGTTCTTCCTCTTGGAGCCTTGCGAAGAATTGTATCGTCTTACTCCTTTGCCTTTTGATTTGCACTTCCTGTAAAAACAGCAGGTGTGTGTTAACACCTCAATGACTTCATGGATGAGGAGTATGTGTGGATGCTTGTGGAAAACACTGACCTGTCAGTGTCTGAGTGTCTTTCTTCATGAACAATGTTGGTGTTACACTTATCAACGGGAGAAAAACACTCATTAGGCAAATGATGAGTATTTAACAGGTAAATCATGAAAAAGGTTTTTTTTTTATCATGCAATTTATCAAGTCAACAAAATGTGCCAGCGAGAAAAGGAGGGATTACAGTCTACTTAGTGAGGAGGAAAAACAACTATTAAAGAAATAAATCCTTCTAGCAAAATGGCTCTTTGGTCATGCTGTGCAAAGCTCATGTTTGGCTCAAGGGTTCATTGGTAGCAAGTCAATCATTTAAAAAATCTTATCTGATGTATCTGATAAATTCAAATTGTCTTTCTATTTGCATGCATGAATCTGCTACCACTTAATCCGATACTAAGTCCGCTTAAAGATTTCACAAGCAGGAAACAAAACAACAGTGATAAAAATAAAACACTTCAATTTACATTTTGCATTTTCGTAAACTACTGCACCGATTCCTGCCCTTCTAGTTCTAACAGTGCAGAGAATCAATGCAGTGCTTTCATGCAGATTTGATCATGCTTGTCCTGTTTGGCTGAAGCCCTACAGGAGATTGGCCTAAATACTCTGCCATGAGTTTTTTTGTGATGCCTGTTGAGCTGAGTATCAGGAGGACATGTGGCCAAGGAGACAGATCATCAGCAGGACGTCAAGCTGTATCACACAGAAGGGACACATGCATGAAGCTAAATCTCCTTCCTTACCTCAGTTGTCTTGTCCTGTGGTGCTTTGGCCTCAGCGTCAAATTCAATCTGTCCATCCTGAAGCTGTGTGCCAAAGTCGTGCAACAAGCCCCACAGGGCACATAGGGCTTTGTCTCTAATCTGAATTTTGAAAAAATGTATTTGTCAAAATAAGGGTAGGCTTTTTTTTTTTTTTTTTTTTTTTTTTTTTTTGCAAATAAATGACTAAGATTTTAAATGTTACCTCTTTTCCTTCCAGTTCAGGTTCTTTAACTTGACACCACTGATGAAGGACCCAGAGAATCTGCAAGATGAGTTGCATTTTTGGGTCCCTGTAACTGTGGAAGAGGTCCTGTTGAGAGGAAGGTCCTTGACTTGTTTGTTTTGCTCTCTTCTTAATTTCTGTGGAATGGAGGTCTTCAGCACAATGCTGCTGACTTGGAAATCCTTTGATATTTTCCACATTGTGCACTCCGGAGCTTCCAGAGAGACAGGAGACAGTGTGGGAATCCTGGTGAAAAGAGAGTTTACCTACATCTTCACCTGTTAGAAGGGTCTCCAACCTCCCAATGAAAGATAATAACATGGACTGTAGGAGCTCCAAAGCCTCATTCAAAGGCACAGGTAGGAACACCTTCTGTGCTTTCACGTCTACCTCTGTTGGAGAGATTAATGCACATGAGGGAGATGAACAGTGGCCATTTTTCGGGAGTGTTGACAGGAGCTGAATGGCTGAAATCAAAATGCAGGAATGGTCCCTGAGAGCTACAAGAGCTTCATAGTCTTTCACAGTCATTCCACTGACATTCCTGCACAGTTTTTGGTTGTTATCATTCTCATTATGGTCTAAAGGGTCCCACTCGCCTCCTACAGGACCCTCCCGAGTAATTTGGCAAGCAGGAATCATCCCTTCAGGCTGTGTTGTGCCTTGTTTCTCCTGCTTATCCATATGCTCCATTTCTAAACTTTGCTCCCTGCCATCTCTGTCCTTCACTGGAGTGGAAGGTGTCAGATTTTCCTCCGCCACTTCCTGATTATCTTCATCCTCCTCTTCTCCTCCTCCTCCTCCTCCTCCTCCCATTTTCTGTCTGAGGTCGCTCATTTCTGCTCGCAATCCACGGTTCTCCACCTCTAGTTCTACAATACGTCTACTCAGAAGTGTGGCCTCCTCTTCAATCAATTTCAGGTGAACTTTGACCTCTGCCTCCCTGGCATGGACAGAGTTTGCTTTGCCTCCAGGTGTCTGGATGGCTTCTATGTCTCCATAGGCAGATTGGTACCTGGCCAGCTCTTCACGCATGGCCTCACTCTCTGACACCAACTTGGTGAGCTTCTTGCACATGAGAGCTAATTCCTCTTTAGCAAAATGAAGTTGGCATTTCAGATCAGTGCTGTCATCCTTAGGATTGGCAAAGAAAGAATAATTAATTTTTGTAAGGAAAGTCTCATTAGTACAACCACATGTGACATCAGGCATGAATTATGAACATATCAAACCTCAATCTGCTGGGAGAGCCTCTTTTCAGCTTTACTAGGTGTTGTTCTGACACTTTTCCTTCTCAGAGTGCTCTAGGGAATGAAAAATGGCAAAAATTTTTAAAACAAAGATGCCTGACATACAGTATCTCTGCCAAAAACAGACACCACTGAACAATTCACAACTGTCTATAGTCACATCCTTTATAGTGTCAAATAAAAGCTTAGTAATTTGTCGATACTTCAGACTGCATCTTCTGAGGTACATGACAAAAATAAAGCATTGCCTTTGGCATACAGACTATAACTGTGCCTTCCATGGAAAAATTAAGATAACCTCTTGTATCCTCCTTTAAATTAATGGAATTAAACTAATATAAATGAAAATGCTCATCGTACCATATTACAACTTTTATACATCAAACTAATGATAAAATGCACAGTGTTCATACTGTGCTATGAAAACACACAAGTCATTTGATCCTTTTCAGGCAAACATCTTGCCTCCAAGTGCATCACTGCCCTACATGGGTGAGTGTGTTTGTACGTCTGAGCATGAGAGGAATGTAAGTTTAAGTCTGACTGTGGCGGCATTGTCTCTCTCTCTTTCTCTCTCTCTAGACAGGAGGTAGCAGTGTTATTAATAACCATCTTCCAGAGGATACAAGTAGGAATCATATGGAGTGGGTCACAGCCTTTTCAGTTCTAGCTCTGTTGATCTTCCCTGCAGGGGGATGTTAGAAATTATATGCATAACGATAAACTGTGCCATTTCTTGAATAGATAAATTGTCCTAGTTTATACTGTTCTGCAAAAATAAAAGTGCACTTTTTTTTTTTTTTAACAAATGTCTTCTCTTGGGATTTTGTTATTGTTCAGGCAGGGATGTTATATTGTGGCATGACTGTATTGTATTACTATACAAGTCCCACAAACAGGGTCATGGACTGTCCAAATAAAATGTTCTTCCTCCTTGACATCTATCTAGACTATGTTTCGTGGTCCTAGATTAGGTCATCTAAGTGGATTCCCCTGCTGGGATCAAAGCAAGTAGCAGCTGTCTTAGATGAGAGGAGCAGACTGAGCTCATGCCAAAGCACCGAATCCTGGATTAAACTGAACACGTGCCACTGGAGTGCAAGATCATTATCACAGGAGCTACAGGAGGGGCCTTAACAGTGAGAGGTAGACAGGAAATTCAACCAGTGTGAGGGTGCAGAGAGTACCATTTGATAATATCATGCTCATTGATGGTTGTAGGTCAGTATGCCAATGCGCAAATACTAGCCTATTGAATGCAATAATACATTCTGATCCTGATTTAGCAAAGCTTAATAGAATCAGAATGAAGGGAAGCCAGTGGGAATCTATTTTTGCAATCTCTCACCCCCAACACTCATTCATTTACATCCTCTCTCCCTTTTTTCTGTCCTCCCTGCTGGGAATATCAGCTGTGCCTTAAGTTCAGACTTCTGCATACCAGCCTGCTTCTCCCCTCCCAGGCACCAGTCAGCTGCCAGCCGTGCCCTCCACTCATATCATTGATCTGTACTGGGGTCATCTGTCACCTGACGTCAGGGTGACAGCGGGATGAGGGGGACAACTGGCTGACATGGGTGCAGCTGTACAGGAATGGAGAAGAATCTGGACCAGAAAGATGGAGGTTTATGGAGTAGGGAGATGGCAGGAGCTTGTGGATCTGTTAAAGTGAATGTTATCCTGCATATCTTGACCCAATTCTCAAACATGTTTTACTTCCATGTCGTACCTCTTTGGTTTTCTCCATCTCAGTCTGTAGGACCTGTTTGGCCACTTCTAATTCCTGTGTCTTCTCACGCAGCCCCTCGTTTTCCCACTCCAACTGGGAATTCCTTTGCTGCACCACCTCCAGCTCATTGTACAGGCGGAGAGATACACTCTTTGCAACCTGTAACCAGAGCCAACATCGGGTTATTATCATTTCCCCTAATCAGGCTAAGTGCTCTAAAAAAATCCTTTCGTTCTGGCTATACACATGAATGTAATTTTGTGACTGAGTGCAGCAGGTTTTCTGCAGCAGTTGGTTTGGTTTAAAGCTGAGGGACTTTACAAGAAAAGCTTTGGATAGGAATTTACTAAATGAGTGGATGTGGCAGGGAGAAAGTTGGCAACCACCCCTGTTAAAAGAAACTGAGTATGGCTGCCACTTCAGACTCTCATTCAGCAAGAGTGATTGGCTTTTCTATGATTTTGATAAAGATTTCTGTGGTTTTATGACTTCTGCTTACAGAGAATAACTACCCACATAATTACACTATGGTATGACAAAAATATAAACAGGATGCATGATGAAGACATTGAGATTTAATAAGATTTTTGTGGTGCAGACCAACTGCTGGAAGTACTTTACAGCGTAGCAAAAAGTCATTACTCATAATGCTGTCAACTGATTACGGTCTTTGATTGTGTATGAGCAAGGCAATCACTGATGTGAGACATAGCATTGTGGGGCAAAAAGCAAGATATTCACTCTGATGGTGATGACTGGAACCGCAATGATTCACTCAAAGGCCAATTTTGGAGCAAAAGCTTTTACTTTTTGGTGGTCCGTGATTTCCAACAAGACCACATCAACATGGAGAGGGAGGGGAAGCCTAACTTTAACTCTTTAACTGGAAGAGTAAGAGAAAAAAGGGAAACACCTGACCTTGATATCATGCTCCAGGGTCCTGACAAGTTCCCCGTCCACCTGTCCAGTCTTGGCCACCCTGATGCTGCGGCGCTCAGCCTTGCGGAGGCGGTACTGCAGGATACGACATGTCTTATTGGCCTGCTCCAGCTGCAGCCGCAGCTCCTGCAGCTGGTACGCCCCCTCCTCCTGGAACATGTCACGCATTTCTAGCATCTCACAGCGCAGCTCCTCCACCTCATCCTAGGACAGACAATATTAACCAGAAATAAAGACATTTTCTTATTAAGCTTTGTGAAAAATCTTTGCAAATTGTTTTTGATTCTATGTGTCTACATGTGTATTTCTGTAAGCATAAGGTAACTAAATAATTTATTGATTATTGCAACTCAAGTCCATGTTCACTTTGAGCTACAAAGGTCAATTGAAAGGTGACCTTTGATCCACTGGACACAATTCTTACAAAACAAAAAACAAGAAAAAAAAACCTTTTTGCTAGTAAGCTGACATGTTACCTACCAGAACTAATTATAAAACAGACTTACACTTAAAGGTGATGCACAGAACAGCAGTGATAATCTCCATCATTCACAGTAGATACTGTATACTGTATTATCATTCAAATAAGTTGCAGAACCAACATATTGTATGTACTGATTTAAGCTAGGCTGCCTGCTCAATTTCTAATGACTCCCCTCATACTTGAATACTTACTAAAGCTACTCAGTTTGCTATGATTTAGTGTTTAGATTGTTTATTTTGGTTGTTTTGTCTTTTTCTTTTTTTTTTTTTTTTTTNTTTTTTTTTTTTTTTTTTTTTTTTTTTTTTTCCCAATCAGCATTTAAAATCTTAACATATTCTGGAACATGGTAGGCCCACAGTGGCTTTTGATGCTTGCCTGCAAGGTTCTCCTCATCGTCCAGCAGTCATTAATTAAGCCTGACATAAGCATTTACAGAAAATCCTCTCTGCAGGCCTACTCGCATGCTTCTGCAGATCCCGCTGGCAACATGACGTGCAAATTCAATTAAAAACAAAAAAAAAGAAGAAAAGCCATTAGGTGATAAGGATAGACTGGATGGACGGGTATCATACAAAATAATTACATAAATAAACTTACTTTCAAATACTCGTTCTCTGATCTTAAGTCCTCCACCTCTCTGACAAGGTCTTCTGTTGTCTCTCCCATCATTAGATCCATAAATGTCCCTGGTGAACTTAATAAACTGAGACTTCCTCCAGCATCAGGATGGAAAGCTCCTGTACTTTTTATGCATGGTTTACAGTCTCCTTTCCCCTCTCTGTCTGCGCTCACATAAGCTCTCCCGTATATCCAGCTTAATTCATTGTCGCTGCTTGGAGAGTCCTGCTTGTTGCCTTCTGAGGGGCAGTCGGATATTTCTGAGCTACTGTCTGAGGAAGAGGTTTTTCCAGATACGCAGCCAGAGTCTTTGCTCAGGTCCTCCGAAGCGTTGCTGGCATCGGATAGTTTCCTATGCGCGCCGGGGCTCCCTCTCGACTCTGTGGGGAGACCTGATGAGGCTTTGCCCGGGCGCTTTCCCCTTCCCACATTTTTCACCTCCTTCCCAGAGACCCACTGAACGGAATGGGTGCCCGTGGAGCAACTCTGTGCATCTTTAGTAGAAGGTTCCCTTCTCTTCTTTAGGCATGCACCCTGCTGTTGCGCTCTGGGTAGCTTCTGGCTCTGGTGCGCACTCTTTGCGCTCTTGTCTCCTTCTCTGTTCATCCTGTGTCGGCCACTCTCGCTCTTTCTTATTTCAAGATGGGAACACACTCAGCTTTTTTTTCNTTTTTTTTTTTTTTTTTAATAGAATGATAATAAAGTTGTTTGAAATACGAGAAAAGATACAAAAATCCTCAGTGCACTGACTGGCTCACCCCATCAGCTGCCCTACAACCTCCGAGTCTGAAACTTTGCCATAGTGTTGGCAAGCTATAGAGGGCAGACACAATGACCAATGTCAAGTCATGTTAATTAAAAGAGATAACTTCCGGTTGAATTTCAAAATAAAGCCTCTATTGACGAAACAGCACTGAAACTTGTACCGACCGCCCAACAAAGTAATAAATTACAGTCAATAATAACAATTAACGAACAACGATTTCGATTTTTTTTTTTTTTTTTTTTTNTTTTTTTTTTTTTTTTTTTGACAAGGGTCTTCAGATACAACGACATACATTGCAACAAATGCCTACAATAAAATCTGAAACAAAGGCATTCATCATTTTATTTACTGTTTCTATTTTGGGCACTTTGATACTTCTAGTCCATACATTTTAAAGAAAAACATACTTTTTACTCCACTACATTTATCTGACTGCTGTAGTTACTTGTTGCTTTGGAACTGGAGTAAGATTTTCCATTCAACAAGTTAATAAAATATGGCTCTTTTCATGTATAAATCTTGTTACTTATACGTATCATTTAGGTAAAAGATTACAGTACTACTTTGCCTCCTGATGAAGTTCCTACAGTCTGTGTTGAAGCATTAAAAAGCTTCAGATAATTTAAAAACCATATTATTTAATGTCAGTTGAAAATAGCTGCTGGACTGAACATTTACTCTGTCTTCTTTCTGGCTCGTCCTGGATGAGATCTAATTGGCTGTCAGACCTGTCAATCACACTGCCCTTACCGCCCACTTCCGCCCAGTTTCTAGAGAAGGTTTCTGGCTTGTTTATGTTAGCAGAGCATTAATTTCATCTTGACTGACAGGTATATTTTTGAAATGTGTGCATATACTCATGTCAGCCTCTCTGCTGATGTTAGTTTGTCATTCACAGTGTTGATAGCTAATTTTAGCTAATGTCAAGTTGCACTATAACCGTCAGCTGACGTTTTTCACTCAGTGCCGTAGCGACGCTAACAGCTAGCTAGCTAGTCAGAGTGCTAATGTAAAGAATAAGCAGCTGTCAGCTAGCTAGCACGCTGCTATTCTATTGGGAGCATGTAGGAGATAGATGTTTTGCTTTTGCCACCACAGCTAGCTGCTCTGCATGGTGTAACGAGCTGTCCGTGCTGTTGCAGGTTGTGTGTGTGTCTGTGTGTGATGCCTGGAGAGAGGCTGGACTGCACACACAGGCCGAGGCTGGAAACATGACTTCTGAGTAACGCTGCGTTACCTTCTCTGCTCAGTATGAACAGCGAGGAGGAGTTTTACGACGCTGAGACAGGTGAGATAGGCAGCCACACTTATAACTGCTGTCAAATACATGCCCGTTCAATGGCCTTTCCTTCCTTCCTTCCTTCCTTCCTTCCTTCCTCACCCTCCTCTTCCTCTGTCAGGGCTGGAGTCAGATGATTCCTGTGAGATCAGTTTTAAGGATGCACTGGTGTTTGACAGCAAGCAGGGCACCGATAGTAAGCAGGAGAATGGAGTCCTGGAGCGCAGGTGAGAAATTTACTCATTCATTCATTCATTCATTCATTCAACCTTGATGTAATCTTTGGAAAACATATTGCGGAGCAAGGGGCCCTCCTTTACAAGTGTGCCAAGTTTACAATTTAAACCTAAGATCAGGGGAAAACAGAAAATTAACAGAAATTACAGTTAAAAAAAAAAACAAAACAAAAAAACAATAAATTAACCAAATACATATAAAAACACAGGCACAACTAGACCAAGCCTAGATAAAGTTTGTAAATAGATATTTGTATAGATATGCTGTCCTAAAAAAAAAAAGAAATTATTATAATAAATGTAATATTTTCCTGGATCTGTCTTTCACTGTTTCTTTAACTGTTTAACTCTTTAACGTTATACCCTGTCATGATTTGTGTGCTACTAAATCAGCATCAGCTCAGCATCAGCTACAAATAAGGTGTTGTTGCTTGTTTCTTGCCCTGTTTGTTACTGTGCAGCAATTCCATTAATGTGCTTTTTTTTTAGTCCAAATCCAGATTCTGATCCTTATCTGAGTCTAGACCACATAACATCTAATGAGAGTCTGTGATTGAATAAATGTGCCTGATTATTTATTTTATTTTTATTTTTTTGTCATTGAGATGGTCATCCATAGACCACATTTTGTCAAAATCAGTTCAGAACCTTTTAAATTCTACTAGCAGTCAAACCCTACAACAACCAAACCAACCAACCAACAGATGGAGGTGAAAATAAAAGCTTATTGGTGGAGGGAAAATTATGTCAATACATTGGTATCAAATAAGGGGAGACTATCAATCAAGCATCCTCACTGTAAACAATAAAAATCAACATTAATTTTACTCTTAATGAGGTAGGCTAAAACTACCCAGGGATACAAGAGTATCAAGCTTTAAAATGTATTTTAGATGATTCCAAAATCCCGGAATGGCAAATCTGAAAGCGTGTTTTCCCAAGCTCAGTATTTGCAGAGCTGATGCCAGTCTGCAGAAGGATTTTGGTAATTTCCACATCTCTCTGTGAGAAGTTAACACAAATAAAATGGAGTCAGCTGTTATAAATAGAATTTTAGAGTGATTGTGGTTTTAGGGTGGAGGCTGATGCATACATGTAGATAACATGACAATAATCTAGACTGACATGAAGATAGCTTCCAGCAGTCTGTCTGTGAAATAGGCCTTAGCCAAGCTCGGTGTCACCTTTAATTTACAGTACACGCTCTGGTGTTGGATTTGAATGTAAATCTATCTAATTATCTATATTTATATTCATTGATATGTTCCATCAAGGGTGGCAGTATTCACATTAAGATACAGTTTTTCTTGTTTTATAAAACAACATAAATTTGGTCGTTACCCTTTAAAAAAGAGCTTTTTGTGTAGAGTTTGTAATCAGTATAATCATGGAACTATATGTTATCTACGTATATATATTACTGCATGATCAGACTTGTCTTTGGATGGGGTGTGAGGTGTGTGAAGGGTTCACACACTTATGCATGGCAGCAGCCCGGGCCAGTGCAACCACATATTTCTGCTGTTATATCATGAGCACGTTCTGTGTTTCAGTGTGTTTCAGTTCAGTGCTGCTGAAGAGGGCGTAGAGACTTTTGGTGTGGTAGTCTAGTCATTTATTTAATGCTGTCACTTTTCTGTTTATAAGGCTGCTTTTAACACTGTTACAAGTTTGTGCTGATTTCTCAAGATCTTTTTAAACTTCATTGGCCTAAATGTGTACCAGGAAAACCCTGCCTGCTGAGATGATCTCCAGAAACAATTTCAGCATATGGAGCATACTGAAGAAATGCATCGGCATGGTGAGTTCTGCCTGCGTTGTTCAGAAGCCAAATTGCAAGTATGATGAGCAAAGCTGAAACCCTGTAAAACTTCTCTCAAACAGAAAAAATAAAATCAGACCACAGAATCCATACGGCAAGCTGTCATCGTAGCTAATGTAAACCGACACGGATTTCCTTAATGATTGATTACTTGCATGCTTCTGCGCTAATCAAACCTTTACGATGTCATTCAGAAATGAATTTGAATTTGCTTCATTTGCAATGAATGAATTTGCTCTTTTCTCTCCTTTGTGTTTCTTTGCATCTGAAAAGTACCAAAATAGCTTAAGCTTCTTATCCATATACACCAGGAATTTTGTGTTCAGTTTCATATTAACAAGGTCACTCTTTGAATCTGCTATAAAACTCCCTTTGGAACATAATTGCTTATTTATCTGGTCTTTTGAACTTCGCTTCCACGCTCCTTCATTGTGGTTTTACAGGAATTGTCCAAAATAGTAATGCCAGTTGTGTTTAACGAGCCACTGAGCTTTCTCCAGAGAATCTCGGAGTACATGGAACACACTCACCTCATCCACAAAGCCTGCAGTTTGTCAGACTCAATAGACCGCATGCAGGTAAAGATAACACGCCTGATGTTGTGCTACTACCTGAATTTGATTTCTCTTGCAAATAAATTCCCTCTGTGAGGACTAATCTGTTCACACCTGGACAAAATGATCTTATCTGACTGTGATTAATTTTATGTGTTCGTCACAGGTTGTTGCTGCGTTTGCTGTTTCAGCTGTGGCATCTCAATGGGAAAGGACTGGAAAGCCATTTAATCCTTTGTTGGGGGAGACATATGAACTCATAAGGTACTGGAGAAGACCTAAATTCCTTACATCAAGAAATGAAAATTTTATTATTATTGTTAGCTTGATTTATGTGAATTTTCTTTTTTTTTTCTTTTTTTTTCTCAGAGAGGACGAGGGATACAGATTGATCTCAGAACAAGTAAGCCATCATCCTCCCATCAGTGCCTTTCATGCTCAGTCCCTGAAGAAAGAGTTTGAGTTTCATGGCTTTATCTACCCTAAACTCAAGTTCTGGGGCAAAAGTGTTGAAGCCGAGCCTAAAGGCACCATGACTCTGGAATTATTAAAGTGAGTATGTGTGCATATTTCGCAGCAGGTATGAAATTTAAATTGCAGAGCTGCCTTTAAGGCCCTTTGAATTTTCTGCAGACATAAAGAAGCATATACATGGACAAACCCCATGTGCTGTGTGCATAACATCATCCTGGGCAAACTTTGGATTGAGCAATATGGAACCGTGGAGATAGTCAACCACAGGTATGGTGACAATTCCTTTAGTATAATTTTACAATACTTGAACCAGTGTTTATTTTTTATTTTTTATTGACATGCACATTTGCGTCTGTTTGGTCAGCACGGGGGACAAGTGTGTATTGCACTTCAAACCATGTGGCATGTTTGGGAAAGAACTGCACAAAGTGGAAGGTTATATCCAAGACAAAAGGTCAGAGCACGGCCTTTGGCTGAGATGATGAAATTTTTTTTTTTTTTTTNAATTTTTTTTTTTTTTTGGTATGGAAATTTCCCTGAGTTGAATTTGATGTCTTTGATGTCAAACTAGTAAGAAGAAGCATCGAGTTATCTATGGCAAGTGGACAGAGTGCATATACAGTGTGGACCCCAAGGTTTACGATGTGTACAAGAAGTCAGAAAAAAAGTCAGGGGGAGACTCTAAAAAGCTGAAACAGGTGAGTAATGCTTAGATTTCGTGTGAATCTGACTGATGAACACTGACGCCTGAGACGAAACACCTAGATTTTCTTCTCACATTTGCCCTTGACATGTTTCCCTGTGTTACTAAATGATCTGTCAATTATACTCATAACAAACGATATCTTTTCCTTTCACAATAACATGCAGTGGCATTAGTGGAAGGTAAGGTAAAAATGTATTTAATATTGTATCTGTAGTGTGCTACTGCTGTTGTCTAATTGGAATTATGTTCAAAGTGTAGTGATCATTGCCAGCACTAATCCATGATGTATTGCAATGACATGCATTGTTGCTTGAGAGACGTGTTGAATTGTGAATCACCTATATGTAAGCTTATGATAATTAGCCTGTATCTGAAAAGGCCATATACCTGCATATATTTGTGTGTGTGTGTGTGTAGGAACATAGTTGTGAAGGTGAGGAAGCAGACGAGATGCCACAAGTTCAAGAGACGGTGACTGTGATACCAGGAAGTGCCTTATTGTGGAGGATAACACCGAGGCCCGCTCACTCAGCGCAGGTCTCAAACACACGTGCACACACACATGCAGTGTGCTACACAGTTAACTTTAAGACCATTGAATGCCATATGGGAGATAATTGCAAAAAGTTCATTTTGTTTTCTTGTCTATAAAGGTTCTCAGGTATCCAGGCCGTTGGATATCTAGCAGTAGTAGTTCAAGACGACTGGACTTGCTGTTTAATCTTGAAGACATTTTGCCACTCATCCATGTAGCTCCTTCAGTTTGGCCTCAGTGGTGGGCAATACAAATTTATCCTCTGAGAGTAATTCACACCTTGGGCCATGTGACTTGGGTCACGTGGGAATCATTTGAGAGTCATTAGAGCTATTAGTCACACCAAACTGCTTTAGGACAGTTTCTCTAGTTTGACATTGATGGCTTCATTAACTCCTCATTCAGATTATCTGTCCAAAATTTGTACATTGTCAAAAGCAGCAGAGCAAGTTTGCGCCTTTGTTCATGCAACTCTAACAACTTTCACCTGACTCCCATCTCACTCAAGGAGTGAACGAGCCTCAGAGGATAAAGCTGGTGTAGCAGCACCACTGACTCACAAAACATCTTAACTAAACAGCAAGCTGAGTTGCCTTGAACTACTACAGCTAGATGTATTTTATATTGAGTACTGTCACGAGTTATTTCCAACCCTGTAGCTTTTTTTGTTCTTTCATCTTCAAGTGGATTTTGTCCACGTATAAGTCATAAATGGCAGCATAGCCATCTACTCATGACTTCTAGGGATCTTTGAGTTAAAGCTGTTGAGCCGTTGATCTGAATGAGTGCTTTGCATGTGAGGTTTGGGACTTGTAAAGGTTCCTCACACACAGTTTTTTGTTTGTTTTTTTTCAAACCCCTTTATAATTGAACATTTTTGACCATGTCATGTCTCCATAGCTCTCTCTGTTTCTCGTAATGAAGGCTGACTCAGTAAAATGTATGAAGCTGCTAAATAGCACAAGACACCAGTCAAACATTTGTTTCATTTGCAAATTTAATCTCCCTGCAAATCCGGTTCTGCAAGAAGATGTTAACTTTCACTGTAACCTCTGCTGTGTTTCCTCCTGCGTAGATGTATAACTTCACCAGCTTTGCCATGACACTAAATGAGTTGGAGCCCGGCATGGAGAGACTATTGGCAGCAACAGATTGCCGGCTGAGGCCTGATATCAGAGCTATGGAGAATGGAGACATAGGTAATCCCAGCCTCATGTAAATATAAGAGCTTAGTATCACATACATGACCAGGGAAGCTAAAGCAGTTCTTTGCAGACACGTGGCTGTATTACTGTCCTCGCACGATTCTGTGATGACTCCATTCTCAACCTTGTGTTTTGCAGATACAGCAAGTACAGAAAAAGAGCGGTTAGAAGAGAAGCAGAGGACTGCACGCAAAGAACGCTCCAAGGATGACAAAGAGTGGCCAACCAGGTGCGAACTTGTAACTTTACTAAATGTTATTTTCAATAGCTTGTAAATAAAAGAATCTCCTAATTATTGGGAGATCTGCTGCCTTAAATGGGTTAAAGCTATGTCCTAACATGAGATAAACTGTCGTCCTTTCTTCATGGTGCAAAAAACATTACACACACTTGCCTTTTGTATCTTCTGGAAAATCATTTGCAGTCTCAAGATCTACAGTTTAGACTTTTCACAGGACTGCATTCTTCATATTGCGCAATGTTTTTCATCGCATGTCTTTTTTTTTTTTTTTTTTTNTTTTTTTTTTTTTTTTTTGGTATGCAGGTGGTTTCAGCTGGGAACAAACCCTCATACAGGAGCAGAGGATTGGCTCTACACAGGTGGATACTTTGACAGAAATTACACTGACTGTCCAAACATTTATTGACAGAGGAGGTGCTCAAGTGAGGATCAACACCCATCTGACTGGATTTGCTTAATTTTTTTTTTTAACATCCAAGATGCGCGTCATTGTGACTTCGAGATGCTCACTGGTACTGTTTTCTTTGTTAGAATCGATAAAGCTGATATCAAAATGTCAACAGAAGTCAGTGACTGTCAAGTAATATAGAGGAGCATTTTAGAGTTTATTTCATTTATCCTCGATGATGACATTCTTAAGCTGTATGTGGCCTATTTCTGATTCTGACACTAATGGTCCATACAGTATGTTACTCATCTGTCAAGTGTGTCACTCGTGATCTGACCATGCTGCTGCAGAACACAAAGCTCTGACATGTAGAAAGTAAGCTATGATACTCAACATACTAACATCTAGATGTACTACACACTTCTATCAAGGTGCATTCAAATATCAGGGGTTATTTACAGATATCTGCTAGTTTTATATAATCTTTTTGAATATTAGAGGTCTATTTTATTTAGCACCTAACATCCCTAAAATGTCACAAGTGTGATTATTTTCTGTGACTAGAGAACAAGAAATGACAAAGCTGCTTAGAACAATGTCTACTTGCACACTAAACAGATATTGTCAGAATGTTATGTTGTTGTCCGCTGTAACATAGATAGCGTGTCTTGTAACTGGTGCATGCGTGATCACCAAGATTAATATTTACACAAGTTAAAGCCATAAAACATTTTTGTGCACTGAGCAAAATACTGTAAATGCATTCACATAAAACTGTGAAAGGGATGATATAACACAACATGCTGTTGGCAATAGAATGTAAAGAAAAACATTTGATAGACTAATATAGACTCTTGATTCTGCCTATTAGTTTTTGCATGTGGTCGCTCGCTGTGACTGGTGTTTTAGTAGCAGAGTTGTTGGAAGGTGCAGAGATTTGCTGATGATCTTATATTCACTTGCCAGTTGGAGGTGGTCCTGGCAGATGAGACCTGCAGGCATCACAGACCTATGCAAACTGATCCATCCAGTCTTCCCTCTCAAACTGTGAAAGTAGTTTTAATCACTTTGGTCCACTTTAGCTAGTGTCCAATGGGTGCTGAAGACACTGCAGAGGCACCTGTTAATGAATGTTGTTAGTTGTGTGTGCTGATAAAATAACGCTTACATACAGCCATGGCGTTGTTAGAAGGTAGAGATGCTCTGGTTTGTTTCTGAACAGTAATTCTGGAAAAACTGCACATAATGCTCACTGTCCTATGCACGTTTAGAAAAACATCTCTCATCTTCCTCAGCTGCTCTCAGACTTACTCTATGAATTCAAAGCACTTTGTGATGACTGTAGCCACGCAGAGCTGCAGGGTTGATGGTTCTTCTCATACGTTATCTTTCTATCTTTGTCTAACATTCATTGGAAAAAGTTTACATGCTGTTTTCATTGAGTTTTTATTCTTTTGTTCTTCATAATATTGTCCAGAGTGTCACAGCTGTCTACACATTTAGCAATATAGTAAAATAAATAAATAAAAAATACCTCCAGCCATTGTATTGTATAGGCCATATGCTACAAAGCATATTTAAGAAATAAATTATGGAATACTGACATTATAGTCTCCTTTATTTGTTGGTATGATCAGGTTTTCTTCTACAGCACCATATTACACTTTTTCAAGGTGAGTGTAACCTGTTTAATATCAATATTTATATCATCTTGATAACCTGTTTTCATATTTAGTCAGATTATGTTTAAAGTTGAATTAGTTGGGACGTGATGCATTTAGACGCAGATCTGTCGCACACAGCCCTGGCTTGTGTCATCTCTACCGAACATGCGTGTAGGACGTAAAACCCCAAATATTGGCACACGCTCCGACCAATCACAACAAGGCAGCTGTGGCAGTCAGCCAATCACAAGCGCCTTCGCCGACTGACTTGTGCTCGTGCGGCTGCGTTTCGATATTTCTGAGAGAAATGTGAGTAAAATAATGTCTTTTTTGAAATCGTGTTTGTGTCCTAACAGGGGACTCGAGTGTGTTTTTAGTGTGTGTTAGCAGTGTGAAGAGTGTGCAGTGTGTGATGCCAGGCTGCTGGCTGAAGGATGCACAGTCATCACTGGTGCGTCTTGGATGTTTATAATGGGAACGCTGGCATGTGTCTTCTTCCAGTATGATTTTATATTTCAGCTTTATTTTCGCTTCGTGTTTCCCATTTCTATTTTAATCTCTTTTAAAGTCAGATTATCCTTGAGCTGCAATGGCAAATACTGATATTCATTATAACAAAAGGCACCATAAAACCATCCTACAGCTGAATTAGTCATATATTATGTATCATATGCTGCTTTGTCATTAATTAAAATTGGAAAAAAAAACATTCTCGTATCGCAATTGTGAACACATTATAATAATTTCTAGTAGAGAGTCTGTTTTAATGTGTGGAGTTTGGGCTATGCCACCAGAAATATACATATTTTTATGGTTAATTATTGGAGTCGTGAAAAAACCTATGAAGTTATTTAATATACATTTAAATGTAATTAAAAGAATTATTGGTAACACCTTTATAAAATGATTTGTTTCTACCGATTAATAATGATATTTTACTATGTCTTTAAATGATTAAATCAATTAGTTTTTAAATTGATTTTCCAAATGCATTTAAAATGTTATTTTTTTCCTTTTTATTTTTTTTTTTATTGCTTTCAGCCTTTATTGTGAATTTATTTGATATTCTTTCTCACAATTTATCTCCTGGCTCCTACATTTATTTATTTATTTATTTATTTTAATTGCTTAAACAAGTAGCTCTGATTGGCCAGTCATCATTTTAAATGAGGCCAGGAAGAGCCACTCTTTTCAGCTGGCCAGGCAGAAGTCCCATTTCTGCTGCACTTGTGGATCAAGTTCTGATTTTTAATGTGGCACACATACTGCTTGACTTTGTATTAAAGTGATCAAGAAACAGAAGCTGTAAATGTTAATGCTGGATGTACATGAATTCTGACATGGAATATGACAGAAAGACATATTAGTAAGTAGAGTAACAAATTTAAAGCCAAATTCATTAATGTTTTTATCATTTAATAGCAAAAATATATAATTATGTAACTGAAAAAGGATAACTAATTTGTACATTTAAAGATGGTTTTATCTTAAAGTAAGTGTATGTATTCTGGTGGCACATTCCAGTCTATATTACTGAGTTATCAGACAAAGAAACTGAGCTCACACCTTCCTCCTCTGTCCAAGCAGTTACTCCTCCTCCTTCCCATGGCCTCTGGAGCTTTGTTCCCCAGCATGGTGTCTGGGTCCCGCGGCTCTTCCAGCAAATACCTGGTGGAGTTTCGGGCTGGTAAGATGACCATGAAGAGCAGCACGGTGACTCCTGACAAGCGCAAAGGCCAGGTCTACATCCAGCAGACCGACGACTCCCTCATCCACTTCTGCTGGAAGGATCGGACGACTGGGAATGTCGATGATGTATGTGACACCGGCAGATTTGTCTGACTTGTGTTTATGTCATCTTCAATCAGTACTGGCTTATCTGTGTTTTAGTTTTTAATCTTAATATCCGTCATGCACCAATACAGGACCTGATCATCTTTCCTGATGATTGTGAGTTCAAACGGGTCAACCAGTGCACCACTGGACGGGTGTACGTGCTGAAGTTCAAAGCCGGCTCCAAACGGCTCTTCTTCTGGATGCAGGTGTGTAGCTGGATGCAGCTTCTTTTAAAAACGTTGATGAATATGAAGTGTAAAAAAGTTTTTTTAGAAACTCATTAACTCAAGTTAGCAGATGATGAGCTCGGTAAGACTTTGCTCATTCTGTTTTTCTGATCTCAGGAGCCAAAGACGGATAAGGATGATGAGTATTGTCGTAAAGTGAATGAGTACCTGAACAACCCTCCCATGCCTGGTGCTCTTGGCAGTGGCGGCAGTGGAGGACATGATCTTTCTGCTCTGGGAGGTAAAGATCACACATCCTCTTATTATAATCCTGAAATCAGACCACGTCTAAAACCTCATGCTGGGTGTCACATGGTTTCTTTTTTTCATGTGAAGGAGAGGGCGGTCTGCAGAGCCTTCTGGGTAACATGAGCCACAACCAGCTCATGCAACTAATTGGACCAACTGGCCTGGGCGGAATCGGTAGGTAACTTCTGCAAGCAGCAACTTGTTATGTAGCTGGGTTCCCGTACAGCTGCCAGCTTGAGAACTTATAATCTTACTTTTCTCCAAAGAGAAGAAGGTCTGATTAAATGCTGTTTCATCAGAATGTGAACTAGGAATAATGTGGCTGTTTTTCTGGATAACTTGTACAGGTGGACTCGGGGCGCTGGCAGGTCCAGGTCTGGCCAACCTCCTGGGCAGCAGCAGTGTTCCTGCAGCCAGCAACTCCTCAACAAGGTATCTCACACTAAAAGCGATTAACAATCCTGTAAAGCCCAGAAATATGAAAACAGCTAAAATGTGTTTTGTGTTTAAACATATATTGGCTATAATCCTTGTGTTCCATTTTGGGTTTTTTTTTTTTGGTTTTTTGGGTTTTTTTTTTTTTTGGTGGCATACAGGTGGTTTCAGTTCTGTTGGTTTGTTTTTCAGTTACCATTTATATCAAAAAGAAGAAACTGATATCAATAACGTTTTATGGAAAATTAGGCCATGAGCCAAGGAATAACTGATTAGTTTTTGGTGTGTCGTGCAACCATGTGACTCTTTATCAGTACTTCATATTTTGGCTGTAATCTCTTGAACTTTTTTGCTGGATTATTTAGTTCATTGATTTTTGGGCCACTTGTGCCTCCGACCCCCTACCTGCTCTACCCATATCCTCTTAGCTAAATCATGTGTGTTTAGCCGATCAACATCTGAGAGGCACTAAATCCTGATCAAGTGTACATTTTGATCAGCTTCCAAAACATATTAGTTTTTTGATGTACCATACCATTTTCCAAAAACTGACAAATCTCTTGAACACATTGTGCAATTGCACACAAATTTAGATGCAATGTGCAAAAAACAAGTCATGCAAAAGGTGATAGCATTTAGCCTGTAGGTGGCAGTACAGCAACGGTATAAATGTAAATGGCCTTGACTCATATTTGCATGAATTTTGCACAAATCACCCTTGTGCAAAGCTGTAATATTTCCAGACAGGATTTAGGAATTCCCTAAAATCATGATGAACACCAGTCAATCAGCATTACAGTCTAATCACTGTGATTGTTTTGATGAAAATTAGGACGCAGATAAGGAAACATCAGGTTTTAGTGGCAGCCCTCATTATCAAAGAGTAAAATCATCTTTATATGTTACCATTTTGCAACAATTACACTGAATTTACCACACAGTAGCTGAGATACTAGACTGTCTAGTCACAGCAGATAGACCAGCATGCAATGCAGCCGCAAGGCACGCTGTGTTCTGCGCTCTATTTCTGGGATTATTGCAAACACTATTGCTGCTGTCTCTCCACCTACGTCTACATTAAATCCATTCCTTCTTCTCTGGAGTTGTCAAAATGCATTCTAGTAAATGTAGGAAGTAGATGAGGTAAACTGAAGGAAAAGTCTGGAAAGTTGAAAAAATCATAAGATAACTTGTGCTCTGCATTGATCATCACAGGTTGATGTGTAATGTGTCCAAGTGCCTCAGGTTCCAAAGTTTCCTTTTGTCATCATCTGTGTTCTTTCTGTTTCTCTTCCATCAGTCCATCTACAGCAGTCACCCCCACCTCCACCTCTGCTGCCAGCAGGCTCGGCTCGTCCCAGGTGCCCACCACACCCATAACTCCCTCTGCCACCTCAGCAGTCTCGCCCACGGCCACCACCCCCTCCACCCCTGCAGTGTCCTCCCTAGCAGCAGGGGCAGCAAACCCCACTCAACCCATCCAGCTGAGTGACCTGCAGAGCATCCTGGCCACCATGAACGTGCCTGCGAGCACTCAGGGAGGTGAGGAAAACTACGCTCTACAAGGCTGAAATGAGATGAAACTTAAGCAATCAAGGGAAAATGCATAATTAGGGATAATTAGTGTAATTCCAACTAATTATGCACCAAAATAATTAGCATTGTGAATGCAACAGTCTCTAGCACTGTGTAATTTCAACAAAATAAATTCAGATTATTGTAAAAGCAGAAACCCCAAGCAAACTGTCATTTTGATTTAATTTTGCCATCTCACTATTTTATTTCACTATTCTGTGGGTACCATTTCTCACTTTAACCCTGCCTACACATTCACATACAGAAATCTGGATTATTATAATTATACTGATTTGAGTAAAAACTATGTCGCCAAGCTTGGAAAAGAAATAGAAAGTAGTTTACCTGTGTTGTATTGCTACCTTTGTTCATATAAAGCATTTCAGTACTTTGTCTCTGATGTTTTTTTAGATTAACCAGATTCCGTATGTTAAGCTGAGACCGTTGACTTTCTATTCGGAGTTGTGTGGTCACCTTGTCCGTGTTGGTGTGTTTCTTCCTGCAGTGGATCTCGCCAGCGTCCTGACGCCTGAAGTCATGGCTCCCATCCTGGCCAACCCGGAGGTGCAGCAGAGATTGATGCCATATCTGCCCTCTGGAGAGTCGCTGCCTCAGAGCACAGAGGAGCTCAACAACACGCTCAGCTCACCTCAGTTTCAGCAGGTACAGTATCAACTGCTCGTCTGCTCCAGAGTCTGGCCACATCCTTTCGGCTGTGATATAAGCTCATTTGAAAAAAGGGGAAAAAAACAGATCGTTTTCTCCATAGCTCTGGGGAAAATGAATTTGAAGTGAATGTGAGAGAAGGTTTCAGGTTCTGCTTGCTAATTTTTTCCCTTAACCAGCCATCTGCACCTCCATTGTGAACAAACTGAACAGGATCAAAAGAACTGTGAGAACACTGGAGGATTTTCACCTCCACCAGGCTGTTTTCACTGGCATTTGATGGATTTGATGAAATTTTGTTGTTAGGTGGGAAGGAGAATTTAATTGGATTGGAGGCAAATCTGGATCAGGATAAGGATCCAGGAAGTTTTTATTACTTTCTGTAACATGGCAAGATAGCGTATTTGTCAACATTTTTGCCATGATGAGATACCTGGACATCTGGACTATCAACAGGTGCAATTTAGCCCTGATCCAGATATTGATCCAGATCTGGCAGATTAAAAGATGTAATTCATAGCATCACTGTACATTAATCCATAAGACTAGAAACATGCAACTACCACTATTGAATAGCTCAGATGATGCCGATATTTATAAATATAGATCCAAAAGATGATATCATAGACACTGCTGTACAATGAATCTGCATGACATATCTTTTAGCACATCAGATTTCAACATAATGATATTCAAAGTGTGGGTGTACGGGCAAAAATTATGGTATAGTGATGTGTTTGTCTTCAGTGAAGTTGCTCACCCTGAACTCACCTCTAGCTGTAGAATTCTATTTCTAGAAAAATAGAGTTTTGTTTTGGCTCTAAAATTAACTTTACCCCAACTTAGCCTCCTGCTCTTTGTCTCTGTAGAAAATCAAATCAGATTTGCTTTGCTTATGTCCAATATTCAAAATTTAACTGCCCGTAGGTGCAAGAATAACACATGAAGTGAAAGATATTCCCCCTAAAGCCGGACTGCGGTGATGAAGGCCTCTTTTGTTGTGATTCGGCCTCTTTCACTGGCATTTGTTCTTCCTCTTGGTATTTATTGTCTCTGCAGGCTATGAGCATGTTCAGCAGCGCTCTGGCATCAGGGCAGTTGGGGCCTTTAATGAACCAGTTTGGCTTGCCTGCAGAGGCCGTGGACGCGGCGAACAAAGGAGGTCAGTGTTTTACTCATGTCATGCAGCAATGTTGTAACTTCATACTGCAATGATAGAAAATTCAACATGTAGCCAGGACATTAAGAAACTGAACTGCAAAAACTGTCATCCCTTTGTTGAGCTAGAGTTAAAGAAAAGATTGGTTTTTGATACTTTTTTGGAAATTTGTCTTACAGATGTGGAGGCTTTTGCCAAAGCCATGGAGACAGAGAACAAATCAGACCAGGATGGAGACCCTAAAGACAAAAAGGACGACGATGAAGACATGAGCTTAGACTAAGAACTCTTTAAAGAAACTTAATGTATTTATTTAGCTGCTTGTGCTGTTTTAAACAATTAAGTAATAATTAATAATAAGAATATAGATTATGGTTAATATGGTAGAAGCCGTTACTGACATCCTCTCAGCTGACAGTCCTACTATTAAATTAATGTATTCCGAAAGTCTCATGGCGCCTCTTAGCTATGACTGAGTGAACATTTATTCTACCTGCATGTGAGCTATCAGCCCATCATATACTGAGACAAAACAACAGTAAAACAATTGTAACCACACTGACTTATCACTTATTTCAGCCTCCTTTACCTGCTGTAGACGTCGTTGAATATATACTATGAATGATCAAATGCTGACCTGAGAAAACATACACCTCAAAATGATGAAACGTTTCACTGTCAGAAAATATATTTCAAAACATTCATTTTACAGTATGAAAAACAATATGTACACCAACAACACAAGTACAACATTTTACACAAATATTTGGATGAGGACTGTAATACAATTATCACCACTGCAGACAGACACTATAAACTAGAGTCACTGTAATACCAAGAACAATAAGAACCATCCAGAAAGTGTTTCTCGTGTGAGGACCAGAACAACCTCAACGTTTTAGGATCTTTACAGCAGCAACAAGAAGAAATGTCAACGTTAAATATCACTATGATACGATGGTTAATCATCTCACTGTCACTGTAGTTTCAGGCACTTTGTTCATACATGTACACCAAACGTGAACTCGCATTACCATTCTGAGGGTGTTAAACCACCAGGCGTTTTCCATCACCAGTGTAGATGATTTGATTGATTGCTCACAGATGACGGTAGCTACAAAACAACTTTTAAACTTCTCTTTGGATTTCATGAGCCATTTGGAGAAACGAGGAAAGAAATTCCTGAGAACTGAAAAAGTTAAATTGCTAATTTACGGAGGAATAAATCCCAGTGCACTGTAAAATATGACAAAACATATCCCTGGGTATTAACATGAAACATCAAAAGAAGTTACTTCACCAGCCTGCATTAACTGTTGCCTCGCCTGTCAAACTATAGTGGTCATAACGTTTGTTAGCACAGTGTTTTTCCATCAACGAAGTCTGCAGGTGGAGCTGCCGCAAGGACGGCAAGAGTCTGAATTCTTGACGACTAGAAAAATGTAGCTGATTATTAAAGGACACACTACAAATGTCTCTTGTAAACTGAGGCAAACAACTGAAAGGCCACTTCATTCTACTGAAACTAAAACTGAAGAGAGTCCCAATAAAGGCCTGGTTTACTTCATACAAAGTAAAGCTTTTAGGGCAAAAAAGAAGTCTTGCAAGACTCAAGACGCAGCGACTCAGGCTTTTCCTATTTGTTGAATTTCTATCTTTTCTACTTCTGATGCCGTGCTCTGATCGTAATTGGTACAGTGAGGGGGCCAGAGGTCAGAGCTCGACTTTTGGTTCATTCAGGACTTCCTCTGCTGCTGGAATAACAGATCTAAACTCTGCATTTGTTGAAGAAACAGAAAAATGTTTATCTTCCTTCCTGCTCTGCTTTAGAGGACAAGCATACTGTCTTCTTGCCTTCTTTCTTTCACCAAATTAACTAGCCACTGCCAACCCCTCCCTCCATCGATTATAAGCCTCTTTCACCACTGGTGAGAAGCAAACTGTGAACATTCCACGGGTATGGAATGACATAAAAACAACTCCATAAAGGACCAAACCAGTAGTTATGCATATTTGAGCCCAATGAATACTACCCGCACACAGCTTACATCACTGCTGACCATTTTCCAAAACACAAAACTGCATTTTAGTTTTTTGTGCTATTTTGCCACATTCCTAATATTTCAAAAAATCAAATGCTCAGGTGATACACCCACCTTAACATTCAATGTTTCCCCTCATATCAAGCATGTTCGCATGTGAAAGGCATAGTCCTTTTAATTTCTCTGATAAAAGCCATCTTCTCCTGAGACCATAATTCCTTGTAGCTTCGTGTTGGGTCGTTTAAATAACTCCTACAAAACAGCATGTAGTTACTGTGATGGATTACTTATTTCAAACAGTTTTAAGTCTCTGCAAGTTGATTTTTATAGCACAGTGAAACTAAAACAAATGGCTGCCAGGAAGGTAGGAAAAACAATTTGAAAATTTACCGCTAAACTAGTATATATTTTTTTTAATCCTTGGCAGTAACATATCTTGTATGCGAGTAGTATTTACTGGGCTCAAACATGCAAAACCACAAGCATGGTCCTTTAAGGACATGTCATGGTGTTCCATGACATGTTCACTCTGCTGTTCATTCCTCGTTTTTCTTACATTCTTTAAAGAATACTGGGGTCTTTACATGTTAAAAGTTTCCCATTTACAATCTACAATACTGATTCAAGCTAAAAATGTACTAATCTCACAGTGGGTTTAAAAAGGCATCTACAAAATAAACAGCGTGTTTCTTTGTAATACGCGCTATACAGACTGTATAGTAATGATAAAAGTGCAGGTGAATGGTTTCCAAAAAATACAAACATGTCACAGCAAATATAATTACAATTTGTGATTTCCTATGTTTCGTTTAAATAGAGTTTAGGACGACGAAGCACAGAAAATCTGACGTACCAAAAAAAGAGTCACTAGAAACCAAAATAAAAGCACAAGTAACGTGCTTATTAAACATCTCTAACATAGAGCTCATGACTGAATCACCATCAGAACACCAGACACACATACATTCAGAAAGACACACGTGCCATCGAGTCAAAATAACTGTCAACGCGTGAAAAGTTGTTATTCTTCACGCAACGTGACCTGAGTCACAACTAGGTTTGTTTTACACAGTGTAGCTGCAGCTTGTAAAGGCGTCGATTCACCACACAAAGTTCTGATTCAGAGTCCCAGTTGCTGCTGCGCTCGCTGACTTTATTACTGAAACCAGCAGTCAGCCAGTCTTAGCAGGATCAATTCCAACCCTGCTGCACCAGTCTGCGGTAGTGTGGCATGACCTTGCTCTCGGGCAGATAAAGTCCCATCTCCAAGGCAACCAGCACCGGGAACTCAAGAGGAATTAACTCCCGTCTGTTTATACGGAAACGCTCCTCCAGTTTCTGCAGGTCCGGGGGGCGACAAGAGGAAGGGTTTAAAGGAAACGTGTTAAGAAGTGATTAGATTCCAGACTGTAAAGAGGTGTTGAAAAAAATGTGCATGATCGTGCACGGTGAAATACTACAGCAAAGATGCTGATGCTCGTGTCTCGTGCAGTGTTTCCTGTCAAAGATCTGAATGATTCATGACATGTGGACATAACTGTAAAACAGGCTCCTGTCATCTGAAACAGATATTACTGATTTTTCATGAAGGTTACATTAAAGGGTGCTAACATCAGAAGGGTGGCAGATCGCATGTCAATATATCCTGTTGTGATTTATATTTATACCCTCTTTGATATGTCTCCAAGGAAACGTTACTCACGTCAATCAGCTGTTTGACTTCGAGCTTCCGCAAATCACTGCTGATCTTTGCAGCCAGCAGCACGCACGCCGCCGCCACCAGCTTCCTGTTCTGCTTGTTGAGGCGTCCCTGCAACACCAGCTTCTCAAAATACACAAATGCCATCGCTATGGTGACTGGCTGCAGGCCGCTCTCCTCGCTCACAGCCCGCATCTCCCTCTTCAAGCTAGAGGACACACACATGAGGGATTGGACACACACACTAATGTTTAAATGCTGGATGTGCATGGTGTACAGCCTTCAAAAGTGTCTGGGGGAAAAAAGTCTCAAAGAGGAATTTAATGGATCTGTACCTCCTTATCTTGCTGAAGGTCAACTTGATGTGAGGAAACTTTTCCTTAAAAGTCTCATTCATGTCCTTCTTCAGGTCATACGGTTTCACATACTCGATAACGGTTGTCTGTGGAGACAAAGACAACAATCCAGCATGTCTGTCTACCGTCTTTTTCACTAACAATTATACCTACAATAAAACTTTACAGTCTTTCTTATAAATTGTTTCGATAAGGATCAATTCACACATCGTGATGCCACTGTGGAGGTTACAGGTGTGTGACATAATCTACTGTCCAGTTATAAACGCATGTGGGAAAAAAAAAAAAAAAAAAAAAAAAAAAAAANTTTTTTTTTTTTTTTTTTTTTTAAACAGTAAAATCAAGCATCAAGCGATAACTAATAAAGTATCAAAACTGGTTATCAAATGTGATAACATTTTTCTACACACATTATTGAAGGATTTCATTCAATTTTATTTTACCATAATGACTTGGAATATCACAGTAATTTACAATGAAATTTACTTTGCTCTGCTCCTGATTTCTGCAAACTAAAAATCAGAGCTGCTACATGACATGCTACAAAAATGCTTACCACGTATGATGCAAATATAAGAACCCTCTTGTGTCTCCCACAGGGCCACTGGGGGTCACTGAGCAGGTTAGGATCATACTCTTTTAAATCTTCTGTATCTGATAACAAAACAAACAAACAAAAAAAAAAAATACAGTGTGATATCATCTGTGATACAGTAGGGTCCAAAAATCTGAGATTACATCGAAAATCTGTTATGTTTTCCATGTAAATGTGGAAATAATCAGAAAATCTGACATCACAAGAAGCTCTTTGGAACTTTGTAAAATCATGCTGAGATAACTTGGCTCATCAGGTTTTGCACAAACTAGTGGAGTCCATGCCAGCTGGAGTGCATGCTGTCATTAAAGCAAAAGGGTGGCATACCAAATACTAAGATATTCTGAAATTCATGTACATTTTTCAAAGATTCACCTTTTCACTCAAATTGTTAAGATGATATTATCATTTATAATGAAAAATCTTGTATTAAGCTCAAAAAGAATGCAAAATAGAAGCATTTTCAAAGTGGTCTCAGACTTTTGAACTCTACTGTATGTGAGGGCAGACGCCTCATTGGGGAAAAAAGGAGGGTGTGTGTTGTGTACTGTATAAGGTTCCAGTGAAGCCATACGTTGGTCTTGTGCCACAGCGTTGTTTAGACTAGCAGGGGTGAAGTTCCTCTGCACGTTGCCACGGTAACGCGACTGAGGGGTTTGAGCCGTGCAGTTCTCCGGCACGCTGCTGCTCTTATGCCTCACGAAAGCGTTGGTTGGATAAAGGAACTGAGCGTATGAAACAGTCTGAGGAGGAAAAAAAACGAGACAAATTCCTTCTGAAGACCTTCAAATCAGGCTGATTGAAAAGAAAGTGAGCATATTTGAGTAACGCGTGGGTTTCTCATCATAGCTAAATATAACCAGCACGTATAGATGTAGGGAAAAATTCACCTTGCCATAAGCGCCCAGCTCCACACCTTCCAGGGAAGGGAGTAGATCCACAGCAGCCACAGAGGAAAGCCTTTGTCTCTGCACCTCCAGCTTAGGCTCGCTGTGCAGAAAGAATCACATGCACATCATTCGCACCACATGCTGCACACACGCCTCCCTTTCCTGACAATGATATGGAGAACACAAGGGGGAGGATGGAACAAAAAAGTGGGGAATTGGGTGCTCGCTGCTTGTGATGATGTACCTGAGGTGACCATTCTCTCCATAGGGTAGCACTGAGAAAGCAGCGTATAGCGACCGCTTGGCACAAATCAGCATGATCCTGCAGGACACAGCAAGTACAGGCAGACAAAACAGATGGTGTGTCAGTCTACAAGCAACAGCTCCCGTCACTGTGACGTGGCGTTCGTCGGCGCTGGTGCTGCAGAGCGCGAGGATCAGTCAGCAACGCGTCTATGTTCATCTGCTTCACCGCCTCAGCTGGTAACTCAACAGCAATCGCTAACAATCTAAGCTAGAAACAGGAGGACATGTCTGACAGCTGACTAACGCGTTACATATTCACTAGCATCTCCACTCCTTCACAAACATGGACAACGTAATTCTTCACAGTCTAACTTAAAGGACCCTACTGGTGATTTTTCATGTTTAAGCCTAATAAATACTGGCACATGCTGCATTACTGCTAACCATTTTCCAAAAGCATAAAACCATATTTTGGTTTTTGTGTTATTTTGCCAAATCCCCTAACCTTCCTAAATCAAATGTTCAGGTGATACACCCACCTTAAAATTCAATGTTTCACCTGCTGACACTTGCGCATGATTATATATTATTTTATATTATTATTATATACGATTGTTTTAATTTCTCTGCAAAAACCAGCTTCTCCTGGGACTATATTCCCTGGTGGAGACATACATTTTCTTCCATGTAGCTATATGCTGGATCTGTTAAATCAACTAATTCCAACAAAATATGTGGTTCTCTGTGATGGATTGCTTATCTCAAGCACCTTTCAAGTCTCTACAAGTAGATTTTTACAGTGTATTGTAATGAACTGAAACCAATGGCAGTTTGGAAGGTAGGGAAAAAAAAAACATTCTAAAATGTACTGCTCCAAGTAGAATGTTTTGGAAAATGGTTGGCAGTAATGTAATGAGTATGCAAGTTGTATCTATTGGGCTCAAACATGCAAAATCACTGGTATGGTTCTTTAACTGCAGCACAACCAGTGAATACAAAAGCAGTTCCTGGATCTAAGCTTCTACATAATAATAAAATAAATAAAACCCTCCAGAACCAGCAGGGCTTCAACTCCTCACCTCACAACAAAAAAAAAAAAAAAAAAAAAAAAATCACATAACATCCAGTCAGCAATCTCAGTCATGGACACTCAGCAGTAAACACCTTCAGAGGGAGATATCAAATCTCTTACGTGGGACAATATCGCAACACAGAAATCTGCTGACATAAACTAGCTTAGTTATATAACCGAGTGAGGCTTCCCTTTTACCACCAAGTTCATAAAATGTGTCTGATTGTTTCAAACAGAAAGTTAGGCCTGCAGGCCGACTTGATTGCAAAATGATAAATTTGCAGGCACTGGCGTAAACAATGACGCCATCCAATGAGAGCAGCAAACACACGACACACCAGCATGCATGTGTGAATATGAGTGTCTTAGATGATGAAATGTTGGTAGGGTGGACAGGAAATGACAGAAACCCCAGTGTAGTTCATCAAGATGTTAAATAATATATAAGACATATACTATATGGCTTACTTTTCTGTCTTTTAACAGTTTTTCTGCAGATAAAAGCCACCAAACACATTATTTTACAGTGTAATAACAGGCGGAATTTGATTTGGTATTTCAGTCCTGTCTTGGTTGGGGGTCTTACTTTACTGTAAGGTGCAAAACAGAATCATATTTCCACTTTGCACCTCTTTTGACTTTTGATAAGTTTCCAAGTGTGATCAAATTCACTGCAGCCCTCACCACTCAGCAGCTGTACTGCTGTTATCCCTCTGCAGGGCTCAGGTTAAGCAGCTTATTACAATAAGCTGGAGGAGTAGAACTCTGCCTGTGAATTAAAGGCCTGGTTTCAAAGTCCAAAGAAAAGGAGCTTTTGCCTTTTTAAGTTTCTCTGATAGGAATCTTCACTATCAAGAATGAGTAAATCAGGGCTCAACTCATGAATTCATCTACCACTTCATTAAATGTCATTTGCCACTTAAGATTCACCTGCATCCCCGGGTATCGTACTGCTTCATACTCTTGATGAAGTGGACTTTCTTGGGCACCTTGGGTCCTGGAGAACCAGAGACATTCCTCAATCTGAGCAGAGACAGAAAGATCATATCATTTATAGTGACATGACATCAGCCAAACAGAGATTTTGCCTTGTTCTGAACAAATACGAAGCCCTTTACAGTGCAGATTTGGAAACAAAGCCAAATTAGAAGGTCAGATTCAACCTTTTACACAAGAGGGACTAGATTTATTAGGTCTTTCTCCCCAAAACTACATTGGGTCAAAAGCATTCTACCCTATCTTAACTCTCTGAGCTGAATACAGCAGCTGTGTTCTAATCAATAACAGATCCATAAATGATGTCACAAGAAACCACCCTAAATATTGTATATACAATTTAAAGTTCTCATATCATAATTCTACTCTAGATGTCATTGGGTTATACTACAGAACACGGGGTTTTGAAAAGCAAAAGGAGAATTACAGTTCACTCATTGCTGAAGAATATGAACACATGATGGCGTTATTGCATTGAATCTTTGTCGTTATACCTGATGGTTTCATTTTGTGCGGAAGTCAGTATCCTGTCTAAAACCCGTTCTCACCTCTGCTGTGAATCCAGAGAATTACCGGCTGGCGTAGGGCTCAGAGCAAGTGACCNCCCGTTCTCACCTCTGCTGTGAATCCAGAGAATTACCGGCTGGCGTAGGGCTCAGAGCAAGTGACCGACCACGGGAAAGGGTTTGGGGTAAGCTGGGCGCAGAAGACAGCGGAGTATCCGGAGGTAACGTGTCCGCCACGCTGCCCCCCTCCAAAAATACCTCATTAGCCCCTACACTTCCTCCGGCGAATCCCGGAGACATTACCAAAGAAGGTCGTACGGGGCTGACCACGCCAGGACCCAAAAAACTACTAGAAGAGCCAGGGTTAATACCGGTCGCGGTGGGTAGTGTCACCTGTGAGGACGTTCCCTGGTTCTGGCTAATCGCCGGTGCGTCACCTTCCGGGAGACGGAACTCCTCGACTCCTTTTTGGTCGGTATTTCCATTTCTGTGGTTACATTGGGGCCGTCCGTCGAGGGAGATGTTATTAAGGAAGAAGAGAGCCGCTTGCCTCCTGCTGGAGTCCTTACATTTCTTCCGTTGTTCCCGGTGTGTCTTCGTTGATTTGTTGCCGGTGCTCTGCAGACCGCAAGCAGCGGTCGCCATTCTAGTTTGAAATGTTTCTGTTGAAAGCGAAGGCGACGAGTGACCGGTACCAGGAAGTTGGCACCGCCCACTTCTCTGCTGATTGGCTCTGGTGATAATTATGCAAACAGAATTGTCTAAAACTCGTTAGCTGATTGGACAATACATAGACTATGCAAATATATTCTCATTTCTCGCAGTAGATTGGCTGTATGGAGATGTTGGGAGGCGCCCTGGAAACAAAGGAAGTATTCATTGTCATTTGTGTTAACAGAGCCATATTGATTAACATTAGTATTGATGTTTTTCCTTACTATAACCTTAATCATGTGAACAGAATGTTCTATCTTTACAAACACATCAAGGTCTGAAGCCGATGAATAATACACAAGCAACATGTTGATGAAATGTAGGGGGAGGAAGGTCAAAATTAAAGGAATACCCTACAATAGGACCCAATACAAAAACACAGATTCATGAGAAATGACAACAGACATGTTATGAATGAAGCCATCTTAGACGATCTCAAAACATTTTAACATTTTAAGCTTAAATGTAGTATTTATTGTACTGCATTTCATTAAACAGTGGTTCTCAAGCTGTGGTAAATGTACAACCGGTTGCAGTTAAAGAACTTCCTGGTGGTACACAGATCTATGGAAATTTTTGTTGTTGCAAATTATTCACAAATAATATGTGTTTATTGGAAAATATGTGGATTTTTTTTGTTTGTTTAATTATTTTCCTTTAATTAAGAATTACATTTTCTTTTCTTTTTTTAAATAGCCCATAATGCGCACTCATCCCAAGTGCATACTATGGATTTCTGTTGTATTTGGTTTTCAGTAAGTTTTCACTCTCATACTATAAACTTATCAAATTCAGTACCACACATGCATACGTGATGTTTTTCTGTGATTTTTCATAAATTTGGTGGCTTGTTGGTGGATGTTTTGGTTTGCTCAGAGGTTGTGATTGGTTAAAAAATTTGAGAACTGCTTCATTAGCCTGTAGTGTTTTTTTTTTTTTTTTTTTNTTTTTTTTTTTTTTTTTCCAGCATTATATATGTTGTTGTTCATATGTACTATTTAAAGTGCTCTTCAATATTACCTCTGAATGTTGTCCATAGATTATGGTTGTCACTAATACAGTTTAAACAAATCTTTAATCACCCTCTGGGTGACACAAAATGTTGTCATGTTAGAGCTATTTACTTTTGGGACAATGGCACCAGCTATCTATTTAGCATTTGTGAACAAGTCAGTTTGATGTGAAACTGTGCTGCTGAGATCAAAGACAAGCTCTGGCAAACAGCTTGTTCTCTCTCTTTTACTACAGCAGTATGAATAATGGGATAGCTTGCACAGGATTTTGGTTTTGGCTTCATGCCTCATTGACTTGCAAACGTGAGGCTGGTGCCACTTTCTCTGAAACAGAAGCTGAAGTGTGAAAGCTTTTTCTATGCCCTAAGTGGCATTTTAGAAATGATCAATAGAATAGACTGATGGGAATTCCAGACATCCGTCACTGATTAGGAGAATTAAAAGCATGTGAAAGAGTGATGGTGAAAGTATAGTTAGAGAATAGCTTCATGCATTGAGAAGTCACCTCTGTGGATATACAGCAGGTGAGCAGGTACTGGTAGCAGCGCCACTAATCCACTGCAACACAGACGTGGGTTAAGTCTCAGTCTAACTGGAACAATCTCTCTCTCTCTCTCTCTCTCTCAGTGGCTGTGTGTTTCAAGGTGTCTTGTTTTTACAGTATAAAGACGCTAACTCAAAGCAGCACATTTTTGGTAAACACATTGGTCTTTATTTTAGCAACAACAACATACTGGCATTGTCTTCACCTTTTTTTTTCTTGCTGTAATCAGCAACAGTCTGGCATGACCAGTTTAAGGCTTTGATTCTAGCTTTGTGTTTGAGGTACAGCCCAGCCCTACTCCTGCCAGAACATGTTCATTTTATGGTACGGTGTGTTGCTGCTATATGATGGACTCAGACAGTTAGCACCATAATCAAAGCCGGTCTGACTTTGTTACTGTAACGGGGTGGTGATGGTGCTTTGTGGACTTTTTTTTTTTNTTTTTTTTTTTTTTTTTTTTTTAATTTGAGTGTCATCTGAGAAAACAAGCTAAATGGACAGTGTTTACAACAAAACTGCCACATCTCAATGTCACTGTTTCAAATGAACTCAAATGCACATGACAGAACTCTTTCTCCCCCATACACCCATACTATATGTGCATGCTGGTGTGTGAGCTGACACACACATACAGTAAAAACATACAAACAGAAACACAAACGCAGACACGCAGTTGAGAAATTCCCCACTTGTGACTACTCTATAGTACAACAAAATGACACCCTGATAAAACAAGTAGCACATGCCTGTACCATCAATAATATCAAAGCTATTCTCTTAGGAGTCTGCAGCCATTGTTAATATTATTTTTAAATATTTTTCAGACAACAAATTACAGTTACAGACAGTACAGTTACAGACAATGCTGCACTTCTGTAATCTCCCTTTCATCGTACAGTTTAATTTACATGGAAATTAATGTCTGTTCTTTGCTTTTACTGTGTAAGATGAATGCAGTATGAGAAATACCTCCCACATATGAAATGGAAATTATAATGTAGCTATTGTTCAGTAAACACACATTAGAATAATCATGATGGCATGGCCCAAGAACAACAGATTGTTTGTAAACACACACAAATCTTTTTTTCTAGCTTACCTCAATAAACAATATACTACTACAGGAATGTCATAAATCCCACTAACAGCATGAAAATGCTAAAAGCCTTGTCACAAATATCACATTTTCAACTGTTTTTACATTCAGCTCAAATGTTGCTTTTTGACTGTGTTTCAACTTTGGGGCAGCGTTTTCAGAGACTCCTTCAACATGAGTGAGTAACTATGGAAAATTACACCAGTACCTGTGTTATATTTATTACCTCTGCCAAGGAATCATGTTGTTTGTCTGTCTGTCAGTATGATATCTCAAAAAGTAACAGATAGATTTTAAAGAAATTTTATACGTAGGTAGGACTTGATTCAAGGAAGAGTTGATTAGACGACCCCACCTCGCCTTGCCCACTTTCTTTAGCACTGCAAGATAGGCCATTTGTCAGCATTTTTGCCTTTTTCTCCAAAATTAAGTCACCAGTCTTAATTAAAAAAAAAAAAAAAAAGNTAAAAAAAAAAAAAAAAAGTCATATGTATCCTATGATGGACTATCAACAGGTGCAATTTATCCCAGATTAAGATATTGATCTGGCAGATTTAAATCTATGTTACGACAGGGGACACACTTACGCCACAATGTACACTAACAAATATGGACATAAACATGTCACTACCATCAACATGTGGCTAAGATGATGATAATTCAACTGTATAAAATAGTTTTGACATATTTTCAGCGGTTACGGATATAGAAGTAGATGATGTCTGCAATACCACTGTACAAATGAAATACAAAGCTTTTGCATGATAAATATTTTTTACACATCTGATTTCAACATAAAGGTGGCATGGATTTATGTTGGCAAAAATAAAAAAATAAATCAGAGTACTGGCGGAGGTATGTGCTCTTCAGTGCCCTCTAGTTATAGACTGTGCTTGAAAGAAGAGGGCAGGTTTCCCAGGTTTTGTCCACCTCACCCAATGGCATTTTCCTCCTTTAGCTGCCATAAATATTCATGCATGTTGAAGGCTTGTCTCTGTTTTCTGCTGTCTTGAGAAGATCTGTTGAAGCACCTTCACTGGGGAAGATTTTCTCTGATTGTTAATCATACTGATCCACTTCTCTTCCTGCTTGTGCTCCTCTAAAAGTTCACCGAACAGCGAGCCTCTTCTGCTCTGTCTTTAACCGTGGTTTACAACTTTGTTCAATACCACACCCTGACCTGAGAAATGAAACAGAAAGCTAAATATGCACCATCATTACACAACATCACAGGAGTTTGCCTTTGTAAAAAATAAAGATCCCACACTCCATCCCTTTCTCTGCTGGTTTGTCTCGAGTCCTTGATAGTACAGAGACCAACCAAGTAGGTGTGGACCTGAAACAGGCTCCTCATTGAGTACCACCCGCTCACCCATTGTGAGGCAGGATGTCTGCACGGCAGTGAACAGCATCACAGCACCTTCAGCCATCACACGGTGGTCTCATACTCCATCACTTCTTTGAGCGTACCCAGACAGCGGTACTGGATTCTTGGTGTGACTGGGGCAGCACTTTCAAGCACCAGTATGGTTTTACGCAACCGCCGATCAATGAAGTGTGCGTCCCAGGCAGGGTACTTTTTCCTGGGTAGGTCGATTCGGATTACTGGCCCCTCAGTCCTAGGGGTAGGGTGGGGCACTGGAGTCTGACCTCCCCGAGCTGGTCGAACCTGAAACACGTCCTCATCTATCCCAGGAACTTGCTCTCTGTCTGACCCTTTAGTTCTCTGAAGAGTCCTGGGGGGGCTGCTTACTAGGTCTGGGGGGAGACTAGAGGCTGGGGAGGCAAGTGATTCTACAGCCCCCTCCTTCTCTACTGTAAAACCCCACCCGGAGACTGGGCCATCAGGGTGGAGTAGACAATAATACACAAACATGAAGAAGGTGCCTAGAGCATAACTGCTGGCCACCACACACACCATGATGACAGCATAGAAGTCTGAGGTACGGGTGCCACGGTAAAGGTACCAGATAGTAGTGAGTGCCACATTCTCAATGAACACAGTCAGGCTGTAAATGAGCATTCTGCAGCGAGTGCGTCCCTCTCTGACACTGAACCAGCAGAAAACATACACGATGCCCACCATCATGTTATAGATGATTTCTTCCCATTTGGACATGCAGAAGTCAGTTTCACCTTGAATTATCCAAAATGTCATGATGCACCAATGGGCCACGATGAAGATGCCAAAGTAAAGCTGGAATACTGAGGCAAACAGGGCGAAGGCCATTGCGCGGGCCCCGATGGTGAATAAGTGCCACAGAATTTGAACTATGACGGCCTTGTAGGTCATAGGCAGCTTATCGTCTCTGGAGTCCCTCAGGACTTTCTGATAGGAGGCAATCATCCAGGCGAGGGATATCAGTGAGGCGGAAGCTGAAAGCCCTGGGGAGAGTGGAATGAGAGGTGGAAGAAAGATAGAGCAAGAGAATTAACGAGGATAGAAATGGCTCTAGGAGTAACTGTCTCATAGCATTGCAAGAATATATGATAACTCTGTGGGGACCTGATTGAGCTGACAAGTGATAAATCATAGACACTATAGACTACAGAAATGTGATTGACTGATGTTATGATTTTTTTTTTTTTTTNTATTTTTTTTTTTTTTTGATATATTGATGATGGCTGCTGTGATTGGTCATATTGGGGGACTCACCCTGCAAGGGCAGCACCTGACGGGCCTGGATCATGATGCTGAGCTGCAGCACAAGCTGGGGGGCGCTCTTCAGAAAGGACTCAAGCAGTCGCAGCATGCTGATGTCAGCAGTCTCAAACATCATACGCCAGTAGAAGTGACGGCGCTCATGATCCCCACGCCAGCGGCTCTGCACACCCAAGTACAAGGCGTGGACATACCTACAGCAGCAGACACGGAGAAAGAAGCATGAAACAAAAATATGCATCATTAAATTATGCTATAGAAAGAATTAGACTGACCATAATTCTAAGTTGTAATACTCTCAAAAGTCTCTCAGATAATTATTCCAAACTCCAAATGCTATTTGCTTGCTCCCTAGGTTTTAAAAAAGTCAAACAGCTCTGAGGTGCAGAAAAGCAATACGTGTGGGGCAGAGAAGAGAGAGAGAGAGAGAGAGGATCCTATAAATGCTTTCAATCCAGGCTTAGATTGACAGGTTGGGAAAAAGTTTGCTGCAAATCCCTTGTTAAACTCCTGAGCTCTGCTGACATCTAGTCCCACCCCCGTTTCAACTTGTTCTATAGCAATCTTTCATAACCAACACACAACTGCAAACATGCCACATGCAGGCAAGCTCATAAATCCATACACATGCACCGTGAAAACATATGCCTGCACAAATTGTGTTTTATTCGAAGATATGAGATGACACATGACATTTGTTTGCTCTATGCAAATATAAAATGCGTAAATCATTACCTTTATCATTACACAGTACCCAACAGTGCATTTTTGAAAACCCTGGCAGTTGCCACGGTGGGCTGAAGTTAAAAATGTCACTGTAATTGCCTCGAGGAGAAAGGTCAGAAGATCCCTATGTCAACAAGCTCAATGAACCATGAGGGAGTTTGTGGAACTCTTTTTTTGTTCTGATCCCTGCTACACAAAGTACGCCTAGAGATGTGACACACTAAGAAAATAGAGCCTATATTGCAGTAATGAGGGTCAAAGATCTAACACACACACATTATTTCAGTGCAGACAACTTTCTGTCTTTATCAAAGCCCATGTCCCATCCTGTGTGCACTGACTTTTAATTCTGATATCTGGCCCAAATTGATCCCAGTTCACCTGCTGACTGCGTATCAGTGACAGATCATTCCTGAGTTAAAACACACAGCAGTAATCCTCTTAATGTGCAGACAGGTCAGCCTGAGAGCAACAGCATTGAACAGAGCACACACAACAGCTTTAATGGCATTACCAGTAATTCTGTGCCACCACACACATACACACATGCGCGCGTCTAAGTCTCCACAAGGAAATAATGAATCAATAGGTATTGCCTATAGGGCTGTCTAAGGAAGCAGGAAGAGAGAAACCACAAGGAGAAACATTCACATAACCACACAGAGAGATAGAGACTATGTAGATCTACATAAACTACATGACTGATTTGGATTTATTTCATCATATGAACATATGTTTTCTCTAACATCCTAATGTCTGTATAAAAAAAAATAATAATATATTACATTTGTCTAACCTTCCTCCCACCATAGTTCAGATGAACACTTCCTCCTGGTTGGCAGCAATCCCAGCCTGTCAAAACCTATCAGAGCCCTCTAAGCCGGAGAACTGTTTCACCATCATTGACCTACAGACCCAGTACCATCCATGTGGCAGTAATGACGGTGGGTAGATTTGTTTGGTTTTAGTGTCAGAGCAAGTTTAACAACTAAACATGTTTGGATTTACCTGACAGAGTAAAATCTTAGCACTGTGTTGGGTGATTTGAGAACATGGACACTAAATAGGCAAGTACACATCATCCATCACTGGGCAAATATGGAGCAACTCACATTACATTTATTTTGCTCCTCTTATCGTTAGGACTTAACAAAATCCTAAACAGTCCGACTCTTGCTCATCCAACCCTAAAAGACAAAGATGTTTTTCTTCTGTATTTATAAGGCGATTGGTGTGGATGAGTTGACGATTTTCCCCGGGAGATTATTGACCTAAAACTGGGGGTGTGGGGAGTGGAGTGGGTGGAGTCTAATTCTCCATTTCCAGGCTAAACATATAACACCACAAAAGACATTTTGGCATTTTAGACACAAAAGAGAGAACCTCTCTGATGATTAGGTTTCAAAATCATTTAGGTGCAGGGAGTTATGCTGAGGCTATAAAAGATGCATGAGCTTCACACACGCAGCACACACATACACAAAGGCAGATGCGGGGCATGTAGTTTCACCTCTCTCAGATCACAGTAAGAGTGCAGAGTCTTACCTCCAGACCTGTGCCAGCTGAAACACATGAACGGCGGCCTGAAAGACCCACATGAAGGCTCTGCAGCAGCCCCGAGCTCCTCCCCCGGTAACCGGCCTGGGCAGCACCGCGGCCGCGCCGTTGCGGCCAGCGCCCCGCTCTCCGCTGTCCTTGGTGCTGAAGTCGCTCTCGTCCGCTCCCGTTGCCGCGACCACAGCGGCCGCAGCCGTGCCGCTGTCGGCGCTTTCCGAGAAATCGTAGGCGAACCATCGAAAGCTCAACACCTGCACGACCACGGACGGGATTATTATAAAGACCAGAGTCAATGCAAAGCACCAGTAGTACCTCCTTAGGTAGTAGTCCGCGGCCAGCCACAGGTCTGAGGCCCCGTCCGAGAAGAAGACCAAAAGGGCGCACAGCGTCCAGCAGCAGTCTGGCAGAGCGTATCGCTTTTCGGCAGGACGGCGCTGAGGAGACCGGCTGTCCGGCCTAGAAGGGCACTCGGGTGGGATTTTATTTCGTTGAGAGATGGGTGTACNCCGGCTGTCCGGCCTAGAAGGGCACTCGGGTGGGATTTTATTTCGTTGAGAGATGGGTGTACCATCAGATTTCGCGGCCATGTTTGTTGTAGGAAAGAGAGTAAGAGAGATGGGAAAATGATGGAAAGGGGGAGGGGGGTCGTGGAGCCTGTCGGGCTGTATGCATGCGTGNGGGGCAGGGTATGGTGAGAGAGGGAGAGCCATCAACGCTCATCAATCAGCGGTGATAAAATAAAAAGGTAATAGCAAAAGCTACAGGCATGGTATGATGCCTTTAGACGGAAGCTTTCTCTTCATTATGGGTTATTATAGCTTAGGAAGTAACTTACTGGTTCACCTGAGGTTATTCTCGTTTATATGCACAGGTACATGATATAGTTTCCAATTACACAGCTGACTTATAACATTGAAATGGGCCCCTTATGCATTTCATAACCAAATATCATCTTATAGGATACACTGAGCCACAGTTATTTTGACACTTTCTATGGCAGTGGTTGTCAAAAGTTTTGAACCAGATACAACCTGTGAGCACAAAAAACATCCAAATACCACCTCACCAACAACTCTTAAGAAAATCATAGAAAAACCTTGTGCTTACCTACATGTAGAACACGAGTATGCTGTGTGCACAGTGGAAAAAAAAAAAATCTAATTCTTATAAAGAAAATAAATATTTTAAAAGCTTTTTTAAAAGTTTTTTCTTAATGAGACATTTATCTGTGAACAATTTGCTACAATAATGGAATTGCCATATATTTCAATTGCTTTGCTTCTCTGTAGAAATTTCCAGTCATCCTGCATATAGGAGGTGCCTCAAGTGCCACTGGTGGTACTTGTACCACTCTTTGAGAATCATAGAAAAGAAAAGCTGTTTTATTGGCTGAGGAACATCTTCATCCTTGGGGACTCCATCCTTCCACTATGAGACTGCAGATGTAAATAAAGCACATAAGACTCCATTGTAGAGACTAAGACCAAAGTTCAAGATCAATGACTAATATGAAAACAGTAAAATTCTGAATGAATCATTTAGTGCTGTAGAAGCAGGCATTAACAAGAAAATGATTTTTGCAGCTGCTGTGGTGTCTAGACACTAAAAAGGCCCTTATGTCTCACCATCATACTAAGTTGAAGAAACAAAGTGAAGCTCTTCTGCTCTCACACACCCAGCACTAATGTCACATCAGAGTTTCTGTTCTGCAGCTGCACAGACGAAAGTGTCTCCACCCAGAAAATATAGTCCCAGGACAAGATGGCTTTTACAGAGAAATTTATAATGATCGCACCTTCTACATTTGAGTGTACGCATGAACAGCGAAACATTGAATTGGTGGATGGGTGTATCAATGAATATTTGATTTTTGAAAGATTAGGGGATTTGTCAAAATACTAAAATAAATAGTTTTATATTTTGGAAAATGGTTGTTAGTTCAGGTAGTATATTGGGCTTAAACATGTAAAATCACCGGTGTGGTCCTTTAAGGTTTTTAGTCCACTCATTACATCAGCTGCTTTCACTGGTTTGCACAACTTTAACAGGACATCAGGAGCTCCACAATGATTTCAGCTGGTTTTGTCTGGTCAGACTGAAAACCTACAGATTCTGAAATACTTACAAAAACATTTTCAAGAGCAGAGCTAATGACATTTGTCTTGGCATGATTAACACTCAATAAGGAACAAACTAAGACCAAGAAAGTAATGAAAATGTACTAAAATTTAATCATTCATAAAAGCTGGAAAATCATCTGTGACAGGGTAACACAAGAAGCAATATTAGAGTTGGTTTAGTACAGTATATTTTCAGCTTCAAGACAGAAATCAAAACGCATCATTTCCCCCATCAGTCTATAAAATACTAATTTCCTTAGCTTTATTATGCAAAAATGGAAGTAGAATATATTATGGGAAATATGGAAGGCTTGCAGCTCTCAATATAAAACAAAGTCACTCAGGAAAGATGTTATCTTGTGAATACATTTCCTTGTAAGTAGGAGCAAGTAACATGGACAATGATGCATTTTGTTGACACCGTTAGTGTAGAAAAGTACAAGAAGGCCAACATTTTCTTTTGCAAATGTATAGTCACAATATGCCAAAGATTGATGTTACTTTCAATAAACACTTTAGTTCCCATATATGGATTTACACCTGTGGTCTCTTCTTTTACACTGACATTTCCAAAAGAAAGACACCTTGGAGAAAAAGAAAACAAAAATGAAGAGTTGCCATCAGGCTGACAAAAAAAAAAAAGAAAANAAAAAAAAAAAAGAAAAATAAAAAGGAAAAAAAAAAGAGGTGGATTTCTTTGCCATTAAAAAGGAGAGTAGAATATCTTGAAAATATGGTATTTGCCATCCCCTGCCATTTTGTGAGTGGTGAGGTTTCTCTGTCAGCCAAAATGCTCTGGAGAGGACATGGAATGCTGGCACGATCCACTGGGAAACAGTTAATCATTACAGGTTTCTGCATACAAGAAAAAATCGTGTCAGTTTACATGGCTGAAAGTGATGGAGCACATAAGCTGTGTGGAGAGAAGCAGAAGCCTCAGTTAAGAATTTTAGACTGAGTCCAGGACATTTAGGTTTATTCCAGAATGATGAAGAAGGTTATCAACCAGACTTCAAATGACTCCACATGGGTAAAAATGAAGTAAAATAAATAAAAATACAGAAAGGTATTTTTAGGGTATGCAGTAGTCTGCATAACCTAAAACAATAATTTTTGTTATGAAAGAATTTTTGATATGAAAGAAAGCAGACATGTTCGCTGTGACAAATTAATGGAAATTAAAACCAATGAAAAGCTGACAGGCACTTTGGAAAGTTGTTGTCAATAATGTCAATCATACATTATTTGAAGAAAATATGTTATAACATACAAAAATAATGGATTAGTCCTTTAAAGTTGAAAGCTCCCAATTCAGACATCAAGTTTTGTTGCAATACTCCAACAGCAGATGGAGCCACAGGATTTAACAGAACCTTGATAGGTGACAATGAACGAATTCACCTAAAATATAACAACTACTGCTAATAATAACCATCATCAAATCAATCATCAAATGATCTTATATTTTTGTATTTTCAAACATTTTTCTGACTTTTCAGCTTCAGTAATATTGCCGACATAAAAAAAGATAGTGAAATAAAGAAGATAGCGATGAATGATTGTGCCTAAGAATAAAAAAGAAAGAAGGCAGAATTCTTTCAGTTCTGCTTACAGAGATGATAGCACGTCATTACTGTTTAAATAAAACTAAAACGTCTATCGTACTGAGATTATCCAACACTGGAAAACACTACTTGTCTTTGCGGTCAAACACTGACAGAATTTCCTTTAACTGTTACTGAAATAGATGTGCAAACTTTATCGACAACCTAGAAATATCACGAGCAGTAGGAGCCTTGCACATGTCTGCAGGATTTAACCTGCAGACAGGTTAAATCCTGTCTGTACCCACTCACCTGGCCTGGAGCTACTGCGGGAGAGCATTTAGAGCAGTGTGCAATTTGACTTCTTTTTTGCCTTCTTCTTTTCCATCGGCGTTTTCCTGTTAATCTGTCGCACCAGGTCATAGAAAATCTACAGAGAGAGTTTAGTGGTTTGTTAGTGGTTCGAACATTTTGCTACAGCAATTACAGAATCTGGAATGGGAAGTATTTCTCAAATGTCACTTCATTTTAAGTGATATAAGCACTCTCACCTTTCAGTCACTGTCTTATAGATATAGTAGTGGAACTTACCTCGTTAACATTGATCTTTGATTTAGCTGAAGTCTCTAAAAAGGCACAGTTGTTCCACTGACGAGCCAGGTTCTGGCCCTGCTCCTTGCCAACCACACGCTCATCCTCCAGGTCACACTTGTTTCCCACCAGGATCATGGGAACCTGATCGATCACAACAATGTCATGATTTGAGCTTCTTTAAAGGACCATACTAGCCATTTTCCATGTTAGAGCTTAATATATTCAATTTTCATACACGTAACATTACTGACAATCATTTCCCAAAGCATACTACTGGAACGGTGAATTAATTTTTTTTTTTCCCTACCTTACAGACTGCCACTGGTTTCAGTTCATTCTGGTGCGCTATTAAAAATCAACTTCTTCATATTTGAAACATTCTTTGGATAGGTAATCCATCATTGCGAATAAGATGTATATTTTTGAAGTTACATAATTTTAGCATTTAAGTGCAATAAAAAGTGTGGAGTGAATGTATCTCTCCACTGGGGAATATAGTCCCAAAGAAGACCTGTGTTTATGGAAAAATTTAAATGACCGTGACTTCATAAGGCTATGAGCAGGCAAAACATCGATTTTTAAGGTGGATGTATCACTTGAATATTTGATTTTGAAAGATTAAGAGATTTTGCAAAATATCAGGAAAGCTGAAATATGGTTTTATCCTTTGGGAAATGACTGTAACGTAACATGTATGAAAACTGAATATATTAGGCTCAACATGTAGAATCGCCAGTATAATCTTTTAAGTACATTCTGCTGCTTTTCTTATATGTAGCTCACTATAAATTCATTGGTAATAAATACGTCCGGTTAATCTGGGCTCTAAAAATAAATCTAAAGGCAGAAAATCAGCTAATACTAGGAGTTCATCTTTGAAGCAAAAATATTTTACCAAAGTGAACCATTTCTTTAAGCAAGAAAAAACAGATCATTTCAATGAGCAGCTATGAATAAATAAAGCACACACTCCGTATGCTGTAAATGAGAGTCAAACTGAACGTGGCAGATAGCATCTAACAACAGCACTGATATTTCCATCCTGTTACAAAGTTCCTGCCCCCCTTTGCTCTGCTCTCTCTCCCACAGAGAAGTTTCTAATGAGGGTGAGGTGATCTGGTAGCCCACGCAGGCACCTTACACACTAAAAAACACACACACTTTCACTGAAGACTCTCCACAGATCGAGGAGTTGCCCACAGCGTTACATTACGTTGCTGAACAAAATAATGTCACAACAATTGGAATGACCTTTTTGCTACGACACACAGATTCTACTAACATTTGGAAAAATCACAGTTCGAAATTATTAAAGTGTACGTGTGTCTGGAAGTGAATGCAACACTCACATCCTCAGTGTCCTTTACTCGCAGGATCTGTTCCCGGAGGTCCTGCAGGTCATTAAATGTTGACTGCGCTGTAATGGAGTACACCAAAGCAAAGCCTTGGCCGTTCTTCATGTACAGGTCCCTCATTGCTGTGAACTGCTCCTACAGAATGGCAGCAGGGGAGAAGCCATCATCAGCCTGGTGGCATTCGTTTCAAGTGTCCTGATCTAAAACTCGTGCCCGACATGACTTACTGTTCCAGCCGTGTCGAGGATTTCAAGCATGCACTGCTGCCCGTCGACCTCAACTTGCTGTTGGAGTGGAGAGAAAAGGTAAAGAGTTATGTGACAGGTAGAGGCATTTATGTAGGCCGTTTGCTGAGGATCTGTAGAAAAAAAGCTGAGGTCACACCAGGTGCTGAGAGCGTTTTTCTGAACACACCTTTCTGTAGGAGTCTTCTATTGTGGGGTCATACTTTTCCACAAAAATGCCTTGCACAAACTGGACTGTCTGAAATGGATAAATGAAGGAAAGGAGAACATCAAAACAATGTATTATTACTGATCACAAACTGAATAATACAGTCATACTGAGCATGGACAGAAGTATTTCATTCAAATCCGTTTTCCAAATTCATTATGTTTCATCTTTGGACTTCAAAAATAATGTCTAAAAATTGTGTAGCTTTTGAAGCATTTGAAATAAATTTACAGTTTCATCTCATTCAAATGTCATCTTAAATCAGTTTCATTGCTCAACAGGAATCATTCTAACTCCTCAAGCTGCTTAGCAGACTTTCACTGCTTGGCCTCTTCAAATACTGACAATAGCTGACAACTTTATTGCTCAAATAATTCTGTGACTCTGACCGTTAAGATGACCGTAAAAATAAAAACCATGTTTTATAATCTATTGACATTTTATAAACTATATTCCATTATCATCATTTTAAGCTTTTGTCTCTAGGCAGCACTGCAAATAAGATCAGGTCAAATGAATAACTGACTGCAAAATGACTGCAAAATTTTAATAATCCTAAAACCAAAAGCAACTCGGTTCTCAGTCCTACCAAGTCCCAGTTCGTGCAGTCACTTACCAGTGCTGATTTTCCCACACCTCCTGATCCCAGCACCACTAGCTTGTATTCACGCATGGTGGGCGACTTCGGTGGACAGCACAAGGGTCTGTAAGGACAGAGCAAAATGAGAAAGTCAGTCAAATACAAGTTGTGATATTTACAGCCAAAGACATAATCTCCTGAACTAGCTCAAGCTAAAGTTTTACTTTTTTCCAAATTACCCAGTGGAAAGTATGACTAAGGAATAAGGTTTATGAACTAACTGATATCATTCCATACTACGTCCATGATTACCAAGAAGTGCAACAAAGGTGCTACAAGAAAAGATTTGTGTAGAATTTCCCGAATGGTTTGTTCAAACGTTGCCAACTCATCCACAACTCACTGGAAATCCATTCCACCTCCATGAATATGATCAAAGTAAAAAGCTAAATGAGTGTGATGTGCACTCACTGTAATTTTTCTTTGCACTTTTTTTTTTTTTTTTTTNTTTTTTTTTTTTTTTTTTTAACTCAAGATGCTTTATTTGACAGCTTCCAAGTTAAGACATTTTTGTTACAGCAGACCAAACTCAGGATCTCACCACTCAACATGATCTAAAGTACAAAACTTTAGATCAACTCAACAAAACAATCACCTAAACTGATGGCGGTGCAAACATCATGTTAGTAAAGTATCTACAACAACAACAAAAAAAAGATCGCTGCTGACATCAGCAGATTAAACTTCCATTCTTCTGCCAAAAAATGACTTCTCTTTCCCACCCACTGCCACAGGACTTCAGCTGTCATGATGGTGGGGCATCTCTTAAGAAGAGCTGAAGGAAAGCAAACACAGGTTCCTCAACTTGAGGAATTCAGAGAGGAATAAATGCCCCGTAAGAACAATGTACAAAATTTCACCCAAAGGACACACGGTGAAGCCGTGTACTCGACAGTGGGTTGTACAGGCAGGAGTCACAGTGCTGCAAATAACATAATCTCATTATAATGTGGAGGAGAAAGTCAGCAGAGAGCGACTTATCACTGCCTCCATCAGCCTGACACACTTTATACAGTGTACTTGGCCTAGAAAATACTAGAATTCAGCAGAATCATCTGGGGCAAGGAAATGTTTAGGATGAAGAAAGGTGTCTTTTAGTTAAAGGACAAAACCGACAATTTTGCGTGTTTGAGCATAATCTGTACAACCCCCATACACATTATGTTTCTGCCAACTATTTCCTACAATATAATAATGGCACAGTAAAGTTTAGATTTTTTTTTTCCCTACCTTCCAGACTGTCATTGGTTTCAGTTCCAGTATGCTATTAAAGTGAACTTGTAGAGACTTGGTGTACTATGTCTATTAAGGTTTTTGTTGAAGTAACTATATTTAACCGGTCCAACACGAAGCTGCATGGAAGACAATGTATGCAGGGAATACAGTCTCAGGAGAAGATGGCTTTTACTGAGAGGTTAAAGATGACCATCCCTTTTAAATTTGGACATGCGTCTTAGCAGGTGAAACATTGAATTTGAAGGTGTGCGAACATTTGATTTTGAAAGATTAGGAGATCTGGCAAAATAACAGGAAAACTAAAACGGGGCTTTATGTTTTGGAAATTGGTTGTCAGGAACGTAATGTGTAATATTTATTGGAACTTAAACATGCCTAAATTGCCACAGACAATTCATTATACTCATTTAATAAAGAAAGTGGGGAAGATGCACCATGTCACCTTTGAACAGGCATGACTTGATGTTTGTGACTTGATTTTATCAGTAAGGTAAATATATGCTTTTACAACCCATGAGCAGCCATCTGGATACAATACACTTGGATTATGTTATGTATGGGGTCACAGTCATCTTATGGTTAATTTATTCCCTTGGACTCTAAACTCCTATGGTCCACAGTTTGAAACCTCTTTCCCAGATGCATCTTAACCTGAACTGTGCTGGTATGTTTTGTCACCATCAAATCAGCACACAAAAGCGTACAATGCTTTGAAATGTAACAGTTTTACATATCCACCAAGACAACACGATCTGTGGTGTTTTCACTGGAGGTAGTGTGGTTGGTTGAAAATCATAAGTGGGTGTTTCTGTGATATTTCACATGTAGGCAATACAGCCAAGGGTATAAACAATGCTTTAACTGAAACACAAATTATGTAATAGTGAAGAAATCATTAAAATAGACAGAGAATTGAGAATGTTTTACTTCTGCAACATTATTTTCCTGCTATTCTCCAATAATGTGCCACCTATGTATTAGAAATACATAATCTATCTAGATTTATATTGTTTTTCAATACCTATGTATGAATGCTTAAAACCAGTACCTCAAGCACTAATCATCCCACTACTGTTCACAAACAGACATTTGTGTGCTGTATATTTTACAAAGCAAAATAGTTCATTGAAGAAATTATGCTTTACATGTTATTCTAAAATGAAAAAGCTCATTTAATATACAAATGTCAAAGTAGGCAGAGTGCACAGCAAAATCTCATTTAAGGAGCTTATTGAATCTGCTAATTGTACTGGTTCAGTGAAACCTTTGTCAAAGGTTGAGACAAACAATACAAAAAACACTCTGTCACACTCCACCAGCATTTGCAATTCTAACTACGACATATGAAGCACCACCAGAAACCCACAGTGAGAGACGGGCACATGAGGCACTCTACAAAGAGCCATTGTAATGACCCTCCTCTACTCAAGTACTTCATACAAACAGAAAATAGAGATCAGAGGAGCACACATGACCACTGTTCCGAAATCATTATCAGGGTGAGGGGGGTGCACCTAGGGGTGATGCCAGCGTGTGCCTGATGCCTTTGTTAGACTAATAATATATGTGAAGGCAAATTATAATGTGTTTAAAATGTAAATTAATGTGGGTGTCACAAAACTCGCCTCAAAGCCTTAACATCAGATAAGCAAGACTCTTAAGCCTTCCTCCGATTAGATATGAGCCTCAACTCGCACATTTCAAGTATAAAGTACCTGAGCTGACAAACTTCACCAACATTTTCTTGCTGACAGCTAATGCTGTCCAAACAGTTATTGCACATTTATGGTCAAAAAGTAAAAAAAATTGTCTGTCATGTACTGTGCACCAAATCTGTACTGTGAGCAAAAACCCACATACTCAGATTGTGAAAACTGAATATGTGAACCTACTGTGTAGACGGCTGCTGCTGATGACAACTCCCTCTACATCTGGCGAGGGGGATGGCAAATCCGCAGGTACACTGAAGTCAGTGGGCAGGTGCTGACAGTGAGTTGGGAGCCCGTAAGCTAGGCTATGCCAAGCAATTCAGATCCCAAACTGGCCCTAAACTTTTCCAAAATTAAAGTATGTATGTTTAGGTCGGACATACATTAAACTGGAATAATTCACTGCAAAATTTAACCTTTTGCTCATCTCTTTAGAAAGGCAGGCAGATGGCATGAACACACTTTGACAGGTAAAATATACACTGAAGACCACTAGTAATACAATCAATGAGAAAGATTAAATTTATATGCTGAAATTTTACTTGTATGTGCAACCACACCTTAACTTTGTAGCCAAGTCAGCTGCATGAGCCTATTTCAAGAAGTCTCTATGTAAGTTGTAACATGTTTCAAGGAGTCTGTATGTAAATTTTAACATGTTACATCACAAACAAAACTTATTGCTTGAAAGACTTATTTTGGATCAAATATAATGTGTTTTAGTCAAAGAGTTTAAATACTTACATTAATTCCGCCGTTTCTGACAATATCCAAATTACAGTATACAAAAGTTGCTGCCATTAAATCACGCTAACAAGTTTTATCATATGAATGTTTGACAAACCCAAAAAGGGGCAAAATAGCTAAAACTCTCCAAAAGCGCAAAAACTGCTACACGCCGTTTCATTTAACTTTTACATTCAATTGTATCTTGTATATATACATATATATGACTTTTTACATCATGATTTACATGATGAATGCATCGGTAGTGCATTTAGGCCATCAGATAAGTTGCACATAAACATTAATCAACTTATTTTCGAATCTACTTTCATTGTAGTCGATTTCGAAAGGAAGGGTGTGGCTATTAGTTTCCCGATGCAAGAGACTGTAGCTGTTACAAAATTTAAGGCAAACACGGTCATAATAAGCTGTTAATGGTGAAAACACTGACTAATGTGATTTTAACGTTAAAATAAGGAGGTCAATAACAAAAACTAGCTTAATTACAACTAAGCTTGATAACCTAAATGCTAACACTTAGCGACATCTGCTCAATGCTAACGTTACTGAGTGCTAGCCTGGTGAGCATACGGCGAGTTGTGCAGAGCAGACGTAGTACTTACTCATATGGTCTTGGCAGCAAAGAAAGTTGATTTCATCATTTCACCTTAGCAAGCGTTTTTCTAGCAAAAGTTAACATTTGTTTTATATTATCTAACGGCTAACATTAACTTTAACATCGGTGCTAAAACTTAGCTAGTCTGTTAGCATTTTCCTGAAGTCTCAGATCTTTTTATTACATGTAGCATTGGGGCGTCCAATTGTTACCTGGACATCTGGTGGCATGTGTGTAAACTACTAAGTATTAAAATAACAGCGAATTACTTACAATCTGGCGTTAAATGACTTTAATACCAAACCGTGACGGTATACACAAGTCTAGTTAGTCATTAGCTGACGTTAGCTAGTTAACCCAGTCAGTTAGCCTGTAAGCTACGCTTCTTTACCTTCCTGAATTGTTCCGCTATAGTGGGGTCAGTCGTCACTTTATTGTCTCATCGGGGTCAGAAGTATGTTTAGGGACTATTTATTGAACTAACACAGCCATAGCCTGGCTAATTAGCCATCTAATCACTAATTTAACCTAAGGGAAAAGCACTGAGAATGCACTTACCGTGTTCCGCTATGTGTGCGCTGGCTGAACGTACGGAAGGGTCGAGGCAGCAGCTGTTGATTGGATCAGGATCAGCCTATCAGAGTTGTCCAGCTTCAACTACAAATTTAACATCTCCGAACTCAAACTCCCGCTATTAACACATATTAGCGGCTGTAGCATCTAAGTATACCGTATGTCTAAATGTGCGTAGCGGTTTACGCAGTGTTGCCAATTTAGTGATTTTGTTGCAAGTTTTGGCGTCTTTTCAAACCCCTTTAACGAATTTTTATAGTGACTTGGACAAATCTATCGACATTTTGGGCTCTTTTAGTTAGCCTTTAGTTTAGTAGTAACCAGCAGTCGCCTCTTTTCGCCGTGGTTGCGGCTTTCTATGCTGCTGAGCGCAATCAGTAGACAAGACCACACGGCAGCCAGATTAAAGCGTAAATGTACTGCGCATGCGTGTGCCATAATGACCAATCAGTGATTCCATGGACTTTACACGTTTATTTATAAAGAAACATTAAGTGCATCTTTAACTTCACTCTGTTTTATCACATCCATTTGCTGCCTTTTTACAAGGCTTCGTGATTTTCTGGTGCTTCAGATCGGTATTCCCACAGTCTGTATTAATGGTTCTCAAACTGTGGTATGTGCACTTTAAGCGCTGAGGTGGTATACAGCTGACTATGGAAATTTATGAAGAGAATTAAAACAATTTGAAGCTTTTTATAATTAAGGTATTTTAATACCCAAAGTTTTACCATGTACACATTACTTCTGTTCTACATGTGGGTCAGTAACATTTCTCACTCATACTGTAAGCTTCTCAATTTCATGGCAGCACACATGCACGTGATGCTATTCTGTGATTTTTTTCTTGAATTTGGTAAGTTGTTGCTTTTAGTTTGCACAAAAGTGGTATTTGGATCAAAAAGTTTGAGAGCCACTGTTCTATACAATACACACATCTCACTTAAATTCAAATGTGTATATATACATTTACAAATGGTCTACAAATTACAAATACAAACACACAAAACTAACAGCTAAACTGTCACATCCTGCAATAACAAATGTTTGGCCACTTGGAGGCACAATAATCTCCAAAATGAGATGAGAGACATAAAGCTTAACAATTTGGTTGGTAATGCTCCATGGGTTCATCGCTGCAAGTGACGTTTTCACATTACACTGAGACCTTTGATTCATTGTTGATATAAAAAATATCAGTTGTTGTAAATTGAAGTTATGATTGCAGGAGATTTGTGTAAATGAGCAAATAAGGCAAATCCTAGGAATCTTGAATAATTTGAGTTTTTTCTATTGCAGGCCCACCTATCTTGAGCCTTTATTTTGCCATGAATATCTTGCTTTAACTGTATTAGATCAGAGTTTATGATTGTCTAGTTTGAGTTGTGGTACATTTTCCCTCCACATGGTGTCTCTGTAATCACAGGTACTTCCTTTAAGATGAAGTTTGGTGTTTCCATCAAGTCAAGAGGTGCTCTAGGCAATTCACAGTGTATTTATATTAAAGGCAGTTTACAAAGCTGTTATCTGGAATCACCACCAATATGATGCCTAAACATGTAAAGGATAAATATGTCTTGCTGATTAGCAAACTATTGAGGTGAACAAATCTGTCAGTTTCCAGTTTCAGTATGGTATGGCCTATATAACCATTAGCTTGGTGCCTTTGGAGTCTGACTGTTGACATAAAATGGCCCTATCAGCATTTTAAAAACCACACTACATCAACAAACAACAGACGTGCAAAAAGTGGGACTAGGGTGTGTATGAGGACAAAAACTCTTAGTCAGAACAGAAGTATATGATTAGACACAAACACATACCAACAGAGAGACAACACACAAAGACCACAAACCTGACAACAGAGGGACCAGGGACTGTCCATGTTCTGTCCATCCCATTAATTCTCCTTTTTCATCTTAGTCTTCAGCTTTAACATCAGTTCTTTGGTTTTACAGTCTGCCCATGTTTGCTGTCTTCTTTTCTGTCCTTAAATACTTCAAATATTTCTTAGTCCAAATATAAGCCTCAGAACTTCCGGAACTTAACTTTGAGGGCAGAGTTCACAGAATAAAAATAAATAAAATAATATAAAAACTCCCCAAGACTCCATACAGAAACAAATATGTCCTCCAAAAATAATGAGAAAAGATAAAAGATTTTTGTTTCAATATATTAATTTTGCTGTTACAGTCATTATAGTGCCACAGGCACAACAACAAATCTCAGGGAAAGAGTAGATTAATAATGACAGCAGCTGATCGCCACATAACTGCAAGGACACTGAGCTGCAACAGTGTTGAGAGCCACTGAGATCGAGCTGTCATAAAAAATTAAGTTCCCACAGTGAGACGTGATAAAGATGGTTTCAGGCTTGGTTCTCTCACCAGCAAAGTGTTTCTTTGTTTTCTTTTTCAGTAGATCAAAGGAGAATACAGTATGCTCTTTCACAGTTGAGAGATGCAGTAAAAACTGACCAAAGTGCCTTGTGAAAAATGTTGGAAAGCTTTCATTTGATTGTATATATATATATATATATATATTTTTNTTTTTTAACAATATAGTTTTACAGTTCATGAGAGCTTTTTCCTGTAAGAATATGTTCTATGTCAAAGCCATCCTTCGCAGCCACCATCAAATTTATTGAAGACAAAGACTGGCAAAGTTCATGAAATGCAAATTTATGTCAAATGCAAGGGGAAAACAAAAGGAGCTTCTAAACACACCCATGAAAGACACAGGAAGAATTTTTCTTGCTGAGCTACAGCTACATGTTGTAATATAATCACTTTTATGTTTGGCTTTTGCTCAATGAACACTTTTGCAGATTATCTGTGCATCAGAAGCTTTAATAAATATTTTCATTTGTTACAAGTAAATTGTTTCCAGTGTCTGCTGTTCCTCAGTTTGGCTGAAATGATGGAAAATTAATCTCATGTGGGGCAAAGGGGAAATCACTCTCCTTGTTGTATGATATGCTACCCACTTAACAAAAACTCACAAAGTAATAAACAATCAGGGAATGTGACCATACTTAGCTGTTGCTGGCTATAGAACATAAAAGAAGAAAAATCCTTCCTCTCCAGGGATGTATAAATTATGTATTTATATCACACCATGGATGGCTCTGTTGTTCCCTGAACTATCCAAACATATAGTTAATCGATTTTTCATTTCTGTGTGTGAATTCTATGGCATTTTGATTGAAGAGTATTGATCGTGACTAAACCATTTCAGTTCTCTTTATAAAATATGTTTTTTCATGTAAATGACATGAAGATCCAATAAGCAGAGGTTGTATTGAGGCTGTAAATAAAAATTAATTTGGTCAAAGAGAATAAATCTAAATGGTCTCACGTAAAGCTTCTAAAGCATCTGTGAATGTGCTGTTGTCCTCCACTGCATTTAAAATGAACACACACATGTGACAAAGAAAGAAAATAAACAAACTAGTCTGTGTTCACACATTTAAAAAAAAAAAAATTGAAAAGTTACTTCAAGGAAGCAACCTTTAAAATTCTCATTAGACTGTAACAGTGGTTTAATGTACTGTAATTGGGTAAGCATTTGTAATTCTAGTTAATTTTGAGTTAGTAGTAGTCAATATTTTTCCATAAAACATACGATGTTCATTTATTACAACAAATTTGCACACTGGATTAATTTCACATTCTAGACAAAAAATTGATAGTGTACTTGACGAAATACAGGTTTTCACATTAGTAGTTCATTGTGACAGAGATATGGACAGTCAGGTTTCTAGTTAGGACAGATGAGGAAGTGTGAATAATCATTCTGATAAGATTCTAAGATTATCAATCTATATTGTACATACCAAGATTGCAAAAAATTATTAATCGAAGAGAGCTTCATGGCATCTTATGCACAAGTAAGATGTAATGTTCATTGCATACTTACATGCAATTAGGTTTGTCAAAAGAACATGCAGAACATGGAATACACTTCAGTTTTCAGGCTGTCTGAACATGTGTAAATGAGTAAATATTGTGTAGGCTCCTTAGGACTTCACACAGTTTGCTTTCCTGTGTAAAACATTTATTGTGACTATAAATGTTGTATCTTTAATGTTAATATTGCCTGAAAACTGAGTGTGCAGAACTCAGAAAAGTTCAAAGTACATTGTGATAACCATTAATCCTTCTGGAGATGTTTGCTGAAGCTTTACAGAGCAACGATGGAAGATTTGCACATCCACTGAAGCATTCATTGTGCTGTGATGTAACCTGTGCTTTTATTCTACAAATACACTGAAGTCTGACATCTTCAAAGTACACTCTAAAAAAAAAGAAAAAAAAAATGTTTATTTTCAACAAAGAAAATCAGGCCAACAATTTGTGTCAAGCTTTTCGCACTGTGTGCTAACATCTGGTAAATTAAGTAGACCCAAACAGTACTGAGTAAGATGAATTAGCTTTTCCTCTGCATTTAAATGACACACCCACCTATAAACAGACACACCCACCTGGGACAGACACGCCCACTGACACGGCCCACAGGAAAGAGGGGATACTTCTACAATCGACTGTCATGTTCTCCGGAGTGGGAACAGGGAGAGTTCCTGCACCCACTTCAGTATAGTGCCTACAATGGGCAGACCTGCAACAGGAGTGGGAACACACACCTACAGACACACCCACAGACATACAGACAGACACACCCACAAGGAGAGGAGGACAGACCCGCCCACAGGAGCGAGGAGATACGCCGACAAGGGAAGAAAGATACCTCCACAGCAGAGAATTGACAGACATGCCCATGTGAGAGAACTGCCTATACACACCCGCATCAGAAGAGACATGTCCACAGGAGGGGGGGGCACAACTACCGTGGACAGACACGCCCACCGAGGAAGGAAGACACACCCACTTCGGCACACAACGGATAGACACGCCCACACCAAGAGAGCCACATCCACATCAGGTGAGACATATCAAAGCAGACACTTCCCCATCTGGAGACACACACACACACACGCACACACACACACACACACACACACACACACACACACACACACACACACCCAACTCACACCTCGTAGGTATTTCTTCAAGGCTTTGTTCACAAGGTAGGAGGTTAAATCATAATTTGAACTCCTATCATGCTGAAATAAAGAAAATATTTGACACCCCGACCTGGAAGTGGCAGTAGCCATTCAAAGCACAGAAAGAAAACATCTAATTTCACAAAAAATTAAGACATATATAATGCTTTTTTTTTTTTTTTTTTTTAGATAGAGGGGGGCTTACAGTTGCGCCAATGAAATGGGGATATTTAAGTGCTGGCATAATGATTTAACAGTTCCTGTAAAGTCAAATTGCTTATATAAGAGAATTGTTACCCCAAAATAATAAACAAAACAGTTGCCAGGGAGGTTTGCNCACACACACACACACACACACACACACAAACACACTTATTCAACTTGAATCACATCTGTAGTCACTTTAATCTATAAAAAGAGATAAAAGCTCAGGCATGCCACTGTCATATTCAGACCTGTCTCATAGCAACCTCTCCTCTGCTTCTGCATCCAGTGAGCATTTTGATGCTAATAAACCCCAGACACTAAATGTCTGTATAAGAAACATACTGTACAAGGGAGGAAAAGCCATCGCAGCCTTGACCATACCATATGTGGGATTAAGACACAGCCATAAATACAGCACAGTGAAGGTTTCATAGCACCAACTGTAAATTCACAGGAATAATGGAGCATTTATCATTGTTTCTTGTGGCTATAGAAAGGTTATAGGTTATAGGTTATAGAAAAGCTTCCAGTTTATGGTGAATAATCTCAAATAACTTAGCTGATCACGCCGTATTGATTTGCAGAGATGTTATTCACAAATATCCTCTAATGTATTTCTCCATAAAATATACACTCTGGTCTTCTTTTAGAAATGCCAGAGGAAAATGTCAAGGATCTCGTCAGGTTGTTAAACTGAGCACAGGGATGCAATACAGTGGTTAAGCAGTGATAGGCCAGTTTGTTAATTTTTCTTTTTTTTTTTTTTTNTTTTTTTTTTTTTTTGTGCTATTTGCACACTGTGGAGTATTTAACTGTAATTGTGTTATTAGTGACACAGGTAACAGTGTTGCCAGAGTTTGAAGCTCCTCAGAGAGGCCCTGGTCCTCTCTGTGGAGTTTGTATGTTCTCACCATGTTTGCTTTGGTTTCCTCCATACCGCTCATCTCTCCACTAAAATGTGTGTTAGGTCTTGATGCCCCTGCCATTGCCCTTGACCAAGGCATTAGGCTGTAGACTTGGAGGAGGTTCCTGAGTGCCAAACGTGGCAGCCCACCATTCCTAGTTAGAATGGGTCAAACTGGAACAGGAATCAAGAAGTTAAAAAAAAGAGTTTTTTTTTTTTGTTCATTTTTAAGCTGATAAACACTTAGTGCTGCTTTAACTAATGTTTAGCTTTAAGTCTTAACAAAATCCTCTTACTTCATTATTCCATTTCAGTGAAGGATACCCAAGAATAAACTAAATCATATTCAAACATGAGGAGGATTAATGGTAGATAAATAATAAAAAGACTCCTCAGCCTTCCTGAAATTACCACAAAACACTCTGGCTGGGCTTTGATTATTTGTGTTGATACTGAAGAGACGAGAGCTTTTGACAGATGCAAAATATACATTATTCATTCTCACTGAAGAGAAACCCTTCCCATTAAAAAAAAAAAGATATTAAAACACATTATAGCAGCTGCTATTTCAGTCATGCTATGATTTATTCATGAGCTACAAATCAAGATCTATATGAGTTCATCAGTAATGTATGAGTCACCATATAATTTTTCAGATGAAGATTTTTCAGTGATTTTATGTTATTATGGCACCAGATTAGTTATGGGATTAATATGTGCATGTGTGTATGTGTATGTTTTCTGTGTTGGGGAGGACTTTGCTATTCTTCCACTGACATATGACGTTAATATAAAATGATCTACTGTACAAGCTAAGGTTGCTCTTTTGTTTTACTGTAATCTCTTTTTTGAGAATTCTGTGGTCTGTGGATACTTATATGACATTAAATTTAATTTGTAAAAGTATAAAGAAGTATTAAAAGTGTGAACATATTTGTGACAATGCCTATTGCATGATTGCATAACAAGATGGTTGAATAATTTTTTTTATTCAAATAATACAAAGAATGACTATAATGAACACTCCTCTCATTAGTGAGACTTTAAACTTTGACTTGTTTTAATAAGAAGGACCCAAATCTTGGGGAAAACAGAAGGAAAACCAAATATTGTTAACAAACTGGGTGGACATGACTATAAAAATCCTTCCCAACACATCACCAAATGTCATTTCTACATTCTTTATGAGTCAAGTGCTTATGTGATGTGATTGATAATAGCTTTAAACATCACCTTGCTGGCTATTTTCTGCAGAAAAGACTGTATAAATCTGTGATCTGACAAATCCCTCCTTGGAACTGCCATTAATAAACAGAGCGACTGTCAAACAACATGACAAAATGAGTGAATTTGACACTACTTGTCAGAATTGTTGTCTTTAAAGACAGTACATCCCTGTGGAAAGTATTCACCATTAATCATGTCTTCGGTGTCTGGATATCTGAGCTCAAGTTTCTACCAAATTTGACAAACAAAGGAAGGTGCTGAGACTAAAAACTTTAAAATTTCTTCAAGAAAAAAATTGTAACTATGTGATTTCAAATTAATTTTGATGAAGTTTTTTTTAAAAGGCATTTTTGTATTTACTACAAAAATGCAGTATGTTATTGATCCTTGTGGTTATGTTTTAGGGTTAAAATGTAAAAGACTCTATGGGCTGTAGAGTGTTTTGCATTTTAAACGTGCTAATAGCAGCCATTGTAAGTCTCTAAATGAGTGTATTTCAGTCCTCATTGACTATTTCATCCAGTCCAGGCCTTATACGGGTTTTTGTGTATGGTGCAAAATTTTGTCTGATGAAGACCATGTAGCCTAATAGCACGAAGCTGAAATAAGGAAAGTGAATAATATATGTGTGTAGAACTTACACATCTGTTATTTTCTATTCAAAGCCAGTGTTGGCACACAGCAGATCACAGTGTTCGAGTACAAACATTAGCCTTTTTCATACAGGTTCACTTTAAGTTACAGAATGTAAATCTACAGTAAATATCATTGTCTGAAATAAATGCTGGAGTCAATATTAGTATTTTAATCTCACACACAAAAATGTCATAAAGAGATTTTTCGGATTGCGTATTTTTTTTGAAGGCTGTAAAAAACATATCAACACAGTCCACAGGAAAATATAAAGCTTGTTTACAAAATGACATATGAACAAAGCAGAATTTCCTGCCAATGCAGGTAAAATACACACATTAACACACACTTTCAAAGAAATATATACATGCATTTATATGGGTCTTGAACATCATCAGCCTTGTGATCTGTNCACACTTTCAAAGAAATATATACATGCATTTATATGGGTCTTGAACATCATCAGCCTTGTGATCTGTCAAATACAGAGTTCAGAAAGTTGCACTAAACAGCACCAAAACGACTGAGATTCCAAAATGGTTGATATAAATCATCATTACATCATAGCGAAATGAATTTGGACACAGGTTTTCACAGTAGTTACATTTACTTGTAATGCATTCATCAGCCTCCGTCACAAATATCCACCAAATATGAAATTGTCTCATAAAGGTTGATTTATTTTTAGAGCAGCAGTTGTATTCAGGTCTGTGGGTGGAGTGTGTGTGTGTGTGTGTGTGTGTGTGTATGTGTGTGTGTTGAGTATCAACTGCATGTTAATTTATTCCAATAATATGTTTGCACCGTTCCTGAGCACCTGAAGAGCACATGTGCATAGAAATATTTGATGCTTCACATGATAACTGATGTTTTCATAAGGTTACCTCTTGAACAGAGCTAATGTTTGCTCAATATATCTAGACAGTAGAGATAGAAACACAGAAAATACAGACATCTATTAAAAAGTTTGAATCATATCTACTGTATGTACACTAAAACTGTAATTACGGTATTTATATTTCCAACTCACCCACTTTTGCATGGATTATCTACGTGAACATGAAACATATTTATGATGCCACTCTGCTCCACTGATCAATTTAAGGTACATTAAAACCTGGTTTCACATATTGTATTTACAGCACAGTAAAGAAGACTGATGCAAAAATACCACAACTACTACGCCACAAATAAAACCTGTGTCAACTCACAAATGCCTTCATCAGGTAATGCTGAATGTGTTTGTGTCATCAGCCGTTATTTTGATCCTCCTGGTGGTTTGGACACTCGCCTCCTCTGTAACCGGCTCAGTGACCTCCTGGGACGAATCTTTGATCATGCTGTAATACGTTGGTACATTATACTCAGTCGCCTTCTCTTTGCGTCGCCTGCTGCACTTGCAGAGCTTCTTGAAGGCAACGCGAAACTTCTTGGACATGAGGTTGTAAATGATGGGGTTGATGGCGCTGTTGATGTAGATGCACATCCGGCAGAAGAGGAGGAACCAGGTGTCGTGGTACGGCGGGTCGATGAAAGAGTTGACGACCACCAGTGTTCGATAAGGCATCCAAAGCAAAGCAAAGAGGATGACCACCACAGCCAGCATCTTGGTTATCTGCAGTTACAGCACAGAGGAACAAACAAAAAGAGAAAGAAAGAAAATGAGAAAAGGATGTGATTTTGTGAAAATAAGGAGCAATAAAATTATAACCTGGCTATATAAATACAAAATTTGAATGTTTGTGGTTCTTTGGCCCCACATACTTGAGGTTTAGCTCCACACAATACAGTTTGTGATAATAACAGGCAGGATAAAACTATAATTATCCTTTTGGTCATCTTATGGTATCCCACGGTTTTCAATAAAATCAAATAAAGTCAACTAAATATTATATGTTTGGAAAATCTTAATGCTAATAAATATATGTATATGTGTGTATAAATTATAGTAGAAAGAGTTCTGATTAAAAAAAGTTACTAATAGAATGTTACAGGCAACAATCAAATCTAAAAACATTGCATGTGTAGTGCAAAGAGTAGATTAACTATTTATTTGTTGATGTCATACTGTGGTGCATCATTAGCAGTTCATTTGCATTCTCCCTCTTTTTTTCTTTAGTTTCTCTGATGAAAGCTGTTAGTGTACCATTCTCACCATTCTCGCTGTAAACAATGATAAAGTGCAGGAAATGCAACAATAAGTGTATAGCCAATAAAATTAAATAAAAAATCCAGGTAGAAACTGGTTTTACAATTTCTACACACTTTTCAATGAAAATTCACCAAAACTGACTGTGATCTTTTGAGAAACACATTTCAGTTTATTAGTGAGCTTTATTATTTAGTATTTGATCTGTCTATGCATCATCTGACAGCTACTCTGTTTGAACTTTGTGTAGTACTTTATGTTGCATTTAATTTGTACAGCAGTGTAAATGGGGATTCTTCTTCAGTAGTCCTTTAAGCTGAAATAAAGCTTGATAGTGATTAATAAAATGTAGATTTCCCACTTTATATTAATGCATCAAATATGCAGTTTTTCAGAAACTGGCAACCTAAATGTTGTTGTTACTGAGTTATTCTTGATCTATAAATCATTAATAAATGATTGGTCACATAATAAAACCATCATTAATAAATGATTGGTCACATAATAAAACCATCAGTTACAGCTTATAAACCCATTTTTAGTATGAGGTATTCATTTTCACTAAGTTTTATGTCAGTCTAGCCTTTCCAGTACCTGTTTTCTGCCTGAGACTGCTCCCTTGCTACCCTTAGCAGTGCTGTTTGAGGGACCCTGGTGGATGGATCCTCCTCCGGCTCTGTCGCTAAGATGTGATGGCAGAGGGCTCATGAACAAAATCCTGGCAATTAGCCCATACAGCACAGTGGCCACAATGAGTGGAATCACATAAAACAAAGTGAAGTCCAGAAAATAGATTGGCATGTAGAGGCTCCTGGACACACGGTAGCCACATGTGACCACCACACCGTTGGTATAGACAGTTTCATCTGTGTCCACTAAAAAGAACCACATGATGCAGTACAGGGAGGTGAAGATCCAGACGCCAGCTATGATCCGCTTTGCTCGGGACACAGTGCATATGAATTGAGCCTTTATGGAGTGACAAATAGCAATATATCGTTCAATAGTGAAAGCTGTGATGGAGCAGGATGACACATTAATGCCCAGATACTGAAGATAAGTTATACACAAGCATCCTGTGTAACCGTATACCCAGAAGGCTACCACATCAGAGATATTTGGCAACCCTGCAGCCAGGAGGACAATGAGGTCTGCGACAGCCAGACTTACAAGGTAACAGTTAGTTGGGGTCACCATGTGCTTTGTTTGCAGAACAACCAACACCACCATGATATTCCCAGCAATCCCAACTCCACAGACGAGCATTGTCAGAAATATAGTCATGACTTGTACTTCAAGAGGGTTCATTGGTATTTCTGTCAGATTTACAACATGGGTGACATCCTGAATGATGATCGTGTTGTTCTCCATTGAGCTCCAAGTCCTTTCAGTTGATCTTCACAGGCATGAAAAACAAGAATCCTAAAGAAAGAGAAAAATATAAGATTTAAAGTTGGTTGTCTAAGTGATCTGACCAAAGCAATGACAAAGGCTGAGCAGAAATAAATCACTCTTACATTTACAGTTTATTCAGGTAAAGAAAATATAAGTGAGAGAGGATAAATATATATTTTAAGAATATTTTCTGACCTTACCATACTCTGACAAGACAGCAGACTGAGGTGCATTCAACCAGGAAACACAGATGAGTGCTCAGCCCTCCTCCAGTGCTGCTGTAGTCATCCACATCTCTCTCTCTCTCTCTCTCTCTCTCTCTCTCCAGTGCCCCCCTCCCTCTCACTTCAGACACCATTATACCCACAGTAACATGCATGCATAGCTTATACAGCCACCAATTTAAAAATCAATCCCCCCTCCCCATCCGACCATTCCATATCATGTCAACCACCATGGCCATGGTTTAAATCATAAACCCTGTAATTACTGTAAGAACAGAGAGGGTAGCCTGGAATTAAACGCATCATCTGCTCCACTGACTGGACATTGAATTGAAATGACACTAATTGTGATGCAGGCCACTTTTTGCCACCAGCAGAGGTAAACACTCCATTCTTTGTAAAAGGACAAATTAACTGTTCTGCATTCTGAGGTTTTACACAGGTTCAAGAAATTCGAAATAATATGTACGTCTTCCCCTGGGGGATAAATGGGAACATATGTCAGAAATTCAGAACTGTTGTTATTCCTGCGAGGTTAGGGGCTGCATGGCTGCTGATATGGGAAAGGAAAGCCTTCACGGCTTCTGGGTATGTGACGGTGTGGTAGATGCTGATAACGACTTTGTGCTTCTTGTAATCGATAATCTAAAGTAACATTAAAGCCCGCTTCTCAGTCATTCACAAAATCGAAACTCAAAACTAAAACTGACTACCAGCAGCTTCAAACCTCATTGAAAAGCTTGTTAACCCTCTATTGATCTGAACAGGATTGTCTGTAAGGATGCTAATAGATGACAGAAATTCGTGAAGATTTTTCTGCCATACTTCTTATTTGAACAGAGATTAAAGCTCTGCAGAAGAAAATCCTACAGCACAGATTTTGTCCAGAGAATTGTCTGTGTTGCACTTAATTAACTGTACCTCAATAAGTGTTATTGCAATTTTATTTTATTTTATAATTTATTAACAGAATTTGAATTAATATGTTTTGTTCACATATAGCTCATTACTTAACTTTGCAAGCAGGCTGATTTCAAACATTGATGAGTCCAGCACAGAGATATCTAAGCTAAAACTATCTGATGTATCTGAGGTCTGAATTTTTAGACATGAATTAGACATGAATTTAAACATGAATTAGAAAAAATGGCAGGATTAAAAATAGACAATGAAGCTCTATTCATATGGAGGGATGAGGTCTTAAAATAAACTCTTGAAGCCTCACGGGGATTTTAAGAAGGAGATGCTCAGAAAATGAAAAAGGACTTTTCAGGGGAAGGAAGTAATTTTGCAGCATGTCAGACTGATTAAACACTCTGATGAATTACTGGATGTACTGCATAAAATTAACAGTGTGAATAAAATGTAAATTTCATCTCATGAGGTTCTTTTCCTGATCTGTCCTCATCTGTTCAAAACACACCAGTGGCACCTAGTGGGAATAAAGTGTACAAACAGGAAACAACACACAGATCTGCACTTTTACATCACAAAAACAGAGAGAGACAAAAAAAAAAATACAATCTAATACAACCCAATACAACAGGACTGTGATAAATCCTGTTTCTGTGAAGCTTTTAATAATGTAATTTCAAATATTCTCTCCTGGTTTCAATATATTTCATCTGATACAAAGTCATGGCCTGAACATTACAAACTATATTTTTGGGGGTTACACAGAAAAACACAAAAGGAAAAAAAACATTGGGAATTAGAACAGCAACACATAAAAAATATGTTTGAATGATTTTGTTTCAAAACTTTATCAGGAAAAAATAGTTTGAAACTATTTCAGCATTCAACCAAAATTCTTCATCACCTCACATTTATTCCCAAAAGGCAGACACAACCATCAACCTTACATCTTACCAGCTGGATGACTGAGACAAACCTTGACAGATTAGTTTGTATTTTTTTTTTTTTTTTTTTTAACTTTTATTTTTAAAAGGTTCTTTTACATATATACAAAAATAGTGAATACAGCAAACACAAACAACAGGTCTGGGGTATACGCAATTCTATCAGTACAAACAAAAATGTCCATCAGGGTGTAGTTTGTCATACAGTAGACTTTTATTTTTTGTCTTTGCATTTGGTTTCAAAATATATTAAAATGTTTTTGCTCTTATTTGTCTTTATACAGTCGAATACTCTGTGTGACAATTATTTAATTCTCTGGATTTCTTCTTCCTAAACTTTTTCTTTCATTTCAAAATCCTTGCTGTTATGCATTAATTGATCATTTTTGTTGCAAATCAGTAAAATGCTGGCATTCTTTACTAGCCTTGTTTCTATCAAGTAAAGAGGTGCAGACCGAGCAGCAGAGGTGGCACATCTGTAAAAAACCACATCAGGGTGTCACTGAGAAGATGCAGAACCGAGTGAAGAAGCTGCTGCAACACTCACGTACAGGATGTTTGGCCTCAGTTTTCTCTTAAAACATGATACATTTACCAACAGACCTCAACAGAAACAGTCTCTTGCCCTTTTCTGTTCTGCCTCGCTTGCATCTTCTTCAGCAAGTATGCCATTCTCTTCTCTTCCTGCTGTCTGAAAAAGGATGCAGACACTTTCCTTCGCATCCGTCTGGCATAGACCTCCACAAACACCAGCGAGCAGCTCATCAGCCACAGACACCCGAGCAAGAGAGTCACTCCCAGGTTTGGAGCTGAAGTTGTCACATCACAGAGCGACGGCTCAGGGCTGAAGGTCCACTTGTATTCCCTGTGGAAGTTTGTGAGCTCCTTTCTGACGCAGGATTGTGGGGTAATACAAAATGCAGGAGTGAACCAATGAACCTATCATGCAAAAAAGAGTAAAAACATGAGTAGCAAAAGCCAGTGTTCAGAGGAATCTCATATGATACTTTTAGTTAATATGTCTTACCTTAAAATCAACATTCATGCTGGCAGATGTCGTTGGAATATCCATTAACCACGGCAAAATCACCAGGACTATCTGATACACAATATGATCCAAAGCAACTATTAAGGCCATTGCAGTGAAATACAAAGTCACCATAACCAGCGATATGAAACAAGAGGCACATTCCTGTCTTGTAATTTTACAGCTTGTGGAATGGATTTTGTTTTCAGCTGAACTTTTGTTGCCAACTTTTTGTAAAAGCTCTTTGGAAATGTAAACGTTATCAAACTGAACCAATGTCAGATAAGATTTTAAGTAGCGTGCAGATTCAAAAATCAGTAAAGCCACAAAAATGGCAGCAAGAATCCGGTTTGACAGAAGTTTGCATTCCGTCAGCAGCTTTCTGGCATTTGAAAAGTTGAGCTCAATCTCCCCACACATATTAGTAAATCTGCTTTTGACCTCTGACACATCAACATGTGTAAACTGATCTAACTTCCTTAAATTAGTGAGAAAACTCAAATCTTCCTTTTTCACTTTGATGATTTCTTCTACTAGGTCTCCTTTTGCCTTGTTCAAAGGGTCAGATGAGTTTAGCAAAGTTCTTGCAAAGCCCTCAGAGGTGCATTTCAGAATTTGCACAACTGCTCCTACATTCACTGTGATGTTCGGGATGATGTTGAACACTAAAATCATGATAGAAGCTGAGATGATGAGTTTGCGTCCCTGTTTGGTGCAGACGGTGGGCAGAGTCATGGTCAGGACACAACGCAGAGGGTGACACAGGAACGAAGCCAAAAACATGGACATGCTGTAGATGCAGGCAGTCTGAATGGATCCATCATGATCGTACCTCAGAGTCTTAGAGAGCCAGTGGTAAAGCAGGCCTCCGGTTACCAAGGAAACCATGAAGCAGAGAGACAGCAGAGTCACGACATCTTTGCCAGCTGGTGCACGTGCAGAATAAACATCCCAGAGATATGACAGGAAAGATTTTAAGGCAAGTCTGCAACATCCTGCCCTGTTCCTGAAAACAAACAATACACATCTGCTCAGATTAAAGGATCAGTCAGTCATTTTTGACCATATAAAGTACAGGTATTTTCATATATCAAACTGGGTGTTTGCTAACTTGTCATAATTGAAAATACAGGTCTGATTTACGACGAACTTTACTGAACTAAACAAACCTTAAACAGGCAGCATAAAACATGAATAACTTAGGTTTTTAGTTGTTGTCTAGTATAAACACACTATTTTGGAGTAAATGGCTTTTTTTTTCTATGTTTTTATTGTAATTTGGGCTGGACTACAAACTTACACAGTGAACCAGTGTCAACTGGCTGGTCTTTAAGTTCCTTAGCAAAGTGTCATTTAGTCTTATTATCTAATAAAATGATTTCATTTGAGCAGCTCCATAGGCGCCATATCAGAAAATAGCTCGAGGGGTCCCAAAAATATTAATCCAGCTCTAGGTGACCCAGATTGTAATTGTGCCTTTAACACTTCAAAGATGGAATAGTATAGAAAATTTTTACATGTAGGTGCTTAAATCACATAAACTTCTATCCTTACAAAGTATAATTTAATTCCACTGCAAAATGCTGCATTTTGTAATAACAAATGCATATAAGAAAAACAACATATGTAAACAGCAGATGATAGATAGATAGATAGATAGATAGATAGATAGATAGATAGATAGATAGATAGATAGATAGATAGAATGGACAGACAGATGGACTGACAGACAGACAGACATATGAGGACAGGTATGTAGGACAGACAGACAGACATTTCTTACCTGAAGGGTGTGACAGCGTTCTCTGTGCTGAATTTCATATTTTCTGTAAAAGTTGGTACGTGTTGCACGACTCTGATGTCTAAAAGAGGATCTTCACTGAATAGTCACTGTCATATTTGTTGATCGCCTTCAAGTTCCTACGTGAGGAAAGAAGTTTAAAAAAGGAACTTCACTAAACAGTCACCGTCATGTTGGTGTTTGTGGGTCGCCTTCAAGTTTCCACGTGAGGATAAATACATTTTACCCCATGTCATCATACATTACACGTCAAATCATATGGAGAGGTCTAGTGACCTTTGGTCACTTTGGTGACTGATCTGAGTAGTCTTTACTGTCTTTGCCATGCAAAATTTATCCATGACTGAACATAGAAATAAGGTGATTTCAAATTAGAGAATTTATTCTACAAATAAGGCAAAATAAATAAGTTGCTGTAAGTAGTTCACTACAAACTAAAGCAAAAGGCAGCAACTACTGTACAAAGCAAAGACATAAGAAAGCTGCTGCCTCCAATCAGCCACACTTGATTCAGTTCTGTGGCACTCTTTAGCCTGGGCTTGGAGAGATGTGTCCTACACACCTGGACAGGTGTTCTAGACTGACACACACACACACAAAGGGTTACTTTTGACTCTAACAGAGGCATGATGCATTCACATGCAGTGTGACTCAGTTTATTATAGCTGATGTGGTTATGATCATGGCAGTTTACTTAAATGTTAAAGTGTCGGTCCTATTCATCACACATCTCTGTTTCATAATCATTAATGTTTTCCTGCATTCAGGCACATTAATAAATACTTCCCTCTTGTCTATATCTACACTAAAACATTTATAGTCACATTCCTAATGTATCTGAGAGATTCCATCAGAGATATCAGGGAGTAATGTGGTTACCAAAGCATTAAGGAACATTATTCATTATAAATACTTTTTCTTTTAGGTGGTTTTTGCAAAAAAAAATATTATTGATATTACCTTGAATATAAAATTAATACGATCACTTTGCTTTTTTTATTGATTTTTTTTTTGTAAGTGAACCTTTCATTGTACACTTCCAGTTATGATCAATTAAAAAGGTTATGTGTCAGTTATATGTTTAATAAGTGAATATTAAATATGTTCAATCTCTGGAGTCTTAATAGACAAATATCAAAATAAGCCAATGTGAAATGTGTTTTTGAAGGTTCTTTATAAAACTATCAGTCAGCTGCATACATCCAGTTCTGGTATGTGGTTTATTAGTGAGTTCTCCATTTTATAGTTTTGCATTTACACACGATGAGACCTTTCACACTGACCTGCTAACACTAAGTAACCACCACAGCCTTGCACAAGTTAACCATTCATACTGGTCTTGTGACTGCTGAGTTTACAACATAAACCAACATGATGCAGAATTTACAACCACATGCTGTGTCTTCTCAATCTGTGTTAAAATACATACGTGTAAATATTGCATATGTACAATCTGAAAAGGAGCAGCTACGGCTATTCTAGTTGTTGCTTTAGCTGTTACAAAGAGACGGATACACTTATTAGAGATGCTTAAAGGGGGACTCAGTGAATTTTATAACATAAATTCAGTTTTATTGAGTGTGAACAAAATATGCAAGGAAGGAGAAGAATGAAGCCACTCCTTACAAATACAAATAAAGCATCAATAAAGAGAGACCTCTATGACACCATACAGGTAATTTTTCCAGACTTTAGCCACTAAATTAAACAACTTTATTCAGTTGTTTTCAAATGCTATTTAGTGCTAAGATGAATAAATGAATTTAGTATATATAAAATAAGTGGAATCCCCCTTTAAATGCAAAAACACCACAGCAAATTATCATAAAGCAAATTCAAACAAGTCGTAACATGTTATATGTATATGATGTTATATGTAATTCAAATTGCTTTGTAACAAACATAACCTATTAATCAGACAAGGTTCATAATACAGAAAAGATTATTACTTCATTAAGATTGCTGAAAAAATGCTCAAGTCATGGCTTTGGCAACTAAATGTAACAAGATGTGTCAGTGATTAAAAAAAAATATTTTAAAGAAATTATTCCAAAGGTTTGTATTGTTTAAATACAGTCAGCTCTCGTTCTGCCAGCAGATGTCAGGGTAGCAGCAGCAAAACAGCAAAAAATCCTTTAGCCGTCAGAGTTTAAAGGAGCATACTGGTCATTTTGCATGTTTGAGCCCAATAAATATTACCCGCATACATGTTACTTTACTCATAACCATTTTTCCAAAAAATAAAACCGTATGTTGTTGTTCAGTGATACACCCACCTTAAAATTCAATGTTTCACCTGCTAACACGGATGTCAAAATGCAGACAGGATGGTTGTTTTTAATTTCTCGCTAAAGGCCATTTCTCCTGGGACTGTATTCCCTGGCGGAGACATACATTTTCTCCTGTGCAACTCCGTGTTGGACTAGTTAAATAAAGCTACTTTGACAAAAAATTTAAGTCTTTTTTGAAGTCTTTTAAAGTCTCTACAAGTTGATTTTAATAGCATAAAGGAATGAACTGATACCAGTGGAAGTCTGGAAAATGGGAAAAACAATTCTAATTACCATCTTTTGGGAAATAGCTGTCAGTAACACAACATGCATGCTGGTTGTATATATTGGGGCTCAAACATGAAAACCACCGGTGTGATCCATTAAGCTTCTATACTTCGCAGTACAGTAAGGTTAAATATGTCTTTAGTCCAGTTTGATGAAGGCAGAGAGTAAAATAATGTGGCCTCAGCTTGTTTTTAAACTCAAAGTGAACCATTGCTCTGCCAGAAATGATAGTTCACAGCATGAGCCAGAACACAGATGGGCTCAAATCAGATAGCTTATTATTAAAAGCATGACATCAGGTAACAGATGGTGCTCACAGAGTATTTTAACACTTCTATGATACAGAATAGACATTATACAGTAGACTTTATGATACAGATATTCACTTCTGTCCCTGGTTTGTGTTCACTCTCTATACAATCTCTTTATTCTTCTTCTACCCTTAGTTTAAGGCTGACTGGCTGTTCAGAGAGTAGCACTGAGCACTGGGACAGACGGGATGCTCATATTAGTAACCACATCGGACTCGTTGATGTGGCGAGCCCACTCTGGAAACGTGTTCAAGCCAAACATGGCGATGCCCCACGTGTTCATAGCTAGAGATACAGACAGGATGCCCAAGATGTTCATGACAATGCCAGTTTTTACCTGAGAAGACACCAACAGAAAAGATAAGGAAAGGGTCGGTGTGAAAGAACTTGGGCAGAGTCCTTGAATGACAGTTGTTATTGTCAAATCACTGCCTACAATATTCCACATCATTTGTTTAAATACATTTCTCATTGTTTTGACAAAGACTTCTATTGAACTCATGATTCTGTCAGGAAGTCTTGATGATGAAATTGGATTACATTCTTTTCCAATGAACAGCATTACTCTCAGCTGCATTTGTAAGCATGCTCATGGTGTTAATCCTTACATGCAAAGTATTTGTAAATTACTGCAAAGTATCAACCATCCTTTCTGAGATTTTGGGATGGAATTCTCCGAATTCACTACAGATTCAGAGATTAACTATAGTAAGAAGTTTATTGCGATATTTTAGTGGAGACTATTGCTTTTTGCTGAAATTAGCTTATATATACGCCTCATGAAGTCAGTTCTCAAACACAATGACCTGCAAAAACATGGTATACACAGTATACAGCAATGGCAAAATTTGGCCAGTGAAGTGTTGGAAGGGCTTTACATTTTGTTTCTTGTTTCATTTCTATAGTTCTATAGTAAATTATGCACTTCTTCAGGACAACATCATAAAGTCCTTCATATTTTGCATTTCTTGCATTTGCATTGCATTGCATTTGAGTCAGAACAAAGCACAGTGAAGCAGCATTTAGTTTCTCTGCTCCACAACTCTGGAACAAACTTCCAGAAGATATCAGGTCTGCTCCAACTGTAAACTGGTTTAAAACCATGCTTAAAACTTTTCTTTTTAGCACTGCTTTTAAGTAAGCTTTGCACTGCAACTCAGTCTGGCGCCAATTAATTATTCTCACACTGCAACCACACTATAGATATTTTATTTAATTTATTTAATTTAAAATTTATTTTTTGCCTTATTTCATTTTTTACTTTATCCTATTTTACTTTTGGTTTTTAAATATTGCTTTATTTTGTTGTTATTGTCTTTTAAATGTTGTTTTAATGTATTTTGTTTGTGTAAAGCACTTTGAATTGCCTTTGTGTTTGAATGGTGCTGTTTAAATAAATTTGCCCTTGCCTTGCCTTCTATTTCATGGTATTGTTACTGTAAGGAGCCTTTGAGAGTAAATTATACTACAGTCAGGATGGAAGTACCTTACCATATCTTTCACCATAAGGTGCCCTGATGCAAAGGCAATGGAGTTGGGTGGTGTGGACACTGGCAGCATGAAGGCGTACGAACATCCTACTGTTGCTGGGATCATGAAGTAAAGAGGATTCACTGAAATGCGTATAGCCTAGAGACAAATGCCAAAAAAAACAAAAAAAAAAAACAAAAAAAACTTCAGGACACTGTGATTCATATCATATAGGAATAATAATTATAATAAGATTATAATAATTTATAATTATTCTATAGTTGTACTAATTATAGAAGATTCATTGTTACAAAGGTTCAAATCCACAGAACTTTACTTTGTAGTGAAGATCCAAAGGGTTCCAAAAATATCAAATATATCAAACTGAATGCAGGAATGAATGCCTGGACTCTTTCCAAAATAAATATTGCTCTCAAGGGGCTTATCCTATAAATACATGTGTCTTACAAGATCCACACAACTCTACACTATTTTATCTGTTATCATGGTGTAGCTACTTACAGTAAGGGGGATTTTAAGGGAAATCTTGTGAACATTATTGATTAAGTGGTTAAGGTTTCAATTTTGAATGTAAACCAAGAAAATCCTATACATCTTGTAAATGATTATCTAAGAGTGTGTAGCCTTACTTTAAACATTGCAAATACTGCAAGTTACAAAAAGCCAGATAATGATTACTGACAACAGCAGTTAATGTCCAACAGGCGACCAAACACGACAACCACTGCAAGAGTTTAACAAGCCCACTCAGCCTTTGACAAACATTAAGGTCATTAAAGTCATTTTATGATTCAGGGCAGCAACAAATACTCATTCCAGTCTGGTTTCTGAATTTTCCAGTTTGTCTGTCACATTTGCCCAGTTTCTCTATTTCATCAGCACAAATATACACACATTTAAAACACTTAAGTGAGTTATAACACAACCAAAGAATATCTTCATCGCAACAAGAAATGTCATGATGCATTGCAAAACATCATATTCACCTCAAAGACATGAATAAAAAATTTGTTTAAAAACAAAAATCCTTGCTCAATCATAAGATACAACAATGCAAAGAGGAAATTTTCTGGATGTTTCCTGTTAAATTTCACAGAACTCTGAAACTCAGTTTGAAACCTTGAAGATCATCTTGTTTAATCTTACCAGCTCAGCAATAACGGGTAAAAATATGATGATTGTGGCCGTGTTGCTGGCAAATTCTGTGAAACAGGCCAGGAAAGCTGTGATCAGTAACACAGCTGCAGCAGGAGGGACCTGGGACAAAGGCTGGAGGTGGCCTCCGATCCATGAGGCCAGTCCGGACTCCTGCAGAAAATCACAAGACTGAGGTTAAAGGTCATAGATCAATCAAATAAAATAAACAATAACAACAGACCAAATCGATGTTACTTTACTCCAAGCAAAGGTTATCAGAGCATTTAGTAATATGAATGTAATTTCAGAAAAGTGTTAACATTTCACCTCACAAGCTTTAGCCATAGCAAAGCCGCCTCCAAGCAGCAGAATGATATTCCATGGCACAGAATCCTGGGCTTTCTTCCAAGATAAGAGCGGAACATAAGGAGCATTTGAAGCTGTGGAAAATTGTTTGCAGATAGATGATTCACATGATTACTGGACCGTAAATTAACCATAAATGAAAAAACAAACAAAAAAAAAAAAAAAAAAAAAAAAAAAANTTTTTTTTTTTTTTTTTGTTTTTTTAGCAATACTTCTTCAAAAGTTATGAACAGATTTTTGCAAATCTTGGCAGAAAAGTGTGGTATGGCCCAGGGAAGAACCAATTAAAATTTGGCATGGATCCTGATCCAGGAATTTTCAAAACTCATTTCTTAACATTGGACATTTAATTTTTTTTTTTTTTTTTTTTTGTTTGTTTGTTTGTTTGTTTTTTTGTTAATTTCTTCAAAAAGTAATATCAATTTCAATGAAAAACCAAGTATATTCATCCCATAATAGACTATCATTAGGTACAGTTTAGTCCAGATCTAGTTAAGCATCTGGATCTGATGGACTAAAATATATCTTGGGCAGAACATACATTACTGTAATAGAATCACTGAAGAGTGACAAATTGGGCAAGAAACATGAAACAACCATGAATGTCTAGCTGAGGTGATGCGGATTCAATTCAAACAGTTTTGATGTACTTTAATAGTTGGGGAGACAGAATCAGAAATATAGAAGTATATTATTTACATCATAGTTGTTTCTTTCTCTTTAGGCCTGAATAATAATGGAACAAGACATGTTTTATCCAGGTGTGTTGGACCTTAGCAGAAGTACAAACTCTTATGTGTGCCCTTGTAGTTCAAGTATTTGATAATATACTGTATGTACTCAAGCTGTATAGCATAATTAGTATAATTCAATATAAAGTTGTAGTGTTTCAGTACTGGTAAACACCTTAGGATGAAGCTTTGATAGAGTTACTTTTGTTGCCTCCTTCATGTGTTCTCTGGTTAATTTTCAAATTAAAAAGCTAGTAACGGTTAAAACTGTTCAAAGTGACCAGTGACTAGAGATATTAGATAAATTTAAGTCAATCAAACTTCTTCACATTTACATTTCACAATCTTTAACAGCAATTTCATTCTTAAAACAACAAACACAATTCAAATAGAGAAACATGAGCTAAACTCAAAGCCTTTTTTCCCCTTGAGTCTGCATCCAGTGGTTTGTTTGTCCAGCTGAACATTGCATACTATCTCTCTCTCTCTCTCTCTCTCTCTCTCTCTCTCTCTCTCTCTCTNCACACACACACACACACACACACACACACACACACACACACAAGCCCAAAGTGTGGTAACATAGCTTTGAGGGATTAATATAATCACAGAAACAGAGTCCACGGTGAAACCTCCAGACTCTCTAATCTACATCATTAACATTCCCCATCTGATTTTCAATTCTCTGTAGTCGCTTCATTTCTGCATTGCTGACACGCACTGGATGTCTTTGAATATTTCACAACTACTTCCTCATCAAGCCTTTCACAGACTAGATATGATTCTAAAACACAATTATAGCCATTATTGGCTGCCATGCTTTGTTGGTTTCACCTTAAAAGCACATTATATGCAGGAAAAGTTAGTACTATTAATTTACACTGTACTTTCTCAGTGATTAGAATAGTATGATTAGACTATAAATTAGACTTTAAATTCTATTCTGAGTGAACAAAATGCACTCCTTCAGAGGTATGTATGTTGTTTAATAGTGTTTGTCATGTCTGCCATTTGTCACACTGACCTTGAGGGTTGAACCACCAGCTAAGAGAAGGCTTCTTGGAAGGGAAGAAGAACAATATTGAGATAATGATCACACCTGTGACTGCATCAGAGACGAAGCTGCAGGATAACAAGAGGCAAGGGGAAAAGAATTAGGAGTTATCTTAATATTGATTGCTTTCCAACAGCATATGTGTTATTAAAAGAAAAATACAAGTCAAATTATTACATCTCAATCTTTCTTACCCTTTTTTAAATAACACAGACCAGCCAGTAACAAATTTGGGATCTCTTGTGAACAGCAGAACAGCAAACAATACAAAAAAGAAAGCGATCGCTCCCTCTGCAAAACTGAAATTGAGCATATAAAGTAAAAGTCAGTAAATGGTTTTGTGATAAAAAGGTATGCATTCACCCTCTACTGCATGAGATCTGAAGACATACACGAGTCCTCACTTTATGGGCCCGAGTTTTCTGTAATCTTCCTCTATTACAGCCTGAGCTTTGGCCTCGGCTTGTGCTCGTTGGTCCTGCTTCTTCAGACACAATCTGAGTAAAATAAATAAGAAAGAATCATATAAGAGAATTTTAAGAGAACAGAAAGTGAAAGAACATCAGAATTTTTATGGCAAACTGAAAATATACAGCACTACAATAACATTATCATTGATATGAAATTAAATTAATAAAATCTTTTATCATGACCTTTGGCTTTTGAGCACATGATAAGTAGTTGCTACTGGTTGTCTCTATGGGGTGATATACTGGTAAATTTAGGTCTATAATTTCATTCTTTCATTTAAGTTATCTATAGAAATATTGACTCAGCACCATTAATGTATTAAGTTCTGCTGTGTGATACATAATCCATAACCAAAACCATACAAAAATGTATAATCTGACTCCACAATACCGTGTGTTCAATCCCCCGTAGAGAAACGCAATCCATATCCATCCCAGGAACAGGAAGAGAACCATGAGTGGAAACGCAAACGCAAACCAAGAGCCAAAATTGATAAGGTCACAGTCTGGAAAATAGCTGTAAAATAAATGAAATGATGTCAGAAAGGTGGCTGAACATTGATGTTATACAGTACAGTTATTTCTCTCTTTAATCATTTTTGAAAATGTCACCTTTTCAGCTGTCCGATGAGGATGAGGTTGGGTGCTGTGCCGGTCAGAGTGGCCGTCCCTCCAATACTGGCTGCATAGGGAATACAGATCAAGAATCCCTTCCACACCTTCAGCTCGTACTCTGCATCTTTTCGGATCTCCTCAGCCGTCCTCCCGTCACTCTGATCCATCCCATCCATCCTTGTGGATTATTATGAGAACAATCAGTTTATTAGAAATAATCAGTGGGTAATTATATGAAGAGTCTCCAAGTTTGCCATATGATTTAATAAATGTCCATCATTGTTTCAAATAATCTCTGTTTCTTCTTACCCATCTGTTGACAGTACTTGTTTTTCTGAGGGTAGTGAATGCAACTTTACTGTAGACTGACCTAAAAGAAATGAAAGCAAAGAGGCTGTTTCAGGTTCATATACACCAATGAAATTTAAAAAAAAAAAAAAAAAANAAAAAAAAAAAAAAAAAGATTTCTGTATAGTAGAAACATGAGTCTAATTATTTTTCCATTCTCTTAGGGAGGCTTTAGGCAGACCTTTGATATTTAATAAATGACTCAAAAGCCGTCTGACACTATTAATCAATCACCACCTCAATCTTAACTAACTTGTATCTGAGACCTAGGTGTGCTGGAACAAGCTGTACAAAGTCCACATCCCATAATATATTAAAGGATTATGGAGAAAAGGTTAAAATAATAAAACATGTCAATGTGCACATTGTTGTAAATATTCAGATAGGACACATTTTTACAATCAAATCATTAATTTCTATACTTACAATGTGCTTTAGCTACACAGAGAAATGAACGTGATCATATTTCATCTTAGGGCAAACATTATACATGTTAGTTGATTACATGTCAATAAAAATATTACAAACGATGCATCTACCATTTATTATATCATTGTCAGGGTCTTCAGTGGACTTGCATTTCTGCTTCAGGGTCTCCAGGTCCCCAAACAGACTCTCCAGGATGGCATTAGCAATCGGGAGCATCATGGCTGTTGTGGCAGTGTTGCTAAGCCACATGGACAGGAAGGATGAGGTGATCATCATCCCCATTATGAGCCTGTGATGACAAGAAAATGCACAATCTTGAAGAAACACACTTTGTTCACTGGCTGCTGACTGAGAAGATTTTCTTGTGTTTTCTCACCAGGCTGGCTTTACTCCAACAATTATAAGGACCTTTAAGGCTATTCTGCGATGGAGACCCCATTCCTCGATAGATGATGCCATCACAAGGCCGCTAAGAAAGAGAAAATTGGTATCGAGGAAGTACTGAGGGCAGACTTTTTTGGATGGAAGAATTCCCAGTGTTGGAAAGAGGCAGACAGGAAGCAACGCAGTAATAGCCAGAGGAAGGGCCTCTGTGCACCAAAACACAGCCATCAGCAGCACCACATAAAGACATTTTCCCTCCTAAAAGATAAGCAACATGTGGCTGTAAATGTGTGTCAAAACAAGAAAAAACAAATGTGACAGGAAAAAGTAAAAGTGCTGCCTTTCATGAATGTCAGTGATACAGCGTTGCAGATACATCATTTAAAAACTTGTGTGTGTGTGTGTGTGTGAGAGAGAGAGAGAGAGAGAGAGAAAACACACGTGTAGTTGAGTACATCTGTGAATTTACCTAACTGAAATCAACAACTAGTTTACCATTTAGTTTAAATAAATCTGTCATTTTAATTTAAATTTCAATAAATGAGTCGTTATATGAAGTTACTGAGTAGATGTTTACTGTATTTTAGGCTTTTGTGAGAAAAGCTCAGCAGCCTTTTATTCAGGGGTCAGTGCTTCACTACAGGAATTGATGTGGTAGAAAAGGTTTCAGCTTCACTATTTAATATTTTGTGAATTAGGTCCAACACTCAAGATTCCTCCATATAAAAGTATACATATGTAAAATAAATCTGACATTGATATTTGACATGATATTTGAAATACTCAGTGAGTTTGCGTTACATCAGAGTCCTTTACAGCTGGAGCTCCTCTGAGTGACAACACAGCACGGTGACATTATGATGAGCGCAGCTGATATTTCAGGCTGCTCTTCAATGAATTACCCCTCTGGAGTTTAAAGTTACTGTGTTATTACAAGTTACATTACAAGTTACAAGTAGTTATAAGTTAAGTTACTTTTCATTAGATCTGGCTTTAATTTCATCGTCACCTAAAAAACTACACTGAAAAAAATAAATAAATAAAAATCTCACGTCAGGTCCCAAGACCAGCAGGAAGTGTGAATGACTCAAGTAAAAATGGAGGACAGGACAACTAAGTGTGGCACAAATTTGAGGATTCTAGTATTATATTCTAGATCCTAGTTCAGCGATCTGCATGTTTTTATGATACTGACATACTTTCCTGACACAAGTTGTTTTTGTGTTGGATTTTTTATACACTATATTTTTACATTATACTATGATGGAGATGTTGCAGTGTTATATTCATAAAAAAGTAATAATATGATGTCAAAGATCAACAATAAAAGCTTGGAAGAATCCTAAATTGCAGTGCCTCTCTCTTACTCAAAGCATATTTTTTTCCAGGGCAAATTCAGCTCCTATAAAATTGAATGTGACATTTGCAAATGCACTTTTCACTCTGTAAATTTTATAAATTTTATAAGTCTTTTTCTGAGTGTAACACTAAATTTTATGGCTTCATTTTAAACTAAAACTCCAAATATACTCTTCCTACTCAACAGATTTGATTAAAGGTCAAATCTGCCCTTTTTATTCCACTTATTTCTACACACTATCAATTCATGTGATAAAACCAGCTCTCATCAGTAGCTGTGACAGGTTACCATGTATAACTGGTTTCCATGAAGCAGTCAGCATCCCTTCAATTAAATGAGGAGGAGGTTATCTGCTCTATGCAAACAACAAGCAAGTGTGCTATTGTCATATCTGAACAAATAGCAAACAACACAAAAAGTTCCATGATGCATCAGGTTGCATTGATCTCTCAGCTCTCAAGAGCATGTAATAGAATTCAGACATGACAGACATGCTTTTCATTTGACCCTGGTATCATAATATCTAATCATATTATCATAATAGAAAAGCTCTTACCTTCTCTGGCAGAGTATATGGTAAAGGCAGAAGTATGAGAGGAGTGAGCAGGAGGACCAGCTGTTTTCGGACACTCCATAGCTTCTTGAACACAGCTGAGATTTCCATGTCAACAGCAAAGTTTGTAGGCTCTGACCACCAGGCGTCTGTTCAGCAGAACTTTGAAGCCTCTGAGTTATGAGACTCTTAGAGAAGATTAACTACACTCTTGCTACAGGTTAACTCCTCATGTGTTAACTCCTCATATGTTGGTGTCAAAAAGTTAAGCTGGGTGGTCACTTGCTGTCAGGTTTCCCATCAGGATGCCTCTCCACACAGTGACAGAAGGAGTGAAGATCACATCTTTAGAGGCAAAGGAGATGGGAAGTTTCCCATCCCTCCTCGATGGGAAACTTGTGGAACCTGTGGAGCTCACAAAGGCTACAGGCATCATTCCAAAACTTGTAAGAGGCAGTGTGGAGCATCTGTAGACACAACAAACAATGCTCTAAATCCTAAAATACTCCAATGCTAATACAGAAAATAGCAAAGCAGATTAAAATTTAATTCTCCACATATGAATTTTAAAGAAGTCAGCTTCTGTATGATCATATTGAATAACTCCATTATATTCTTAATAGTTTGAAAATTCAAATGCAATAGCTATAATTTGCCATTTTCACTAATATCCATAGTTCACTTATGATGTGAACTATGGATATTACCTGTATTCAAATGTCAAATTAAATCAAATCCTGTACTATACCTGTATTCATTGATACTTTGATGTTACTGTAATACTGAATCAAATGACTCTGTGTGGTGAAATTGCCACTCATGATGACAAACCCACAGACAATTACTCTTCACTGCAGCTTTATGGGGCTTTTAACTGCTTTTTCCCTCATTGTTTAAGTTATTTTATTTGTTTTCACATATACCAAAAGAAAAATACAAGATTAAATCACAAAAAAGAAAATGTGAAGGCGAATGCGTGTTTAGTCTGAACGGCTCTCATCAAGCTCACTTCCAGCAGTAGAAGTCAGCTGAAAAAACAGATGAAACTGGCCTGTATTAAAATGTTTCCTCAGACAGAGGTCACATTTACGGCATTGCTGTAAAATTAACAAATATACGCCTAGAAAATATGCAACTAACACCATTGTGCAGCTAAAATGATGCTGATTCAGCAATATGAAACAGTTTTGACACGTGTTTAACAGTTATGGATACAGATCCAGAAGAGGATAGCATATATATATCTATATACAACCATATACATATATACAATCATCTGATATTGTGCAAGAATTATTTTATTGTTTTATTTTATTGAGGGAAATTGCTTGCATGCTCTTTTAAGAATCTCCTTCTTGTATCTGCATGATCAGAGAGGTGGAAGTTAATTGTCTTTCTCCACTTCTTTAACACTTTTTGAAACATTCTCTTGAATCAATCTTTGTTTTTGGTCATTTTTTGTGCTTTTGTCTACCTGTCATGGTGTTATCTGAAGAACTGCCAGTAGGTGGTGATCTATGTAAATTTTTCGAAACATTTCCCCTCAGTGAGGCACCCCACCCTTTATGTGATCTCATAACTATATTTACAAATCCGTGTAATGTGTTTAGTATATTAGTCTGACTGCACAAAGCAGAGGAGAGCTCAGGGATTAGTGGAGGTGATCTGAAGTGTCCACAGGCCTCAGCAGGACAGAATCTAAAGCAGCTGGAATTGTTTGCAAACCCAGCAGGGAAAGCCAATCCAGCCTGAGTATGCATTCAGTATCTGACATACATGTTATCCTATGCTTTCACTTTATCTCTTATACAGAAACTATAATCACCTCAAGACCTACTCAGGTGTCAAACAATTCATCTAATAAGCTAACAATGAGTCTAGTAAATGTGTTTAAGGAGAGCATATTAATGAAAAAAATGCATCTGACATGTTCTGTATCAGAGTTTATTGGTGTTTTGGTGTCACTGTGCTCAGAAAACTGTCATTTCCTTTCAGGACTATAATTCATAACAGGAACGTTAAAGGTAACATGCAGTAGGGGAAACCACAAGCTGAGCATTAGCAGGTGCTGACTTCTGTCATGAAAAAAACAAAACAAAAACAAGAACAGATGAACTATTTAGACTTAACTGCAACACAATTAAACATGCAAAAGAATTTAGATTACTGGATTTTGCTATTTAAGTTATTCGGTTGGATAACAAAACTTCTACAATTTGGAAGTTTTTGTTTCACATTTTGGATGTGAAACAGATCAAATGTTCGTTAATCAGATGTTATATATCACAGTAAATGTTGTTTATGCTTTAGGAACAGTTTGTGTGTGGTGATTGTTGTTATTACTGTATAACCAACCACATTTCTGTTACTGTCTGAGAAAAACGACAATTTCATTTTAGTCTTCCTGGTTTACCTGACCTCTTTTATGGTTATTCTGCACAGTGACGTATTTCTACATGAGAAGGTTTTACAGAAAGTGTATATGTTTCTGAGTTTAAAAAAAGACAAAGCAAGAAATTAAACTACAAAGACCAAATTTTTTGAGTATAATCTATGTGTGCTTACCACCTAAGCAAAACTGCTATGGCTAGGTTTGTAGCATGGTGTATATAAATGATTGGTAGGACATTGTTAGGTGGTAGCTGAGGCTGATATAGTTTTACTAGACTTTCCAAGGTGTTCAGGCAGGTTGCTATGGGTGTCACAGACTGTTACTAGGTGACTGCAATGGTGTTTGCAATTACTAGTTTGTTAGTAGGGAGTTGCTAAAATGTTCAGGGTGATACTAAGGTTACTAGATGTTTATTAGGCCAGCCACGTATTAGCTAAGGTGGCCTGGGTGGTTGCTATGATTGTGTTGTTGTCTGATAGTATTCTGGGTGGCTATGGTGTTTGAGGCTGCTAGGTTGTTATTATGTGGTTGATAGGATGTTAGGAGCGATTGCTAAGGTGTTCTGCTCAGTTGATAGCGTGGTACTAAGGGTGGTTGCTAGGGTAGCACTGAGTGGTTGGTAAGTGGTGTTGTGGGTAGTTACTACAGAGATACAAGGTGGTTGCTAAAGTGTTTATTTTAAGTATGCAAGGTAATAATTTACATGCTCATTTAATATAAACTAAATCACTTTTAATGACTGATTTACATTGCTTTATTGTATTCGTTGTTTTTATTCATATGTATAGTTACAATATGAACATGATCCCCATTTGTTTCAATTACATCTGACAATCAGGTTTTCCTTGTTTGCTGATCTCGTCTTGAGGACCTGTTGAGAATGGCTCGAGCAACCTGAATGATTATGAAGACAAGCACAGAACAACAAGAAACCCACATGTAAGTTCTCACATGAGCTACATTGTTCACTCGAAAAAAACTTCCCACCCACAATTTTCTATAAGAAGAACAACACTTGGAGGTTCATAATTCAAGAGGAAATGGTACCTCAGAGCATGCAAGAGGTCACCTACAGTTTACACTGCAAGAGGTGACAAAATCCTCACACCAAAACTCAAGCAGGATACTTAAACTGCAAGTTCTTTCCATAAATTCCTTACATATAAAAGTATATCATGCATAGAAATAAATTATGTTGATTTACCTTGATGCTGATTAGAGAGAAAACTATTTTGGCGAGTCCTACTCCAGAGTAACCAATGATGCTCCACATTACAGACAATTCCTCAATATTTTTATGACAGAATGCGTTGGTGTGAGTTGTATTCAGCTCCTCTGTAACTGTTATCAGGGGGGACGTCACTGTCGGGACAGTCACACACTCTGTATTTAAACAAAAATATAAGACAGGAAAGGAATCAGCGGACAGACTGAAACAAGCAATGGCAAAAAAAAAAAAAAANAGAAAAGTTTTTCCTCCATAATATGATACTTTCATTGGGGATTTCTTTTTTTTTTTCCATTGTTACATATCTTACTAGATGAATGTCTATGTATGAAAAACTTGTAAATGCCACAATGGAAAGGAAAATGTGGTGGAACAAACATTTACAATAAGAACATTGTGTTTTTGATGTGGTGTGAACTTTTTCCCGAAACTGACAAAGCAGCTGCAGTAAAGAAGTTTAATTTATCAACTTTGTGTCACCTTGTTGTTTTCTAAGGAAAAAAAAAAAAACAACTATCAACATGTAATGACTTCTGAAAGTCTGCATAAACACCAATTCACTTGATTTTAACTGGAAAATTTTTGAAATGAAGCAAAATATTTGCCATCTTTAAACTCATCAGCAGACATACAGTACTACTTACAAAAGAAGTTCTCTGTTCAGTTTTTTATGGCAAAATGCAGCTTTTTTTTTTTTTAACATTTTAGTTGCTCAAGGTGGTGCTAAATCCAAATACTTTATATACAGTACTGTGGAATCAGAGGTACAATAGCCAAAACCATTAACCTGCATAAAGTGGAAATACTCAAAAAAAAAAAAAGNAAAAAAAAAAAAAAGTACCAGTACTTCAAACTGTATTTAAGTTCAATACTTGAGTAAATGTATTTACTTACTGTTCACTTCTGATTACTTTATAGCTTTCTGTTTAAGTACTTTGGTACCGATTAACCTTCAGATGATTGCTTGTCAAATATGAAGTTAAAAAAGTATACATGGGAAAATTTCAGAAATTGTGCCATATGATCTCAGTATACTTGTGGATCTTAACATAAGAACTTGCATCAACTATTCTTCCAGGGATGGTGGAAAAAAAAACCTCAAAGTTTACCTGAAACAGTCAGGTTGACTGTGGGGTTCAGGTGCTGACCCCCAACATTTGCCCCGATGGCACACTCATATATCCCTGAATCTGCAGGTGTTAGCTGGGAGAGGAACAAACTGTGACCCTCTCCAAACCTGGCCAGCCGGTTGAAGTTGTAGTACTCAGGTGGCTTGTTGAAACCTGTTCTGACGATGCCAGCTTTTCTCTGGTCAATGAACTGCTCAAAGCCACGATAGAAAGTGGAATTAAGACAATTAATTTACTGATTTTAATTTGCTGATTTTAGTCAAACTAAATAATGAAGATAAACTCATGCACAGAATGCTTGAAATGGGTTCTTTCCTGGATGTGACTGACCTTATACCAAGTCACTGAGAAGAATTTACTGCTGTCAACACCTGGACACTGCAGAGAAATGTCCTCATTGCAGTCTGCTTGGATTTCCATCAGAGTCTGGGCTGCTAAATGCACCAGAAGCAACTGTAATAAACCCAGAACAAAATATGGTAGAATATATCAGCAACATAGTTTCCAGTAACAACACAATGAACTACTTTGGTTTGTTATATTGATGTAATTATCTTTAAAATAAAAACTTGTATAGTTAAGTTAGATAAAAACTGACTTACCGTAATGAACAAAACTATCAGATACATCTATTATAAATCAGCTGTCACTTCAGTTAGCTGTCACACAATTTCATTTCATTTTAAGAAATGAAACTACCATTTCCTGTAAAGTATATTTAAAATCAGGAAGGTGTCAGCAGCAGGAATTAATGTGTTTCACAGGGAACGTATGCCACCATGTGGTGCATGAGAACAGTGCATCATCAACTCATTCAAATTGTCTCTACTAGGAGAACAAAATGTGGATAAACTGAGTTGTGGATCGCTTCCATACATCAACCCGTTTCCCTCAGAACAAGGTCTGAGACTGATTGTCATACATACAGAGTCACATCAAACACACACACACTTCTGGCTCATCCTGTTGTTTTTATCCTAGGGAACTCCCCATTGTCTCTCTTCAACCATATTATTTGTATGTGTCGCTCTTGTTGACAAAGGAGGATAATATGGTTATTAATAGCAGACTGGTTTTATGGAAAAGGGAAGAGTGAGGTCTTTGGATTCCACCATCTGGATTAAACAATGCCTCATTCAGCAGCAGCTGGCACAGCCAGCGCAGCCAGGCAGAAACTTACTGAGGACCATATAGCATCAGTGGAAATGAGGATTCTCGGCCACTTCCTATTGCAAGCTGGTAACTGCAGCTGTGAGTAGTTTGAGATTTATGACGGGGCCGTCAGTATCTGCATGCAACTGCAAAAGAATGATGCTGCACATTTTAAATGATTCTGAAAATGCATGATCTGCTATCTATTTTTTAACTGCTCGACCATACAAATGTCCTGCTGCCTCAATGCTACATTAAGCGAGAAACACCTCAATCACATATGAGGTCATTTTGAAGTTATGTGTTATATTCACAAAAAAGTAATAATATTGTATCAAAGGTCAATGATAAAAGCTTGGAAGAATCCTGAGTCATTAAAGTTACCTCTCTGAAGATTTAATTGCTAGTGTGAATGTAAGCAAGTGCATGTGTGATATATGCATGTATGTGTTTGATTGTGGCTCTGTGTGCTGTAATACAGGGTGTTGCATGCCACAGTAAATCCCAGAGGTAGTTAGCACGCCCAGCTGCTAGTGCAGGTCTCCATGTTTCTGTCAGCGAGGTTGTTCACTGCACACTCTTCAGCCTCTGATTGAGGAAATCCTCTGACTGTTTGCTCTTGTGCTGAAATGAAACATCCCAATGGTTCCGCCGTCTCTCCCACAGGTCCTGTACAGTTTGACTTTCCCATGAAGTTTGTGCATGTTTACAAGGGTTTGACAGATATATAGCTGTTTGATGGACATTACCAGCACCAGTGTTTTGTGCTGAAGAGGCCCTATAGATATTTTGAGATTATTCTCACTAGTTTTTTAAAAGTTGATCACTTTTGTCACCCAAATTCAAATTTTCTCCCAGAATTTTATTCTTGTAACTACAGAAATTCAGACACTAAAACTGACATAAGACAAAAAAAAAAAAANAAAAAAAAAAAAACAACAAACTTTTGTAGCTCTTGAAGGTGAAGTGACCGTGAAAGAAAAAAAAATACTGCCTGATTAAACCAAAAATGTTACTGAACAAGTACAGCAACAAATTAAACAGAAAGTCACAAAAAATACACTGCCTTTGCAGGATTTAGCTTAAACGCTGACAGACAGAAACTGCTATTCATTAAAAGGTCAATATAGTTCTGATATACTGGTATAAATTAACACACACACACACACACACACACACACACACATTAAACATGCATAACNTACTGGTATAAATTAACACACACACACACACACACACACACACACACATTAAACATGCATAACAATAAACAGGATGGGTGTTGTATGCTCAGAATAAATGATTATGCTTAATAAGTCCATATACGGGTTGATTTGTACTGTTGACTGTTAAATATCAAAATCGTTACAAAATTTCTGCTTCTTAGAGACATTGAGGCCACTGAAGTGTAACACTATTCAGCTGTTTATTTAAGGAAGAAAACATCCTTTAACTATTCCTTCATTCTCATTCTGTCTCTGGGCTTTGGCAGGCTGCAGAATGCTGGAGGTTGACTGGCCAAACCAGAACAGAGCAGCATTACGATGGTGTGTATTGTTCCATAATTCCTTCTCTAGGATTTCCTCTAACCAACACCCCCCACCCCTCCTATTCATGATGCATGTACAGCCCTCCATCATCATCCCTCTGGCTTAAGGCCTTGCCAAACTCTTTGGCACATGAAAACAATTGTTCCCGCATGTTTGACGAAAATGGTGGAGACACAAATGGCTCCTCACACAGAAGCTCAGCTGATGGTCGGCCAGGCTTCCTGTTCTTCTGGAAAAGATGTTCATGTAGAGAAAACTTGGAAACAGGGTATCTGAGCCACAAAGTTACTCAGAGCCATTAATATCTTTGACATGCAGTTTGAGCAAGGGGCCATCTCCCCGGCCAGTGTGTGTTTGAAACTTGCTGACAAAAGCTTCAAGCTGAGAGTGGAGAAAGATCGAGCTATTAAAATATTACCGTGATTATAACAAGAGCTTTTTTGGTAAGACTACAAAATGCTGAAGGTAAGCGCTCATCTGGGAATCAGGACAGCACTCCAGACGATGCAGGAAAAAAAAACCCATCTTTCCCCTTTCTGGATCGCCTTTTTTTTTTTTTTTTTTTTTTTTTTTTTGTAAGGGGAGGGCAGGAACATGTTGGAGCAGACTGTGCTGACAGATCTGTGATTTGTGTTTACTCTGTAAAGATGTTTTCACAAAGGAATTCCCTAATATTGTATACTGTCTGAAAACTTGTGCATCCTGAATTTGCCTCTACTCATGAACACTTGATCATATAAAAGTTGTTTATCTGGATCACATAACTGTTTGCCATTTCATCTAAAGAGTCAATGCGAAACATGCATATATCAATTTGTTCTGTGTTTATGTATTAATAATCATAAGATGATGATTTTTTTTTTCCAAAATCATATTATATTTGTTTGTGTCACATTTGTTGTTTTATCTAGTTGATTTTCTGTGTTCAGTCTCAGAAGTTTGGACACACAGCAACAGAAACTAACAAAATATTCTGCAATCTTGTGAAATTCTGTGATATGGAGCAAAAAACTAGTTGGTGGGAAACAGTGAAATTAATACTAGTAATAGAATTGATTTAAGTCTTTTTTAAATTTAAATTGATTGAAGTCTGTGTATCTTCATATAAGCAATGTCACTTAGGACAGATACTCCCAAAGGAGATGAGAGACAGAGATGTGTCTACAACATACCCACATCGAAGATGCCACAGGCCCAGGAGAGGAGAGACACACCCACAACAACCCATAACATGAGGGACACACCCACAGGAGAAGAGACTGGACAGACAATGGAAGAGACACACACAAGGAAAGGAGACAAGGACAAGAGACACACACCCGCTTTAACAGTGACTTGCAGTGACCCACATCAACTCACAATGGGAGGAACACGTCTACAATGGAGAGGCCCACATCGGAAGATACAAGGAGATGAAACACAAGCCCACGTTCTCCAACAATGGCAAGGGACATGCCCACATGAAAGATACACAATAGACTGACACACCCACACCAAAGAGAGACCTTGATAGACACCCTCATAAGGTGAGACACATATCAGAAGGGACGTGCCCATTAGGAGACATGCCCAACTCACATCAGAAACATTCTGACACAAACATCATCAGACATAAGCACGAGAGAGACATGTTAGAGCTGTAGCTATTTCTTCAAGGGTTGTACACATGGCAAGAGGTTAAATCACAATTTAAGCCAGTAAGGTTAAGTGGGTGGGACTTGAAATTGAAAATTAATTCATTTGATCTGTTACCACAACTTAACTTTTGCTTTTTAATGAATAAATTAATGAATTACAATTCTGTCAACACAACTCATTAAAATTAAGTTGGTAATTCTAAAAGTGTAATGATTACAATTTTTATTCTGCAGCTATGCTTTTATTTAAGTGATGCACAAAATTATATTTTTTAGCTGAAAAAAATAAACCAAATAACTTACTAGCTGAAATCAAGATTGATTATCTATAAAAGTGGTCCTTGAACTTGGATGAGAAAAAAGGTTGAATTATGTACTGTAGTGCAGTTATCCTCATGTTTGCTGCAAAGGTTATTTGGTTGACAGGCTTCATCCTTCAAAGAGATGACAAACAACATCGCAGAAATAATACCAAAATAAAGCAAGATGGGACAAGTGCGTCACTCCTTCAGGTTTTTTGTTTCCAGTTTTCACAAACAATATAGCACATACTGTGGAGGGCCATTTTTCATCTCAGGTCATAAAACTGGCAGGAGGAGGTGGAACTGCCGCCTAGCTTCATTTCATCCCCGCTGAAAGGCTTCCTGCACAAAGTCTCTTTGGGGAGTTGGGAGATGTGAGCATCCAAGGAAGAAAAACTCACCAAAGTGAAGTAGTAAAGCATAAACCTTTACAGCACTTCCCGAAATGGATCCATATCCTCTCCTGTCAGACGTTACACAGTGAACTTATCTACTGCCTTTGTTTTCCTTCCCATCTCTTCTCTGCCATCAGTTTGTACCTGTCATCCTGGAAAAAGTATCCTTCTGCGTTTGTTGAAAAGTCACTATTTCGTTCATTTGCCCTGGATGTACCACTAGAGAGCTGTACATCTGGGTTCCAGCGCCGGATGATGTCAGGACTGGCGCTGACCCAGAGCCTGCCGCACAGAGAGTTCCTCAGAGGGGTCAGCTGTGGTGTTTTCCCTTCCTGTGCCTCCGTGACATCTTCCTGCCGGGGGGAGCCTTAGGGAGCCATTTGAGGAGGCCTGGGCCCGGAGCATGGAAGACTTAGCCCAGCAAATTCCAATTAGCCTGACAGGGCAGGTGGGGGAGGGGGAACTCAGCCCCTCCAGCATGCACCTTTAACTACCTTGAAATTCACTTTCCATACAGCCTTCTCTGTCACCAGGGAGCCTTCCTCTGTCATTTTGAGGACTACGTTTGCAGTCTGACTCAAAGCGATCCCAGACAGGAACTTGTGAGAGCGCTGGGTTCAGCTGTATATGTGTGTATGTGTGTGTGTGTGTGTGTGTGTGTGTGTGTGTGTGTGTGTGTGTGTCTGAGCCACAATCTGCCTGTTAGACCGATCACCAGAGTGGCTTTTTCATACTGGAGAAGACAGAAAAAGGTCCACAGAGACTGGACTGCATTTGCTTAACAACCTGATTTCTCAGCAGTTATGGAACATTTTCCAGTGCAAGTAGTCTAAATTGGCTCTTCTCCATGGAGAACATGTTTCAAGAGAATAACTACTGCAGTAGAAAACTTTTTCAGTATTGATGAATAGAAGTTAAATAAATGTAATGCAAGCGTATAAAGATATCAATGCTAAATGTTTTACTAGATATAATAAAGAAGCATTTATGATCCAGCTCATGCTCGGCATCAGCCAAAAATAAAAAAGGTACTCAAATAATTTACTTAAGTACTCTCTTAATGGAGAAATTACAAGAGCAATTGCTAAGTTTTACTTAAGTAAAAGTAAATAAGTAGTTGCAGTAAAATACATTCAAGTAACAAAAGTAAGTGAAGAATGGTCTCTATCAGGTATCTTGTAAATGTCAATGCATCAATACTGAAAATCTCCAAAATATAAGATACCAGTTTTTTTCACCTGACAGTGTGAACAACCTCATATCTCCAATGCGATGGGATTTTGGAAAACACAAAGAAAATTCTGTAACAAAATGACATTCCCCAGTTTTGGAGATATAAATATTGGATACTTGTGTGTGTGCGTGTATATATACATATACAGTATATATATATAATGTTAGAGATATAAAGTTTTACAACCAAAACTCTTGGAGATACAAAACTGTAGATACGAAGTGTCCAGGGAAACCTTGTATCTCCAGTTCTGTGGGTTTTCATGCTTCTCTACATTACAGTAAATTCACTGACGTCTTGTCCTTATAAAGCTCTTGAGCTAAACATGTAAAATTCATTGTGTTATTGAACAGATTGAAAGCTGAGATACAAGGGTTTAAGTTAAAAACAAATTTTATGGGTTTATATTCTGTTTGATTTCAAAGTCCTTATATACAAAGTAAATAGTATAGCCACAGGTACCAGATAAATGTAGAGTAAAATGGCATATCTTTCATTCTGAAATGTATTGGAGAAAAATAGTACAAGTGCTTTTTTAAGTACAGTACGTATTATTATTCAGGGAGATGATGGTCAGGTTTGGGTATCAACTTCCAGTTGAATGTTAAATTTCAGTGCTAACCTGTACTGACACATGAATGAGTAAAATCACTGTAAGAAAAGTCTTTTCAGGATCAACACCAGGAATATATTTGCATCATTTACTATGATTAAATGTCAACAGGGTTTCACTTCTTTGCTCCAACATGACCTCTGACCTCTCACCCCATCTCTCCCTGTCCATTGGGCCCACAGCAGTGATTTATCCCTCTGACATACCAACAGCTGTGTTGGGGGTTCCAAGCAGAGTGTGGGCTACTATTTGCCGTGACTAATCGATAACAGACTTCAAAAAACACCAATCGTGAGATTTTTTAAAAAGTGCACCAGTCAATGACACCAGAAACCCTGACCAGAGCTCCACGGCCTGGATAAACAACATCTTAGCAACAGTATTGGAAACAATGGAATGGAATGGAATGTGTGTGTGTGGGTGGGTGTGTCGTCTTTCCATAAACACATAAAAGACATTTAATATCTACCTTGGTGAAATGGAGGATCTATGTTTGCAAACAGAGCAAAGATTTAAATCAAACTAAGAAAATTTGCAATATGTGTCTTTATATGAATTTAAATAGTCAAATGTTTGGGTGGAGACCATGTCATGCATAAAATTTGTTGTTATAAAATAAAACTGTTCTTCCTAAAATTAATAAATAACAAAAAATAAAGTAGGTTATAAAGGATGGATAGTGCTTGTTGATGCAAAAGAGACATTGAATAAATGTTCAATGTATCCACTTCATAGTTTTACATCAGCATTCCCATCATAACCAAATTCTGAAATACATCCAAACAATTCCTTTGGCTTGGTTATTTTTGAAGCTACAAACTTTTGTTAACATCACAGGTGATTTCATGTTAGCTAAGCATAAACCTAATTTCACCAAAATCAGGAATCAGGGAAAAATCATTTTGATTAAAAAATATACTTTATTTAAACTTTTTTGCATTTATGCTACAAAGTTCATAAGTTTCAAATAAATGCACTGCATTTTTGAAAGCCTTATGCTTAAATTTCTGGTCAAGTATAAATAGTCCCTTTGGCTCCATCATTTTGTCCAGCATGTGTGCCTGCGTGTGTGTGTGTGTGAGCGCGTAACACCAGCTATATGACTCTTCCCTGAGAAAGTCTTTGAGGATTTTCAGGTTGCTCATCATTTGCTGGTCTTCAATCAGCGTCTCATTCGCAGCGAGCCCAGCCCTCGCATTTTTAAACAGTCTTTGGCGTCCTTTATCTGGAAAAAAAAAATTTAAATATATCTGTTATAAAACTTCTTTAACGAATCAACTTTGTCATGATGTTGCATTTATGTGCCTCAAATCAGTATGTGTTTCTATGGCAATAAAGTCATAGCTAAGAAATCATTTAAAATTATTTGTTTAACAAATTAATTCATTTACAAACTCACCATTTGATGTTTATTTATATTTCAAATGCAAAAGAAAGCTAAAAATTATGTTGAGTGTGGAAAAATAACATCTGAGGCTGTGTGAGGAAGTTATAGAAGCTACAGATATTACAAGATGCAGTGCGTAAAAGCGCTTTTTACGCACACAACTCAAGATCAGAAACTGGAGAAACGTGGATGCTGTAATGAATAAAATGTAAACAGATGCTAAATCAAACTCTGCCTTTTTATGTTTCATCATCAAGAGCAACATCTTGTTAGTCTCAGAAATAATTAACCTCGTACTAATTACCCAGCCGCTTTAAACACATCATTTGCATTTACGCTGCTTTGTGGCTCTTTGATAACAAATGCTGACAGCGGTATTTACCCCTTTTCTCTGGCTGCTCAGGCAGAAGGTGCAGATGGTCCGCGGCTGCTTCGCGTCGCTCTCTGCTTGCGCATGAACCGCGCCGAGGCACGGCTGTCCGTCCCCGCCGTCGTCCCCANCGTCGCTCTCTGCTTGCGCATGAACCGCGCCGAGGCACGGCTGTCCGTCCCCGCCGTCGTCCCCAAGCAGAAGCACGTTGGCCAGATGGGAAATGTAGCTGGATGCCAGGCGGAGAGTTTCGATCTTGGAGAGCTTTCTGTCCACCGGCTCGGTGGGTATGAGAGTCCTTAGAGCCGTGAAAGCCGTGTTGACGCTCTGGGTTCTGTCTCTCTCTCTGGCGTTTGCTGCGGTCCTCTGTTTCATAACCACGGTCGAGTTTCCTTCCAGTTTTCGAGAAATCCTTCGTCGTTTCCCGGTGGAGCCGCAGTAACTTTGCTCCGAGCTGCCGTCGCTTTCGCTGCGGTTTTCATCGTCATCTGACATGGCGTTGAAGTCAGAATAAATCAAATGCGTCGCCACAGGCCGCAGCATGGCAAAAGTCATCATTAAAAGTTAACGATCCCAGCTGAAAGCCTCTGTAAAACGAAGCTTTAATAAAAACCACTTCTCGGGAACTAACCCTCCATCTCAGAATGGCTGCACAGAACCATTAGAAAAAGACGGTTGGGTGAAGCTGACCGACCTCTCTTGAGTCATAAGTGAACTTTCTGTGGCCTGTTGGAAGGATGGACACCAACCTGCTCAGCTGGACTCTTATAGCTGATGGGAGGAGCTGCAGCTGCAATGTTAGAGAAGCCTGTGAAGTACTAAAACAACTTTATCCCATTGCAAAAAATAAATAAAAACTAATCACAACTGTTAGAAATGTGAAAAAGTTATAATCAGACCCATTGTGAATTTGATTTGACTATAACATGCACACTAGGACATGAAGTAAAAGTTATACATTTGGCTCAAAGTCATTGTTGAGGATCCACAGGAACAGGAGCATCTTTAGGAATATTAAAGGAAAGCGATAGGCCTTTTTTTTTTTTTTTTTTTTTTTTTTTTTGCAAGGGATGTTTAGATTTAATTAATTAAAGCATTCAATGTGTTTATACATTACATGGTATTATTTTTGGAGAGAAATTAAAGTTGTCCATATTGCTTAGTTGTGTGATTTATAAACAGAAGGTTTGTCCAGGAACCAAAACTCAAAACTGGAAGCTGCTTTAAAAGAGCCTTCAAGTTGATTGAAGGGTCTTTTGAACACAGACTGACACAACACAAAAACTAAATCTAAGTTATTAATATTTTCTGGTGATAGAAAAAATGTTGTTTACATCAGTAGATATTTAAATATTATCAAACAAACAAAAATATGAAATATGACATGCTGATCTTTTATTATTAAGACAAACATGGTAAAAAACAAAAATGAAGGTTAAATAGTATTGCTAGACGTAGGAGCTAGCTGCTGTTATGAATTTAATTAAGTTTCCACTATCATGGATTGATGTTTAAAAGCAAAATTCTCATATAGGGTATAAAAGTGACATTAATATTTGGGCATTTTAATCGTTTAATGACATTAAGAGACTTAAGCATGTTTTTCAATTGCTTTTCTATAGTCAGTTGTGCTATTTTGACATGTATATGACCATCTTCTGTGGTTTGTTTTTTAAAAGTTAGTAAACCAAGATTCAACTTAATTTCTTCATAAAAACATGAGCTTTCTCTACAACCAAACACTTCCACTACACTTAGATGCAATTGCACAGGTGCTTGGAGAACTTGAGCAATGGAAGAGCATGTAAATTTTGTTTGTCTTGCCAACTCTCTGATTTCCAATGGAAATTGTCAAGTCAAATGTAAGATATTCACGTCTCTTATTTGAATATCTTTTCTCAGTTTAATATTCTACTTTCTTCTGCAGCACAGAATCAAACAGGCCTATAGGTTCTTTGTTGTTCAACGCTAACAAAACTGTCTTGTAGACTTGTATCTGTGAGTTAATGCTATATAAATCTGACATATTATCACTAAATAGTTGTCGTCTGTGAGTTTCTGCCTTTGGTTCATGCTGAAGAGCATAGGTCAGGCAGAAGGAGAAAGTGAAGTATGTGTAAATAAACACTAGGCAGATGTCCAGCAGTGCTCCTGGAATGGCAAGGATTTATTTGCTTGTTGCCCTGCTTTGAAAAAACAAAGACAGGGCAGCAAATGGCTGATTTGGGCCCTCAGCCACATTAGCAGAGACCAAACGCGTCCCCTCCTGTCACAGCCACCAGCACACTCACCCACTCATGTGGTGCCTGAGCTGCATCAACACTTCAAACCAAATACAGGAAGATGAAGATTTGAACATGCAAACAGCCCGTAGATTCTCCAGACATTTAACTCAATATATGACAAACTAACATGATGTCTGATATTCCAAACAAGCAAATTATAAAATTATGTTATTATACTGCAAGTCTGAGACTTTGAGTGGCCATTTACCCACTGTGACTTTTCTGAAATAATTGTTTTGCTGGCAGTGTGAACCTCTGTATTCCTAAGCATAAGTATGTGTGTGTGCGTGTGCATGCGCGTCTGCGTATATGCATGTGTTCATGTTGACTTGGAACCAAGCTGCAGAAGTCTCAGCCATGCTTTCTTAGAACAGCTCTCCGATTTCATGGAAGTGTGTGATGCTCTTGTGTTCATCCGGAAGAAATGGATCCATTTATCCATCATGATGAGGCAACAGTCTGTTGGCTTTGCCACCCGCTGAGGCCTCTGTTCTGCTTCACAGAGAGAACAGCAGCTCTGTCTGTGCCACACACGGCAGAGTGGAAACTTGTTTCTGTGCAGTTGCATTTTTCAAGAAGAGCGTCGCACTGAACCCTGAGCGAAAGGGTCATGGCAGACATTTTACACACACAGAGACCTATTCAGAAATACAATTTTATGTTTTTTTTTTAAGTTTTACTTATTTATATCACTGAAAACTATATCTGTCTAATAAATATAACATTTGTGGAGCTTATTACTGTGACAAGAGACACTGAGGTCATATGGTGTTTCTATTATTTTGTCCACACCTGTATCGATACACATAATTTTTAACTGTTCAATTTCACAGAGACTTTGCCCTTTAATTGGACTCTTTTGGCTTAATTTTCTGTACTGCAGCCTGAGGTGTGATGCAACTAAGCGTATTTAGACTTAAGTATTTATTTCTCATTTATGCAACTTTGTACTTCTACAAATCCAGAGAGATTTTAATTCCATCTCTGGCAGTGAGGCCGAGGCTCTGGACTGCATGACAGCACAGTGATAAACTACAGCTCAACCATCAATTTACCCTGACACTTCCTCCGTACTGAGCGTTTATGTTACAGCTCAGCACAGCGATGGAGTTAATAGCTCGTCTTGTATGGCCTCCTGAGGTTTGGTCACTGAGCAGGACAGACTAATGTATCAGCGTGATCTATTGCTTGTACTATTGAAGAAGCAGAGGTTTTCGGGTTTTCAGAAGTTGAATAAAGAAAATGGTACACTGTCATTCCGTTCATTCATTCTCTACAGGGACGTGCAGTCCGCTAAGGTGTACACTTCCACAATCTCCTCTGATCACAAGGGGTTTGTTTTGGCCATCCTCTCAAGAATGTCTTCTGCATGTGGTTAAGAAACACAATATAATAAGTCCCTCTGTCTCTCTGTGGGATTTGCCTTTGGTGCTAAAGAAACTTTCAACAGAAGCTTTTCCAGCCTATAGACAGGCCTCTTCTAACACATTGTCATTTAATATATCCTTGCTGCTTGTCAACAGCTAAGATGATGAACAGTGTGTGTCCTTGTGGTAATAACTGTATTCTTTCAATAGCAGATTTTAGTCATACACCAATTAATAACAGGCAAATTTCATTCTTTGGTTTCCTGTGCATTTTATTTGAAATGATCCACCAGCTGGAGTTGTTCTCTGGAGCAACAGTGTCCATGTCTGAGCAGTGACTTGTTCCCTTGTTATTGCGATGGTATATTGTATGTTTTCCGACAGATATCTGCAGTCGCACACTGTAAAATTTGACAAGTTGATCTTACTTAAAAAAAAAATCTAGGAAACCGATTGCCTTGAAAAAGGTAAGTAAATATAACTATTAGTCTTAAGTTATGTTTACTTTATGTCTACTTGAACTTAAGACTATATTTATTTAGCCTAGATTTCCTAGATTTTTTTTTTAAGTAAGATCAACTTGTCAAATTTTACAGTGCATCATGGTCAATGCCCTGACTGCTAATCAGGTTTTATATGTTAAATGTGTGTTTTGTTTTGTTTTGTTTTGTTTTTTGTTTGTTTGTTTTTTCCAAATCTGTGCAGGGACAGAGTGGGACATAAGACCTGTCATTGACATACTTGTTTTGCAGGAGAGGAGTCCTAACTTACTGCTAACCATTTTCCAAAACATAAAACCATACTTTGGTTTTCTGTTATTTTGCCAAATCTCCTAATCTTTCAAAATCAAATGTTCAGGTGATACACCCACCTTANTTCTGTTATTTTGCCAAATCTCCTAATCTTTCAAAATCAAATGTTCAGGTGATACACCCACCTTAATATTCAATGTTTCAAAGGTTGCTTTAGTTTTTCAGTTAAAGCAGTCTTTTACTGGTACTATACTCCCAGGCGGAGTCACATATTTGTTTGTGCATTTTGAAATTCTAAAATTACATTACTTCGACAAAACAATTAATAGACTTTTTTTTTTTTTTTTTTTTTTTTTTTTGCTATTTTCAAATCTCTAGAAGTTGATTTTTATAGCGTACTGGAATGAACTGAAACCAATGGCAATCTGGAAGGTAGGAAGAACATTTCTAATATTTACCACTCCAGTAGCTTGTTGGAAGTAATGTAATGTAACGTATACAGGTTATGTTTATTGGCTCAAACATGCAAAATTACCAGTATGGTTCTTTAAAGTAATAGCTGCACACAGTGGGGTCCACAAGTCTGAGACCACATTGAAAATCTGTGATGTTTTTCATGTAAATCTGGAAATAATCAGAAAGTCTGACATCACAAGAAGTTCTTTGGAACATTGTCAAATCATGCTGGGATAACTTGGGTCATCACGTTTTACACAAACTTGTGAAGTCCATCCCAGCTCGAGTGCATGCTGCCATCAAAGCAAAAGGGGGGCATACCAAATACTAAGATATTCTGAAATTCATGTACATTTTTCAAAGATTCAACATTTCACTCAAATTGTTGAGATGATATCGACATATGTAATGGGAAAGCTTGTATTAAATTCAAAAAGAATGCAAAATAGAAGCATTTTCACAGTGGTTTCAGACTTTTGGATTCCACTGTATAATTTCAGGTCTTTCACCAAACACTTAGGCAAAACCAAGTGGCTACAATGCATGTAAACATCATACAAAATGAATGTCATGAAGCTATACACAGAAGAAGGTTCGTGCACATTGGATCTCTCTGCAGTGGTCAAATCAGAGGGCAGATACGGCTTTGCAAATCTGGCACAAATTATACGCCTGCAGCCACCAGTAGTCTGATGGAATTCCGGATAGGAAGCTGTGAGAGGTCATCATCCTCTCAAACACCTAAACCTCACCTCTTTTAAGAGGATTTTGATTGTAATGCCTCCCCAAGTGGAACAAATGGGTGACCTGCTAAGAGATCACTTTTGGCTATCTTTATCATGCAGAATGACCCTAAAGGGGCGTCAGAATCATGAGTACTTTTAAACACACCTATGCACGTAGTCTAAGCACAGTTTTATTCTGCAAATGTATTGGATGGTTTTATAGACCCACCAGAAGAGGGAAAAGCTTTTTCTATAAATATTGATCACCTTTCAAGAAACAAATCAAAGCTGCAGAAACATTTCAAAATCAATTCTAAAATATTTTAGTGCAGTGGTTGTTAATCATGGTCCTTCATCCTTGTGTACCCAGCACTCTCTCCCTGCTGTTTTAGCAGCTGAAAGGTAATAAAAGCACAACATTCTCATGAGGATTATCAGAATTTCAATTTTGTCAGAGTGTAAATGAAAAAATATAGTCGTGGCAGTCGTGACACTTCCTTAATTAACAGTCATTAGGAAATGCACAAATAAGTGATGTATCTGCTTTAAGACTTGGATATACAGTAAATGAGTATGAAATCATGAGAAAGATTTTGAAAGCTCTTTTTGTTTAAGCATTTTAAAAACATTTTGTACATCTGTATAAAAATGTATATGCCAGTTTAAGAGTCAGCTTTTCATTTTATTCTTCAACTGCTGCTAGTTACATTGTTCTAAATGATCTATTGTAAAAATGTGATTCTTTTGAGATTCCTCTTTAAATCTTCACCATAATTTAAGCATTTATTGGAGTAATAGCTTTTTGTATTGTTTGTATATTTGCACTTTTTATGGAATGGAAATAGATTGAACACAGCAAATCAGACTTTGCAGGAGGCCCCATAAAGTCCTTGACCGGCACAAGCTGAGTCCATAAGTTAATTTACTAAGGCATATTCACCAACAAAGTAATTCCAAGTGGCAAAAAATGTATAGGAGAATGACACGGCAAGAATCATATCTCAAACGACTGCAAAAACTTCCTCTTCTTAACCCTTAAATCCCCTTGATCTGTTTAAATCCTCAAAGATGAAGCATACAGAACCACCCATGGAAACGGCTCCCCAAAGCAACAGGTGCAATATTTTTTTTCGTACCGGTGTTGCGTGTCAAAAACCCTTTGAGGATATGGTTACTTCCAGACAGTGAATGAGCCACAGGAAATCTTCTCACATGCGATGATTCAGGGGAGAAATTTAGAGTCCTTAAGGGCCGCTCGGTGAAGGCTGCCCGGGTCTTCCTACATTTCCTTGATGGCCAGAGGAAAACTCTCAGCAGCTCTCAGTTTGATTGTGAATGCTCTGATGTAAGAAAGGCCTTGTCTCTATGCAATGACCTGCAATGTATTTTACCTGGTATTATTCTGCAAAGCTGCATTTCCTTCCTCTAAGGTATAAGCAAGGGAGGTTTCATCTGACTGGATGATTTAGTAAGCAGGGCCGGCCTCAAGGTCAGCACCAGCAAATACAGGATTATGTAAAATACACCACAGAGACACATTTACTTAAAATTATTCATTGCAGCAGAACAAATTCTAATTAAGTCTTTGCATTTTTAGGGATTATAAAATTCTCATCTATGTAATGATTGTACCAGAATGCATCCTTAAATAAACACGACAAAGACTAAAGCTGCACAGTTCACCAGGTTATGTGAAACACATTACATCCATTAATTCATCTGTCATTAAATTTTACATCGATTTTGCATCAACTCAAGCTTTGAAAGCATCTGAAACTTCTGGAAATTTTCAGATAGATTAAAAAAAATCACTTTAGATATTTTCACTGAATCACTACATTACTCAAATCCTATAAAAAACTGGTTTTGACTGGCTGGATCTGAAAAATGTTTGTCAGCGCTTCACTTTTCAACATTCAATAGGAGTACAGAGTGATGGCTCAAAGAAAATATGGGACCAAATCGATCTGCTGTATTTCAGAAACTTTGGCCTTATTTTCCTCATTTGAAATACAGCTTATGTGGAGTGGTTACTTAGAGTATTTTTAATTTTTGCTGATTGAATGGGTGTAGTTGATTTCACTACTTAGATTTGTAAGGTCATTATACATTTTGTGGGGGAAAAAAAATCAAATTTAATCAAATCTGGTGAGTTGAATTGTGGGGAGAATGTGATATTTGATAAAGCACTGAATCTTGCTGAAAGAATTGAAAAGAAATTGAGTTATTGAATCTTTGTTAGATTAAATAGTTATACTCCCAGTTTTCATATCAGTTCACCTTCAGACATGTATCCCAGAGGAAAGTCAATGCTTCTCATTCTCCTCCTTTCTTGGGAAATCATCTGGAAACTTACGAGTGGGATCTTTTATACAGATGACAAGAGTGTAAGACTGATGATGGGAGGTAGAAACAGGCTCAATGTCTTTGTCAAAACAGAAAAGAAGACTGTCTTTTCCCAGTTACCCCACTGTTCTCATGACACCTGACCCTACAACCCATCTGGTCTATTTTAACCCTCCTTATTATGCTGTCTTCTTGTTCTGCAGAAAACCTCATAATCATAAAGTATGTATTTTAAAAAAAAAACAAAAAAAAAAAAATGTGATTAGTAGCTCTGAAACAGTGAAGATTATCATCTGGTACCAATTTCTGAGCTGTCATTAAGTGCTGACATTTTTAGTGGTTACTAAATGATTACTGTATTAACATTTATGCATTACGTTTATTTTTCTTTAAGTTAATGAAAAGATTAAGCACATACCTAATACCCCCCCCCCCCANCCCCCCCCCATGTAAAGAGCATGTAGTAGCTCTTTACCAGGCTCAGAATTTATCAGTCAAGCTTACTCATGCACGTCTAAGGTAGGAGAATATCTGCAGCCATCTTTTACTGTTCACTGGCACTCAACTATAACCTCTTATTAATTTAAATGTTATATTTGCTGTAAAAACAAACTAGGACATTTTTCCCCATGTAGTATTTCACCCCATATTTTCAACTACATGCATAAGAAAATAACTGCAGGAGTCTGATCGTTTTATTACTTTATACATATGACAGGAGTGTAAGACTGATGATGGCAGGACGAAACAAGCTCAATTACGATTGCAAATAAACCTACAAAATATGATTCTTGGTAAAATGTGAAACTTAAATACAAATGTATACACACACATACATACATACATTCTCACACACGCACTCTTAATTTAATATCAAAGGTTTTAGCTGGGAACTGTCTTGTGTATAACTAAAGGAATTACATTTCCCCCTGCTGGTGCATTCCATGAGCTGCAATCATCAACTGCAACAAGAGTCATTATTATGCCTAAAAACACTCAGATACAAATGCAGCAGGCATGGGGGACGTGTGAAGAAACCCAAAGCTGCTCCAGCTTCACCGCAGATCAGGTGTCGAAGCACCCAAGTAAGTTCTGAGGTCTGAGATGTGTGATTTGATAATCTTAGCTGGAATTGTTGCCATTTTTAACCTCTGATATGCAGCAAACCGGTGACAGCCTCCAAAAGAGTAGTAATAATTTCCTCCTTCTCTACCGATGATCCACAGAACATCAATTGGAGGAACAATGCTGATGTCTGCTGTGTCCTGGAAGACAAAACACACACACATCAGTGAATGCATGCAGTAGGTGTGGAGAACAGCATTACTGTATGCAAGCAAATGAAGAGCAACACACGTGTTAAAATACTACTGTAATCTAATTTCAAAATTTAAATAACTCTCCTATTCTGTCTTTATAGATGTTTTTGAATACTGATATTTTTTAAGGTAAACAAGAGTCAGCAATTAGATTTGACTGCAGGACAATTTCTAGCAGCACTTTTTACTGGCGGAGACACTGCAGGCCTATGTGTTTTGAATATTTTGGTTTCTTTGAATATATCTAAGCTCATTTAAGAATAAAACTCCTAATGCATCTGTGCTAAACAATGTGCACCTAAGTAGCTTAATGCTAATATATATGATAAAATTTGTATAGTTGGGCTAATGAAAATTGACATTGATATTGCAGTGTTTTTTAATTGTAGTTTACAAATATAATTTTTAAAAAAAAAATCACACTTTAATACATAATTCAGTTGAAACATCCAAGAACATCAAACATGATATAACTCGCAGCATTTCCTTAATGAATGCTACTGTTTGTGGCAAATAGTTGCAAACTAGCAATATAATGCAAGCAGAAATGATCAAAACTCAAACTAAAATTCACAAAACAAAATTCAATAGCCACTAGATGGCAGCAATGTACAAATGTAATAAAACGCGCATAAGTTTGACGTAACCTTAAAAGAAAAATAATTTTGTTCAAGGGCCAGATTTGCCTCTTTTTGCCAGCCGCTACTGTTGTACAACATCCTACTCTCTTTTTAACACATTCAAATCAGATCACCTCTCCAAAAATACAGAGAGCTGGCTTAGAAATAGCTGTAGTTTCACCGTTGTGAAAATATTACCTTTATTGTGTCCACAAGGCCCTGGACTTTCTTCTCATCCAGTACAGGAGGGATCGGCCTGATTATAACGTTTAATGGCACATTATGAACCTCCTCCACGCTGTCGGAGTGAATCGACCTGTTGTCGCTGTTTTTCTCCGTTCCAGTCTGCGTGGACATTTTTAACAGCTGTTTAACGGAGAAAACACACAACTTCAACAGAGTTTTACTACTGTGACACAACTAAAACATTTCCCTTTCGCATTTATGTCCGGTGTGAATGTTTGTGTGTTTCCTGGGAGGGAGTTTCAACGCGGAAATAAGACGTCATCATTTTTTTTAAAGAAATGTTTTCATTGGCTCTCCGCGCTGTCAATCATCCAACATGCAGCCTTGCACCGCCCACTACCTCAGTTTTAAAATCTACAGTGAAAACGTGTGTTGTTTTTCTTGCTAGCCTATAACATAAACACTGTCACAATAAATTAAAAATGATTAATTTTCTATCTAAAACCAAGTAAATGAAAACACGTATTAATTTCTTGTTAGCATGTAATTTGTTATTAGCGTTTTACTATACCTGTTCTTATAATGTGGTAAAGAACATAGAGTAAACTGTAGCAATTAGATTCAAAATGGCTATTTTTAAAAAAAAATTCTAAGTAAAGGAAAACATGTATTTTCGCTTTTTTGCGTGTAGCATAGCTGTTCTTGTTGTGTAGTAAAGAACGCTGGATATAGTCACATTAGGAATAAATTGGCTCATATTTTCTATCTAAAAAGGAGTGCAAGTATTAGTTGTTAGCATATCCTGTAACTCTTCTTGGGGTGTACATAAGTAGGTCTTACTGTCATACAGTCACGCCTGTACAGTATTGGAAGTAATTTTGAGTATTTGATACCATGTAGTGATCCAAAAACATAAACTTTCCTCTTAGATACAGCACAACCTTTGTAAGATAACTTATTCATTCATGACCAAAGTGTTTCTCATTAAAATTCACTCCTGCAATTAGTCATGGTTAAAAAAGATCTGCAATAAGCTCAGAATTCTTTGGTGACAATAGTTTTTAATGAGGTCAGTGTTTTGTATTGTGTGTTATGTATTAAACTTCCTCCTTCAAAGTGTACTTGGTAATATTCTATTTTTGTAGAGATTTCAAAGAGGCAGCCAGGTTGCTGTGGTTACAAAAAGGATGTCTGGTCTTTCAGCTTTGCCCAGGTAAGTGGAAAGCTTCAAAGATACGCAGCAGTAGAGCGGAAACAGGACGATTGTTGTTTTCTCCAACCCACAGCTACAGCATCTTATAATGAGACAATTAAAAATGATTTCTTCAACAGGAAAGGCAGGCCATTATATTGAAATATTACAAATACTTTGAACTACAATGGCAGCGCCTTTTATGTTGATTAATTGGTCACACGGGGATCAGTTGCAACATGCAGGAAGTCTATATATAGTATGTAATCGTTAACAGTACATATAGAGTATTACAAAATGAAACAGAACAAAAGCATCTTGTAATTTAGGTTCTGCAGAGAATGTTTTTTGCTTCATTGTCGTATATCATAGCTGCTGCTTCAACAGCAAATGTGTTTTTGAATTTTCTGAACACAGTTTAGCATTTTCTTAAACAGCAATTTTGCTGATAACACGTGTAAACACCAGCTGAAAAACTTCAGTTAGTCTGTAATATGTTGACATGAATTGTGCAGCTGGCTGCATGACTTGGTGTTTCTGAATGAATAACTACATTATGGTAAATATGTACAGTAACTTAAGCCCCCTGGGCATTCATTTCTTCATACAGTGTATTCAAGTGGCTGCTTTGCTGTCAATCAAAAGCCACCTCATAACACTTCTTGGAAACAGCGTCATATGAAGGAAACAGGCCCTGTCAGTCAAACATGTAGACATGCAAATCATCTGCAGTGCTGAGATTGTTTGGAGTCCCACTACACTCTGAGTGACCCTCTGCCGTCACAGCAGGCCTGCATTCTTGTTGCCAACATATCTCAATTACTTAGATTGAGTTAGTCACACAGGTATAGCAGCAGGTCATGGAAGAACAGTTTCCACATAATGATTTACTGTTAATATTAGATTTCATTCCCTGTGGGATTGTCACACTTACAGCAGCTGCAGAAAATTACCTGCCAGCTTTCCGACAGGGAAGTGAGCTATATTTATTTATATCCTCATTTTTTTTCTTAACACATTGACATGCTTTTAAAGTGATAATTACTCTGACGGTGATTTTCAGTCTTCAAACTATAGCTTTGTGATAGATGAATGTGTCTAAATGGTGACACGGTTTAGCAGCAGCGGATGTTGCTGTGTTTGCAGCTGAATGTGTGACTGATTTGTTCAGTGATGTTGATTATTCACTGGTGGCTCTCACTGGCTGAACCTTTCAAATTATTTTCATCAGTCGCCTTCCAGTGTGGCTGCCCAGAATGGGATTCCTGTTTAATGATCTTCTTTGCCTTGAAATGAATTTGTTCTCCCAACCTCACTCAGAGAGAGAACAAGTGGTCCTTTGGAGTGTGGCTATTTCTATGTGGATTAAGCTTGCAATGCTGTGTGTGTTCTTTCCATTTACACTTAGTGCCACCAACCTTGGCCCTAAAAAAAAAAACCTGACCAGAATAACATCTTGAAGCTTGGAAATCAACATGGAGAGCCAGAGAGAAATTGTGGAGTTTATTTCTGTCTAAAAGAAACGATAAACGCACATCATATCTGTATAAGTCATTCGTCCCTCATCCTTATATCTACATTTATTGTATATGAAAGGAAAAAAGAGCTATTTAAGGAGTGCTCCCCTTGACTTTTTCTTGAGTGCTGATGACAAGTTGGACATTTTAGATGCATAAAAATGTGATTTTGACATGACTTCAAAAAGAGAAGCATACGGATGAGGTGGACCCTCTGCCAACAGAGAGAGGAGGAAACAGATGGGTTTTACACAAACAGCACAAACATCAAGAACACTGAGTTAAAGAGCTTGGCAGTCTCACTTGATGAAACAGTGAGGAATTGAGGCACTTTTAATGAGCATCTCTCTCCTGTGATGTAGAATGTGAAAAGACAAACTGTTAACTCTTAAAGGGGCAGTTACAGTTGGTTGGTCCTAACTGATTGAACTGACTGGCTTTAGGCGTTAAACCTCTTCCTGAGCATGAATTTGGTCAGTAAGCAAGGACGGAGGTTACAAAGGAGAGACCTGTTAAAACCAGCTGAATGGAGACTTATACAGAGAGGGATTTCAAGTTTTCATTTTAAAAATTAAAATAGCCTAGATCATAATTTTACCTTCAGCTGTATTATCCCATTTAAATGATGGCAGTATTATCAACAAATAAAACCTTAGTTTAATTGTTCTTGACTCGTTCTTGCTGAAAGTAGGTGGTCAACCAAGAGATGGCGCCAGATGTATTAGAAGGGTCAGAGCAAAGGCCAGAATCAGTTCAAAGAGTGCTGGATAAAGTAATCATAGCTTTACTAATTACAATGTGAGCAATAGAAAGGTGTATATATATATATATATATATATATATATATATATATATATATATACACACACATATGCATATATTTACTAATGAATTCAATAGAAACAGGAACAAGTTTTTTTTTTACCCACAATCTAGAGAGAATTTTAGTGTAACAATTATAGCTACTCAGAATGTGAATAAGTACTGGCTTGCTGTTAATAATATGATAATCTCTAAAGGCTGGGGTTTCTTCCTGCAGTCTGGTTGGTTTAATGGCCCTGTATGTGCTGCTGAATGCAGATGTGCCTGTAACCTTGTAACAACCTCTCACTCCATCAGAAGGTAGTTATATTTTCTCTCTGACAGTCACTAAAAAGATGATGGCGTCCTCAGGTCAATATCTTTGAAGTTGCAAGTGTAGCACGCTCAATTTTGCCAGTTGTTTTCAATAATTTACTTCATATGCTTTGAGAGAGAGAGAGAGAGAGAGAGAGAGAGAGAGAGAGTGTGTGTGTGTGTGTGTGTGTGTGTGTGTGGCAGTGGGAGGCGATGTCTGCCGTGCAGCAGATTGATGCAAGGCTCTGTATGCATGGCCACAATCTCTCTACCTGCCTCCTTGTGCTGATCCCTCCGTTGTTACACATGCAGCACACCCACGGGTGATGTAATTGGATTGCATGGGTCCTCATTTTACAGTCCATTGACATGTAATGAAATCAGTTATTTACTTTCACCATAAAGTCTGATAAGGGGCAACATCTGCCAGGCTAAAGTTTGAGCCAGAGTTGCACGTGATGTGAACGTAGTGCATCCTCACCTGCCGCACCGTTGATGTTGCTGCAAGTAAACTCAAATCAACACTTGGATGTAAACTTGTCATTTGACTCTAGAAAAGGCAAGAGTTTTGTGAAAACAGGTTTCTCAATACATTTATTTATTGTTTGGTTTTTTTTTAAGTGACTCAGCCAGCATGGAAGTGGCTTGCAGCAAGCGCCACTTTCCTTCAGTTGAAGGAGAGGATTGTACAGCAAAGTGTCTCGTTTCTGAGTCCAGGCTCTGCCTGCTGTCTCATTATACTGCCGGTGTGGTGCTGGAGGACGATGAAGGACACAAGCGATTGAATTCAAGTGTTGTATATTCCCTGGAAACCAATCAAGAAAAGCCCCAGAATAATAATCCCTGTCCGCTGTCATGATTCATTTTTATTTTGTTCCATATTTTTCTCTGGCTTTTGAGTCACTCAGAAAGAGTAGTTCCAGCATAAAATCAATGTTCCATTAAAATTTAATGACCAGGAAGGGCTTAATAGTGGTGGAACAGCTGCTTCTGCTTTTGATATCACCAGCATTTCAGGAAGTCTTGCTCAAAGCTATACTGGCATTGTCAGTTCCTCTGACCATCCTATTCTCTGCAGAAATTGTGAAAAACAATGAATATTGGCATTTTGAGCTTTGCGTACTTGATGCAGTGAAATTAAAAGCTGGCTAATTGATATTAAGTCTCATAAAATCTGTAATGTTGACACAAGAAGCTACTAAGTAGCTGAGTAATTATCATAACTGTAATTACTCCGTGAGTTAATATTGAATAAGGACAGATTCCATCCTCACCGTTGTCCTCAACATGATTTATGCTTTACATGTATTTTTAGTGCAAAAACTGCAAGAAAGCCGTAAAGATCCTATACAGTAAATCACGGAATGAGCAGGTTGGCCTGTTTATGCTCTGTCAACGAGCATCTGCAGGTGTGTGTGTGTGTGTGTGTGTGTGTGTGTGTGTGTGTGTGTGTTCTTCGTGATAAAATCAAAAAACCTTTCTCAGTTTAATAAAATCAAAAGTCCAGTGATTATTTCATAAGAAATAAGAATGGGCTTGTAGATTCCTTGTGCTATTGTGTTTATTAACTTTATCATTGCTATTGTTGTCATCATTATTAAATGTAGCAGAACAAGAAAAAATCAAAAACACCCCTCAGCAATCACGGCTTAAATTTCTTCATACTCAGCTGTAACAGAGAGATAGAAAGAAGATGGGGGTAGAGAGAGAGAGAGAGAGAGAGAGAGAGAGAGAGGGGAAAATCTTAATCAGTTTGGTTTTTTTTTTTTGTTTGTTTGTTTTTTTTTTTGTTTTTTTTTGAGGACCATATGGAAGGTTTCAAGCAGCCAACCATATGTTGAAGGCTTTTGTCATGGAAATCATACTTTTTGGCACTTTTCATTGCGCAGCCAAGCCAGGCACATAAATGAAAGGAAAGAAGAACAGAAAAATCATACAGAACATGGTCAAATCTTTCAGAATACACAGAGTTTGAAATTTTGCTTATAACTTACAACAGATAGCTTTTAATCAAGACACTCCCTGATTCACATTGCCATCCAGACTGCAATTAATACCTGTATTTGTCTTTTAAAAAAGAAAAGACAGCATGAATAGAAAAGAGCAATTAAATGTCTACATGCATTGTCATATTATTGCTGTGATATATATACAAATATATTTACAAAATCATCAAAGAGGAACAATGTTTCCCTATAATCTACGTTTAGAATCAGAGTTGTATTTAGAATCAAATTGTGCCTCCTTTTCTGTAATTATCATTTAAACCGTGTGGACGATCTGTAATCCTGCCAGTTCTGGACACATCAGTTCAGCCTGCATTTGTAGACGTTTAGGACGATTTCAGTCATTTTTATGCTAAATTAAAACACAATCGCCATGTTTTGGGAATGGACTAAATTCCTCTGCCGCAGTGAAATCAACCAAAAAAAAAAAAAAAAAANAAAAAAAAAAAAAAAAAAAAAAAAAAAAAATACACTCCTGCTGGAAATCATTTCTGCATGAATACAAGCTTCTACAATGCAGCACCGTGCCAAAGTGTGTGTGCCGCACGTTAATCAGGAGACAGGTGGTTTGGACGCTCTCATGCAGTGATTCAGCTGTAGCACTTAGACGACCATTGACAGGATGTTGGTGAAATCTGAGGGAAGGTCGGACAAACAGAGCAGGAACTCCTATTTTCTCTCCTCAGTTGTGTGTTTTTTGTTTTTTGTTTTTTTTGTTTTTTTTTTGAAAGGCGAGCTCAGCATTACTGTGATTGTGCCGTCCATTTGGAATATGCAAATAGCTGACAGTGCATTTGCCTGCTGGTGCTTGACCTTCCCCTTGGAGGTCGCTCACGGACTCAATTACGCTCCCTATCTGCAGTCTGTCTGCAGACACCTGTTATCCTCCCCACTCCGCCACCCTCCGACAATCCCACTTCAGCACATCCCATCCTCCGTGCGTCTGTTCTGAGGCAGCCGGGATGGGATGGAGGTAGGAACAAAGGTGGAAGTGCATGACAGCACACCATTTTATTACAACAATCATGAAAACTTTGTCAAGATAATTTGCATTAGTGCTGCTTAGATGTTTGTAAAGACCAATCCTTTTGTTTTCTCATTTTCTCCTTTGACAAATCAAAGCCTTGCTTAGCTGTTTTAAAGCCATAGAATCATTTGGGAGCAGTGATAACTTTGACCATTTCGCTTCTGAAATGAGTATTATTTTGATCCTATTGTGTAATGTGTGTCTTTCCAGCACACCTGTTAAATCACACCTTCCCTTTGAGCTGCCAGATGAGATTTTTTTTTTATTTAACCTGGTTGCTCTTAAAATAAGAGGCAGTAAAAAAATAAAATAATACCAAAGAAAAACATTTTTGTCCAGCCAAATTACATTAAATATTTTTCCAAACACTTACTGCATCACTGTTATTATTGCTTTTGGATCTTTGAAAACTTAGTATAGCTAGATCACATCGACTTTACTCTAAAATTATAACAAGCTGATGATTTACAGATTGATAGTGGTATATATTTGGGGGAGATATCCACATGCTCGTTTTATTGCCTGAGATTTAGTCACCAAACGTTTTGAAATCTCTGCTCTCGAGGAGGCAGTGAACTTTGACTTCTGGAAACATTAAGATGGAGAATTTTTTTTTTTTTTGAGTGTTTTCATTTTCATCACTTCTTTTTATTGCCCTAAATCAAGTGAAAACAGGACAGCTGTGATTGTTACATATGTCAGTTGCTGTGTTAGTAAAGTTATTGCCATGAAACAAAAGTAATCTGCATTCATTCATTTGAAGTTCTCTACCTGTGGTTCTGTACATTGTTCCTCTTTAAAAAACTAAGTCCAATGGACTCTCTACAGTTTCATGCATATAAACACTTTCTTTGAAGATCAGCAGCATCTTACAAGGTCAATGGATGTTCATCTTTTAAACTCAATTAGAAACAATAAATAAATACATGATAATTAAGAAATAAGAAAGTCTTCAACAAACCAATAAATAAATAAATAAATAAATAAATAGATATAAATAAATAAATAAAGTTTTTACATGATAAATAGATGGTATGCATCATGGGCAGAGCTTTGAGCGACATACAAACAGACAAACAGAATCATTTGAATGTCGCTTTGTAACTGAGGGTGAGTCCATACCTTCACTCTGAGGTAACACTGGAGGAGGAGGAGGAGGNGGAGGAGAAGGAGGAGGAGGAGGAGGAGGAGGAGCACCTCAAACACTGGATGAAGATTGCTCATTAAGCCTGGACGATGCACCTTACAGGCAGCAGAGTTTGTGGAAGCCACCATGGTGGAGGAAGAACAACGAGAGTTTTCATTGCTATAGACAGTCACCGCGCATGGCACTTACAACAATAAATCATTTGGTCTGGCTCTCAGTGTCTTTGTCCAAGTATCAGGGTGAGAATATGAATTTGATCAGATGGAGGATGTGATAACCTGTTCAACAGGCCCTCTACGCATATTAAAATCACTGCAGAATTGAATTGAATGACCTATGGCCTGTGATCTTGTATAGCTTTGTATTTCATTTAAATGAAGTTTTTACTTATTTGAATACCCACAGTTACAAAGATGCTTTGATAAACAAGAGATAATAAGCACAAAAAAATAAAGTTAGAAAAATCAAATAGAAAAATAACATCCGTTGAATTAAAACATTGGTGTGGAAAAAGGGTTTGTCTTTTAACTTTTAAAATGATCTTTCTTTTTTTTGCAAATACTGTCAGTTCACATTTTCATAAAAAGTTCATGTTGGCAGTTGCAAAAGAATTCAATTCTTAGCAAATAAAAAGCAGCATAAAAATACAAGAGGTCATTTGTCTAAAAAAAAACAAAAGAACACTGTTAGTCCCTTTTTATGTTTTTTTTTTTGTTTTGTTTGTTTTTTGTTTTTTTTTGTTCTTTTCTCATACTATTTGCTATAAAATATCAGGAATCTAAATATTATTACTATTGATATCAATATCATTATAATCATTGATAAAAATTCACATGCCAGGCCTCATATATAATTGTGTGTGTGTGTGTGTGTGTGTGTGTGTGTGTGTGTGTGTGTGTGTGTGTGTCCACATCCATGCGCACATGTTTGTTATTTGTGTACAGCTATCATCTACAGTTTCTATTTGGGGGAAGGTTGTTTGATTGTAAGTTTCTGTGGACGATTAGCTACTGTGCAGGGAAAAAAATCCAGCATCTTTTGAAATTGTCTTTGCCGTAATCAGAGTTTCTTCATGTAATCTCAGTGAAAATATTGCTTTCTAAAAAAAGGGGAAGAAAAAAGGCATGAAGGGCAGAGTGAACAGGGTTATTGGTTGAGAACCAGCAAGAGGGGTTCAAAATTTTGCTTCTTTCTCATGGTTAATTTTCTGATCCAGAGTCGTCTTCGTCTGCTGAGCCCTTGAAGCAAGCTGACTCGTAGTGCTTGTTCAGGTAGGACTTGAGAGCGAAGGTCTTATTGCAGCGCTTGCATCTGTAGTGCTTGAAGGCAGAGTGTGTTTGCATGTGGGCGCGGAGGTTTGAACGGTCAGCAAAGGCTTTGCCACAGTGGGCGCAGGCAAAGGGCTTCTCCCCCGTGTGGGAGCGCATGTGACCTTGAAGGAGCCACGGTCGGCTGAAGGCCTTGCTGCACACGTCGCACTTGTGCTTGAGGTCATGGGTGAGGATGTGCATGGCTAACGCAGGCATGGACACGTACACTTTACTGCAGGTGGGACACTTGCGGGCCATCTTGCTGTCCAGGCTGCGGTGCGTCTGCTTGTGTCTGCTGAGGTTGGAGGAGGTGGCGTACGTCTTCCCACACTCATTGCAGCTGTGGCGAGTGGTGCCGGCTACCCTCTCCTGAGCCATTGCGTTGGCATCGCTGCTTCTCAAGCCCTCTCCATGACTCTCGCTCTCTCCCTTCCGCCTCGAGCGCCCATCAGAGATGAAGAAGGCATCCATGGTGTAACCCTCGGCCAGGGCCTCCTTTTCACCGCTGTAGAAGCCGCTGGCTGTCATGCCAGACTGGGGGCTGTCGGGGTGTTTCAGGTCAGGGTCACAGTACTCCTCCCCACTGCTCACCTGGGTGTACAGGGGGTCTGACACGGGTGAAGCCAGCTTGTGCTCCATCTTCTTCTCCTCCCCCTGGTATACAGATGGCGTGACGTAATTCTGGATGTAGCCTGGGGAAGAGACACACGCAAATACAGTTGGCCAGGGGTTGTGATGGGTAAGGACACAGTGACATGGTGGTGATTACACGATTATCACGTTGGATGATTACCCTTCATGAAATGGTGAAAGAATTGCAGCACAGAGCTAATTACATTTTTTTTTTTCCCAGAACGCACAGGATGTGTACACGGTCGTGTGCTGATGCAGGAAAACACGATTCGCTCAGCTGCATTTAGAAAGGCTGCGGTGTTGGGAATGAGCAAGAGATAATATCTCATCAAAGAACTCTCCTGTGAAAGAAGATGCATATTTAAGCCCCTCTTAATAAAGTAATCTCGTTCATTAGACCTTCATCTGTGGTATTGTGTCATTTCTCTGTGGCTGAGGCCTGTTGTCCTGTTTGTTAAACGGAAGAATCTGAGTCAAACATAACTTCAAGTGTTTTGTAAATTTGTTATAACCAAACACCTCAGATTTGAGAGTATTGTCTTTTTTTTTTTTTTTTTTTTTTCCAGAAGGCAAATAAATGCATTTCTCTACATCGTGGGCAGACTGTGGAGAAGTGCCTCTTCAAACTTTAAATGTGATGCAGCAAAGCACAGAACCCCACAAGTGATTTAAACGTCACTAAATGTTCAGTGCATGATTACAGCGAGAAACATTTTTCATTCCTGTCCTTCCTTTCTTCCCGAAGCAGCCAGTGCCAAAGGAGCTAAAAGGCTTCCTGGCAGCTAAACACATCCAAAGAGAATTCAATATATTCTTGTGCAGTGAGTCTCAACAGCTGAATGAATTCGGAATGTGCTTTACCTCCAGGGTTGATATCTTATGGGATGAACACATGAGCACAAATATAAGTTGTAGTGAAATTCCTGCCCTGAGAGAAATAGTGCATAACTGCAGAAAAAAGTCATTCCTAAGCACTGTGTGCAGCAAGCAGTGGAAATTAGGTATTGACTGCTTTTTAATGAAATTCACAGTTTTGAACTGATCAATAGGCTATCATCTGTAAAATAGTGCAGCCGTTAGAATGGCGAGTGCTGGAGAAGATGGAAATAGTAGAAGGAACCGATCGAGTATCTGTGACCATACAATAATAGTTTATTGAGCGCGGTGCACTTGAGGACAGACTTGAACTGCTGTGTGATGCACGTCATCAGAGTCGAGCAGAAATCCACACGTTGTTTGTGAAGAGGGTCACCTGTGCAGCAGCAAGCATGCTGGAGTGTCTTCGGAAAGCAGGCCATTAGGAAATCAGTTGAAGTGCTCTCTTACTACACCGTCTCCATCCCCAAAGGTTTCTGCTCACACACCCACTTTGTCAAAGCCTCGACCATGACACTCAGGGACAGGGAAGCACAAGGCGGATACACACATAATTACGCTGTACTACCTGGCCTCTATTTTAAAATTCACACACAATGTTGGCAGGAACGCAGCAACGCTTTCTTTAAAAAATACGATATAAAAAGAAAGAAGAAACTAATCAATATTTTGTCTGTTTTAAAAATATATTACTACATTAACTGCCATAGATTCAACAATTATTAATAACGACATCAAAATCCAAGATAAATCAGGACTTATTTTACAGCCAACAGTGTTGACTTTCATGAAGAGGTTCAGCACGGCGAAAGACAACATGGCCTTTCTTTTGGTGAGACTGATTTTTTTTTTTTTTTTATNATTTTTTTTTTTTTTTTAATAAAACATATCAATTCAAGCATAGTTGTTTAATATGTTTCAATTACCCAAGGTCAGACAAGGAGCTCATCATTTAGGGCTCGCGCTGTATCAGCCTTTACAGCTCATAGACTCATTTCTCTAATGCAAAGCAAGCATGTAATTAATGGACCCTCTCAGCCACCCCTCTTTGTTGTTCGACAGACACTCAAGTCAAATGTCTCCACAATGGGAGGAAAGAAAATCTCTTGGCATGGCAGAAGTGCTGATGCTAGGTATTTCTGCCACGCTGAGAATTCTTTTATTTCGCCTTTTTGACTCAGCTTGAAAAGGCGAATTCTTTTGTTCAAATTAAACACCTCTTATCAACGCTGACGTCAGTGCCTTATCACTCTTCTTCTTTCTAATGTAATGTGATGTTTAACAATAGATTCAGGAACAATAGAGAGTGATAATAATAATAATGTAAATGCATTGCTCCATAATAAGATAAAGTTCTATAGCAGCGAATCCCAATAACGTCCCATACAAACTGTAAAATAAGCCTGGCAAATGTATATATAATAATTCTGTGCTTTAGAATATAAACTCCAAATATGTTTTTCTTGCCATAATTTTCAAGTATCTTTAATAATTTAAGATAAAATGTTTGTTAATACCACAAATCCAAATCAACTAAAATTGACAGACCCTGTTAATAACGTGGCTGAATAACAGGTGGGCATCCTCACACCATTTAGCTGTGAACTGTGAAGCTTTTCTTACTGTGAAAATATCCTAACAAATCATAACAAAGACACACATATGGTCCTCCAAACATGGCCACAAAATGGAAGCGGCAAGCTTAAAGCTGACTGTGAAAGTGAAGATCGCCTCTCAGCGCTGACTGGAGCTTAGTGTGTTGGTCTGTGTGTTGACCACAGTGCAGCTATGTGCCTTTCTTCATGTTTACTGTACAACCTCCGTCACGTGATCCTCCTCAATGCTGCCCCAAGCATTTTTGTCTCCTTTTTCTCCTTCCCTTCACTCCCCACCTCCCTTCTGGCTGTACTGTACAGTGTGTTGATGTCTCTTGTGGCGGCGATAGGCCTGCAAGGCTGAAACTCTAACCCCTGCTAGTTTTCAAATGCCCGGAAGGAAGAGAAAGATGTAGTGGAGGGATGGGGGTGGGGAGACTGTGCATACTCCATTTGGATGGGAAGAGGGGAGCAAGGGAGGATCAGACCGTGATGGGAACTCAAGGACAATAACAGCTAAGGACAAATGTATCATCCGATACTCATCTCTCATTTTCATGAATTTTTTAGTCCTCAGGATGACCAGAGGAAGTCAGGTTTTATGTTTTCAGCCTCCAGTGGGTTTTTCACAGTCATAGAAATACGTAACACAAGCTTCTCCTGATTAGACGCATGTTTTGTACCCTATTTACATAAGCTAATCCGTGGCTGTGACCTGAATTGTGTCTGTCCTTTCCAGGAGTCAAAAAACAAAAGTCTAGCATCATGCTGATGGGGGTGGGGTGGCTCTGGTGAGGATTATTTGGGATATTGATGCAAAAACCAGCTGGCTGCATGTAACTGCTAACAGTAATTTAGACAGTGCTGTATGGGTATGTTATCTGCTAAACCAAAAGGAAATTTCACCCAGCTCAAAAACAAAAGAGGATGCAAACTGTGGAAATGACAGGCAAGCTGAAATCAGCAGCAGCAGAGCATATCTTTGACTACAGCCAGACTGGGACAGATTGCAGGCATGTTAACTCACCATTCTCACTGAGACGAACCCCAAGGCTGGTAACCGAGTCTGTGATGGAGCGTGCAAAAGTGAAGGAGTCGTCCAGGTGGTGATGATGATTGGAGGTGGCCACACTGGATGAAGAAAAATCATCAAGCTTGATTTTCTTCACCAAAAATGAACGGGGCATGTTTCAATGGATAAAAACACAGAGCTGAGAAAAACACATGAGAGAAAATAAAAGACCCTCTGAGAAAGCACACAAGCTGAGCTGGCTTGATGGTAATCCTTGTGGTTAATGTAAAGACAACAGTCCAAAACATAAGAAGAAACAAAATGGAAACCAGTGGAGAACAAGGCTGACGGCAATGCTGTGTGATACTCTATGGCTCCCCCAGCTTCCCCCAAAAAAATAAAAAAATAAAAAATAAAAACGATCCTGTTCAGCACTGGATAGCTCCTGTGATGCAGCAGGCTTAAGGGACCAGTGAGGAAGAGAAGAGATGGAGACAGACAGAGAGAGGAGGGAAAGAGAGGGAGAAAGAGAGAGAGAGAGAGAGAGAGAGAGAGAGAGAGAGAGACTGTCAGACTAGCTGAGATCAGCAATCACGCCAGCCTTTATATGGGGCACAGGCAGTGGAAGATCAGGTGGTGCTGCGAAATGGAGCTGCTTAGCTTTAATCCATCAAATGTCCCCAGGGACACACATCAAATTACTACTGAACCGTCTGTGCATTCGCACACAGACAGAGGAGAAAGAACACAGCCAGACCCCCACTGCCCCCACTACTGCCCCACCATCTCCCCTCCCTCCCTCTTTCACCCTGCTTATGCTCCATGCTCCTCGGAGGAGTAAAAGAGGGGCAGACAATGGAGATGTGGATGAGAGCACGCTCAGTGTCCTGTCCCCCATTGTTTTCAGATGAAGTGTCACAGTTTATGTTTGCCTTATACAGGCACTGCCTCCCTCATGTCCTCTCTGTTACCTGAAACACCCTCACACGGCTCAGATCTGTCCATCCCATCGACACACTGCACTGTACTCACATGCTGGAAACACCGAAGGTGCACACGTACAGTACGGGAGGATAACACAGCGCCTGGGAGTGCTGGACGCTTTTAAAGCTGCACTGGATTCCAGCACTGGTGATGAGCAGCTCCTACTGCACCGCTCAGCTCGTTTCTCTCTCTTCTCATTACTGCTGCACAGATGTGTGTCCTGCCAAGCGTGGCAGTGAATTATCTGATTAATTAATTACATCTTTTTTGATTAGGGTGAAATCTAGGATTAGACTCATGCTTGCAAAATTGGCTGGGTATCTTTGGATTGCTTTGAATTTGTGTGGTTTTATTAGCTCACTCTGTGAATTTCTACCACACACATTGTTATCTGTTGCTCCTTGTCAGAGTGAGTAAAAACTAAACATTTATAGGGGAAAAGTTAATCACATGGAATTTTCATGAAAGAAACATTAAAATGTTTCATCAAATTCACACACTATTCATACACACACACACACACACACAAGTATTCACCTGTTTGATTCCCCATCAACACAGCATAAACTATATTATTTTTAACTTACAATGGGCACAAGATCTTGTAGGGACAAATACAAGTTATCAGAAAAGAGTGAAGGTTTATTCTATTCTAAAGTATTTCTGTTTGAGCAGTAATAGTATTGCATTTTTTCTGATTGGAAGCTTTGGAGTAGGAAATTGAAATTTCTCCACTTTAGGAAGACAAATTCTATAATGAGCTAAATTTGGTCAATATTTAATTTTAATTATCTAGGTTAGATATGTTGGGGAATGGTGATGGCAATCCAAAATCCAAGGATTAATTGAAAGGATTAATCCAAAATTAATCCTTGAAAAAAATGTTTCCTTTGAGAAATGTTAATAATTTGTGAAATCCCCAGCAGAGTTTAAGAGAGAAAATTGTGTTTATTTGCCACATGTGAAAGCTTGTCTTTTGATTGATTTCACTATTTGCATATTCTATGTTGCTCAGAGTCTTGAAATTGAGGTTGGTTCTGGTTAAAGGCGCTGCTGATTTATTCAGAGGTTTAGGGCTGACTTCTTGCTAGTCTTCTTCTTCTTTTCCTTTCGGCTTTCCCTTCAGGGGTCACCACAGCGAATCATCTGCCTC
>VXCM01000864.1:0-127730 GCA_014773175.1 Lucifuga dentata
ATGGAGGCAGATGATTCGCTGTGGTGACCCCTGAAGGGAAAGCCGAAAGGAAAAGAAGAAGACCCTAATCTTTCAAAATCAACAGTTCAGGTGATATGCCCACCTTAAATATAATGTTTCACCTGCTAACTCTTTTGCCCGATTGTAGAAAGCATGGTCCTTTTAATTTCTCAGTGTTTTCCTAACTAGAAGGTTTCCAAAGAAGAAACTTTTTTCAGGTCATTCCACCCTTTTACTTGCATTCAAATGATACAATTACATTACTTCGACAAAACTTTAATAAACGTCTTGTTCGCAATGATGGAATTACTTATCTCAAGCACGTTTCAAGTCTCTACAAGTTGATTTTTATAGCGTACTGAATGAACTGAAACCAATGGTAGTCTGGAAGACAGGAAAAACAATTCTAAGATGTATCGCTCCGGTAGCAAGTTTTGGAAATGTGATTGGCAGTAATGTAATGGTATGCATGTTGTATTTATTGGGCTCACCCATGCAAAATCATAAATATATGACCCTTTAAAGAACCACCACTTACAAAATAGTTAAAAAAAAAAAAAAAAANTTAAAAAAAAAAAAAAAATCAATGTTACTCTTTTATTCCTACAGCATTAGTGATTGTTTTAAATCATATCAGGGGAACTGAAATGTATCTGAGAGTAAATAACATCTCTGTTCCTCTTTATTCACAGCTTGATGCTCTGACTAATGGACAAATGTTAGATTAAGGAAAACGCAGACTCCCATCAGGTTGTTGTCACTTCTGGTAAGTTACATATTCTCTTATCGTGCCCTTTATTCTCCTTCAGTTTCTGCCAACGTGTTTTTCTTATCTGGGCACTGTATTTACAAAGCTAGCTACAGTCAAGTGGAAGGCATGTCATGGGGCACATTTCACAGTCTAATTACTTTTTTTTTTTTTTTTTTTTATGAGGGTCAAGTGAGCAGGAGAATCATGAATCATGAACATAAAATACTGGCTGTAAATTAACAATTAACCAGAACTCAAAATTTGCCCTATGACTATTACACAGAGACAGTGATAAACCATGCATATTTGTAATTAGCTAAAACAGCCTGGCAATATTGTTTTGTAACTGTACTAAGGTGATACTCAGGGGCAGAATATAAGGACTGAAGATGTTTTTTTTTTTTTTGTAACAGTGTGTATATATCAATACAACAATGCCAAGCATCTTGTTTCCCACTCTGGATAAATATTTCTTGGATGTTTAACATGAACAACAATTTATAATTTACTTTTAAATATTAATGTGCTGTTTTTAACACCTGGATGGAGAACCTGTATGGATTCTACAGAGGAGAGGAGAGGTGTGTCGGTGCACATCAGCATGTTTCATTTGAGCTAATGTTCATCTGGCTCTGCACTTCCTGTTAAGATAATAATGCAGTCATTATAATTAATGATGATGTTTATAGACCTCTCCTTCACCGAGGTCAGAGGAAGATTAGTTGCACCAACTGAAGTGAAGCTCCTCCTTTCTGACATTGAGAAAAATGGATTCATATATCTCACAGGAGCAGGGAGGTGAAGGCTCTTTAATTGATTGAAAAATTATTTTGCTTGTGTGTGAGTGTGGCCATGGAACTGAATGAGCCTGTAATGTAATATGAAGAAAACTGAGCTTACTAACTTACTAATTAAGCATTACTGAATGTATTAGATGAAAATGAATGTTCTGTTTATTGTGGGTATTGGGAGTTCCTGTTTCTTGGGTGCAATAAAGCTCTAACTTAAGAAACATCTATTAAAAAAAATAAAAAAAAAACTGCACACAACTTCCTTTTTAACACTGGGGGAGACTGATCTTTATAGTTTCTCATGTATTTTTTTCATGTTTTTTTGAAAAGAGATCTATGATCTTAGTATGGGGAAACCAAAAATTAATCTAGAGGCAAGACTTTTAATTACAGCTCTGTTTTCATGTTGGTAGAGATAATAGGAAATGTGTTTGTTTGGTGGTTGTCAGTAACCAATAAATGTTAAACTGAACAGCAAGTGGACAGCTAAACAGTCGAGTATGTCAGATGGATCAGGGTGTCGCACACAGTCCTATAGTTGTCATTTTCACCTTATTAATAAATTTAATCTTTTTATCTTTTCTTTTTTTTCTGGGTTTATCTAGACTTTTTTTTCGAGTTTTAAAACTGGCAAATTTGCGAGTTTTACAACTGGCGAATCCAGTTTTGAATTTGTGAGCTTAAAAACTCGCAATAATGCCCCCTTGGTTTGTTTTTTTTCCCTCCCCGTCTTATATGGTCCTAATACCTCTAAATTGTGAGTCAGTCAGCAAACTGCAGTTCAGGGATCCTGATCTGTTTACTGTAAATTCAGTGCTGGCACAAAGGGGCATAGACTTCCCCCCACCCAACCCCTCCAATACACTCAAATAAACAGAACGCTGCACAACCTGCTCAACTATGTGGCTCAAAGAGAGTAACCATCCGTGAAACAGAGAAACAAAGCAGCCTGATTTACCACAGAGCCTCAGCAGTAATTGGATGAGTTCCAGCATAAACATATGGGATTGGCTTTTATCTTGTTAATTGCTTAGGCTGCAATGACAAAAGCTATGGGAGGTTCAACCGGCATGTACTCTTTACTGATGCAAACACCATCAATAGCATGTAATTAGGGTAAATATCAACTTTGACTTGACCTTGGCATTTACAGCTCTGACATGCTAAATTATTACTATAGAAACTTTCAGTTATGCCTGAGGAGTTTACTACAATGCTTGCTTATGGAATTCATTAGGTGACTGCAGATTTAAGATGTAGAGTGTCATAAAGTTGGCTCCCTGTTACTTGAGGTAAATCGCCATGGTAACATAGCTCAGTATATCAGGCATTATAAAAAGCCTATGCAGCCTCTTAAGTCAACTCCAAAAAAAATGCATTACCCTAATTACTCCTAAGACCATGAGGATGATCTTAGGAGTTAAAATAACCTTATTACTTAAACTGTTCAGAGTTAAAATAACTAAATAAAATAAACAAAAAATTAAATTTAAATTAATTAGACAAGCAATAGCAACTTTTTGTCATGTTTTAAATGGCACAGTAATCCTCTATGCACCTCTCTTTTGCACATGGGACTACGTGACATCATTAGCTAATGAGGCTCTGCTTGCATAAATGATCTCTGTGAGAGAAACCACAAGTCCACACATCTGACACACAGAAACTATTCTGAGCAAAGCAGGTATTTGATTAATAATAGAAATAGTATGATTGTAATATTGCTACAACACAAGTCACAGTAGCATGTTAGAGGTCATCATTGACCCCTCAATTAAGTATACGCTGCAAAATTACTGTACATAGTACAGTATACGGCTGTCTTTTTGGGCCCCAGCGTGTCATATAAGGCTGCAATGTTAAGTATTGCCACGACCAAAAAGACATGTTTGTTGTTTAATGATTTTGGTCCTCTTAGTCAGGTCGCCTAATTATGATGTCATCAAATGACTCAGGAGAATGTTGGAAAATATGGGTGGATTCCATGTGTCATTGTCAATTATAAGTGATTATAATAATAATCAATTATGCCTTTTTGGCTTTGGTGGCTGCTGTTGATTAGTCTACAAATAAGTAAACAAATATTTTAAACATTTAAAATATTGAATATTTCAGCAGTAGGTTGTAATGTGAAGTCAGAGCCATTTTTTAACTACTTTGCACTTTTTTTGTTTGTTTGTTTTTTTTTACACAGTGGTGAAACAGCATTTATGTCAGCATGAACTTGTATAACATATCGGATTTCTACTGAATTGTTTTAGGGATCCTTGGCTCAGCTCAGCAGAAAAACAAGTAAAACACTGTGTACTATGTTCCAACTTGGGAACAGTGTGCACTTGGACAAATACATCACAAACTGGAGATAGGCTGATGGTGCGTCATAAGAGGATGTACAATATTCCAGGACGTTGCTACTTATTCATTAAAAAAAACAAAAAAACAAAAACAAAACTGTGAATAAAGTATGTTAAGTGACTTTAAATTGTTGTTGGTTTTGTCATGCTTCAGAGTTTGAATTTAAATCAAATCAGTCATTAGCACTAACTTTTTTGACCTGGCACAGCCTTGATGATTACTTGTAGAAGAACAGACCAGTGAACAGGAAGTAAAAACTGTGTAGTAACATCCAAGACTTGTTCATCTCCATCTAATCATTTTCCAACATGTAGCTCACTGATCTCTACTGAGAAGCAGGGAGAGCAGGCAAGGCACGTGAATAATACTATATTTTTCTTTCCCTTTTATTTATCAACCAATAATATCTATGCTGTACATCATTTTGCTTTTACTCACAGTCTTCCAGTCATTTTGGTTAATTCCCTACTGGCTTTCTCTTCCTTCCACCTCTCTCTTAGACTTTCTGCCTTAGTGTCTCTTTGTTTCTTAATTTAAACCTGTTTCCTCGTCCTTCAGTTTGTTGCCCTGCTCTTAGAGAAGGCATATCAGGCTCTCAGATTGGCTTTCCTGTAGACTGGCTATAAAATTAGATCAGGGCTGAGGGTTCTGGTATATTAAGTTGACTGTGTGTTCACTTCTATGGCTCCTGCACAGATAATCTTTCTATCTAGTGTTGCATATCACACAATGCCATCACAGAAGCTGTAGGATGGCAACTTGAGGACAAACTAACCAGAATGGGAATATTAATATGTAGTAACACCAATAAACAATATACTTTCATTATTTTTTTTCAAAACCCAGCTCTTCATTTTTATCCACCACACACCAAAAGTTTTAGCACCTAGCTCAACACTCATTTAAAGGAAGTTAAATAGGACAGGAAACAATCTACAGCGGATGTGGCTGCATGTATTGACATGATGCAACGTTGTGGGTTGCAAGTGTTTTAGCAGCCATGAATGCACGCTTATGCCATGATAAATGATTCTGCAGTTAAATTTGATATATCTGTGTGTGTGTCCATGTCTGTATGTGTGACACTTGGGGAGGACAGTGTTTATGTTGCCTGGGTTCCAAAGTCATTTGTGATTTATTGATGTTACTAAGGCAACCGTGTTAAAAAGGGAGACCGTGTTTTAGAAATGTTTCTGTTTGTCCTGCATTTAGACTGCAGCCTATCAAACTCTCACTCTCACAAGTAGACACATCTGTTTGATCATGGATATATCACCTTGTCAGTGCAGAGCTACGTCATAGTCCGGGTTCAAGGGGAGGACATGCTACAACACCACATAAATAGATGCTGATGTTTGAAAAAAGTTAATGCCAACTTAAACATGACCCTTTCATGGCTGTAATTATTGCATACGCTGGATTTGGGTGAGTGATGAGTAAACATTTCTTCTCCTTTTGTAATTGCTTCAGTGAGAGTTTGGAGTGTGTTTTTAGACTAGAATTTCACCCTGAACATGTTCAAATGTGAGTCATGACAAAAGCAAAAGTACATCTGTGCTGAGGAGCACCAGCTGCCTGTAATTGCAGTAAGCTGCATGAAGCTGTGATGCTGTGACTGTTTTGATGTTATAGGATTGAGTTCTGCCATGGAGCCAGAGGAGGAGGAGTCGAGTCTGAAAGTTGGAGCAGGGAGGGATGGAGGGAGAAGGACAGACGCAGATCATCAATGCAGTTGTCGCTCCTGACAGTGCAGGTCAGACTTTAGAGTCTCAAAGTTAGCTGTGAACATGCTTCCAAATGACCGCAGCTGGTTTGTATTCCCCATCAAGGAGGAAAAAGCAGTAAAATGTAAAATGTGAAGGAGGGGTATTTTGTCAGCATGGGGCCAACAGTTTAGATCTAATCACACAAAGCATGAGTCATGAGGCTGGACTGAATGTGTTGTTCTCCTTGACTTCAATGTCATACTCCCTTTCCGTTTCATTTTTTTCACTCATTCCTTGGTGACTGTGCACTGATTAACTTTTACACATCCATCCATGTCTCATTTTAACATGGAAAAGTAAGATCATGGACATATTCAAATGTCTTCTATTACTGATTTGTTATCCTGATTAGCTCAGTGGATTAGAAGCTACCTGGGAACATGCAATGCCACTGTTCCCAGCTATGCCATATAACATCTATTCAGCCCACTTTGGGACACTTTACTGTAAACAAAACCATCATTCAGGTTTTAGTCTACATTATTCTTATCATGGACAATAATATGTGCTTTCAGAATATTTTTGATGGCTCCACAGTAAAACATGTTGAGATTTAATGACTCAATTTGTGATATTAAACACATGATGTGTTAACAGCAGAGTAAGGACATTTAGAAGAACCACAGGAAACACTTAATTTGTTAAATATCCAGTAATATAAAGTGTCCTCTCTATTATTCGGCCTGTTTGGATCAGGCCTTGGCTTCATTTTGGCCGAGTGTTTTTTCTGTTTCATCAGCACTCCTGGGGCAATTCTGGATTTTGCACATCAAAGCACAACATTGGATAGAAGATTTGTGTGTGTGTGTGTGTGTGTGTGTGTGTGTGTGTGTGTGTGCGCGTGTATTTGTCAGTCATATCACTGTTGGGGTCACTGACTGGGCGAGTAGCTTCTTCCTTTCTATTTTGCACCACTGGAGTACTTATACATTTATTTATGCATCTGCTTGAATAAAACATTGTTCCTACATATAAAGGGTGTCTGTGTGTTATATGTATTACTGTATGTGTTTGTTTCATCCGTCACCTGATGGAAAACACCCCAATTTGGCAAACACTGAGTTCCCATAAGACCAAATGCTGACACAGACAGTTACACAGAAATCAGATCCTAGATTTAACATTCAATTTGGTGTCTTAAATACAGATGAAGTAAATAAATACATCTCTGGTCCATCATTCTTTAGAGTTTTACTTCCATTACCCTTAACATATTTTTCTTGTCCAAAAAATATGTGTGGGCTTTTCCAGTTTTCAGTGGCCTGAAAGCTGAGGATCTTTAAACTCAGTGGCTGTTTGTTTAGAGACAACCTTGTAACAGTTTCCAGATGGTCCTCCCATGTGAAGGTTCTGACAGGGTTATCCACAGATAGAAACTCCATCAAATCTGACCATGGGTCAATCCCTGTTATCTCATCTGCTCACCTCTGCTTTCTGCTCCCAAAGCTCAAACTGATTTGTTGACCTTTATCTCTCATCTCTTCTTGTCAGTCCAAAATGTATTACTCTATTCTTAATGTTTCTCTTTTCCTCTGTGACCTTTGTGGATTCACTGGCTGTGCTTGAACAGACTGCATCTGGATTTCTGCAACAATACTTTGGAATGCATACATTACCTTTGTGTACTTCCTTATGGATTTTTTTTTTTTTTTTTNTTTTTTTTTTTTTTTTTGGTGAAGAAATGCAGTTTTGTTTTTTTTTAAAGCTTTATACAAAATAGGAACGAACAAGATTTTTATGTATGCTGTCAAACAAATTAAGTTTTGAGGTCTTTTTTCATCTTTAAGAATTAAGTCAGTGGGCCATGATATTAGACTAAATCACCTTGACTGCATTTCACTTTTGTCAAGTGCAGTATTTACTATTTAATACAAAACAACAAATGAGTGCTTCAGAGTGATGAAATGCAACCTGGAATTTATATTTACATATATAGTATTTGATACTGTGTGTGTCATTTATGCAAGCAATGACTACATTTTGCAAACCCACAAGTCTTGAGTTCATCAGCATGACAGATGTCCCGTTCCTCAGGCTCATTCAGTTCTTGACGAAGAACAAGTATTTTCTCACTGGAGGAGTTAGCCATAACATATTCATTCACAGTTCCTCCATGTGATTTTTAGAAAGAGAAAATGTAGAGATTTCCTCAATATACTATCACCACAAATCAGTTTTAAGCCAACATGTGAAATGATTTTAACAAACATATTGAATTCTGGTGACTGTCTTTCGTTTATCTCTATAGCTTTGGCAAAAATTTGATTATGTCAAGGCCCATTTGACAATTACTAGATAGTATATTCCAGCTCCACCTGATTTTCAGACCACCAGACTATCACGTAAAGACAATGGGAATTGTTACACAAATAACATTCACAGCAATAATATATTAAGGCAAATGACCAAACTGCTCATCTTTTTTTTAATTTTCCATTGGCTAATCTACAGCAATGGTGTGGCGTTGAAAATTAGGACAAATACACAATGATCTACAGTCTTGTCACTTTTTGGGTTCATTTTCACACAACTAGCTCACACTGCCATCAATTAATATTTGGTAGGCTTTTTGTCATTCTGTCATCAGTTAACTGAGTGCCCAAAACAACATGTTCCTCAAAAATAGCTACAGCTTTCCATGAAATTAATTAGCCGTACAAAGGCAGAAGCACTTAGGGTTGTTTGCGATCAATAAAGATGTCAAATGAGTAACCTGTGATTCTACAGATAATGAAATGTGTGTTTTCTCATAAAGTAAACATCTATGACCTTAGCTTGTTACCAATTGTCATGCCTCGTGAAGCTTTTGATGATGCATTTGAAAGCTAGGGAAAATGGTATTTTAGCCTGGTACTTAATTGTCTAGCTGTCCCTTATTTGTGTAAATGCAGAGGAGGAAATTGGTCATTTTATGTGCTCTCTGTTGACACTGTACTCTCCAATATACGCTGAGTTAACAGATTTACCAGTTAAGATGCAATTACAGTCTAATCACAACGGCCATCCAATAAATGAAGCTAGTAATTTTTATGTTGATACCATCAGAGAAATGTGATTCAATTCTATGGTAGTGGTGTTGTTTGTTCTTTTTACTTACATGATCTTGCTTATCATGCCACCAAATTGTGCACATGATCAGAAACGAAATCAAGTTGGATGTACTGAAAACGATTTCACATGATCGGAAAGTGGAAATGATCACTTGCTGTGGGTACCTGCTCTCTCACTCTGAGGGGGGCTGGGCATGAGGGGAGGTGTTTCCAGCTTTCTCGGCGCGTCTCACAGACAGTTCTTGCCCTTCCAGTTTTCGGGTTGAAGCACATGGAAGGCAGTCCCTGGCGCAATTTGAATGCGTGAAATAAAAAGGCTCTAAAAGGTCTTCGCTGAATTGGAAACACAAACTAGGCTTTGGGTTGAGCTGTGATGACAGAAGCACTGCGTAACTGAGCCGGTACGCCCACACCTACAGCCCGGTGCGCCTTGGCACCGGAGCAGCCCTACGAGTCACCAAACTTCACTGAAAAGCGGGACAGCAATTTAAGACAAAAACCGGCACACTGTGAGGCTGAGGAATCCCTGAAGATCTGCAATGTGATTTTATAATTACCAACTTTAGATCCAAAAAATCGGCTTGGAAAACATCCGTGTTGTGTTCATTGTGCTCCCAAACCGTGCCAATGGTGGAATGGCTTGTGGCTGTCTGCCTTGTGATCCTGGTGGTCTTAATTTGGCCAGGCAGCAAATATTTTGGCTTAGAGAGTCAACCGGATGCTTTTCTCCAGGGACTCGGGTTTTCGCGGCAGCCAGCTAAGGATAGGACCAGGTGCGTCTCAGACCGAGAAGGGAGCGGCGGTGCCCCGACCGTCTCTGCCCCCGTCGCGACCGATGAGAAATCTCGTAGTGTGGCACTAATCTGCAAGCCGTCCGCGCTAGCCAACTACCTCCTCAAGCACTGCAGGACTTTCACTGATTACTCGCCATGCGTGGGCTGGTCGTGGCGGGCCAGCGGCTTCCTGCAGAGCGTGTACGAGGCGTGCTGGCCGTACCACAGCCCGGTCCAGTTTGTGCGGGACAACCTGCAGCTGAGCGACGATGGACTGGTGGCTTTGGACTGGGCAGTGCCATCCTACCAAAGACGACGCAGGACTTCCAGTCACTCCACAAGTCCTGTTCTCCTCATCATCCCAAACTCTTTTGGGAAGATCACTAGAAACGTGTTAAAGGTAAACTTTTGCTTTCCTGCACCTAGACTGATAAAACAACAATACCTAAATACTCACTGTTACATTCATTCAGAAACTGTAATAAGCCACAAGTAGCTCAGTTCATGCAAAAAATGAAGATCAAAGACATTCTTAGACATTCTCTTCAGCTAATCAATATCCAATACATAAGGTTCAAATAGATAAACCAGGGTTAAACCAAACAAAAAGGTTGAAAGCAGCAGAATGACACTGCTTCTGAATCTATATTTATACATAATCTGAACCCATTTCATACAGGATAAGATGTATAAAATGTGTAACATCTGCGTGACCACAATACAGTCAACTTAATGAAAGTTACAGCTGCGGTAAGAGATTGAAGTCTTCAGTACTGCCTCATTCAGTGACTAATGTATTTCTACACTTTCCTCTTAGCTGAAATTACCTCTCAATAATAAAAACAGAATCAAATTGAAATCATTTACAAATTCAGTGTGGAAAATTAATGAGTAGAGTCTGACTGATAATGGATTTTTTTAGGCTGATATTGATACATAATAGCAATATACTGTATCAGCTAATATACTGATTGATTGATTTTTTTATTTTTTTACATAAACAAAGTATATTTAAAAATTCTGGTAGGGACCCCTTAAATTTTAACGAGTGACTTGTACTAGATCAGTGACATGCACTAAGGCAGAATATTTACAGTTGAACAATACACTTTATTATGAAAAACAGTAACAGTACATTTTGAACTATTAACTTTGCTGGAAGAAATGTCTAAACTGAAATTCTAAATAGGAAAATACTAAAGCTGCAAATATGTCAAAATATGTTAAACTTGGTTTACAAAGGTGAAATAAGGGCCAAACACACATGTAAAATGCAGCCTATAAAACATGTCTAGTGTAAATTCTTTGTATCAGACAACATGAATGTTGATAGTGTTACATCTGAGTGCCAATATACGTAGTATATATCAGTCAAGCTCTAAAATAAGTATAAACAGGAACTTGCTAGATACATCCTTCTGTAATACTTGGACAAACATGTCCTGTTTGCACAAAGTATTTTGGATGGATCAACTAGTCAAACATGGCGCCAGACATAATATAGAGAAGATATGGCAAGATGCCAGTGTAAATTAAAAATATCAACTGTGGAAAGGCAACTGCCTCAGTTGAAGCCATGAGAAGAAAACAGCAGAGTAGGAAGGAGAGCAGATGCAGTGGCAGCACCAGGCTTTAAGCTGCTCCCTGAATGCACTGACTGAGGTAATTGAGGGATTACAAAGCATTGCTTGACTTGAGGGGTTGAAGGAAGTGCAGCAAAGCTCCTTGTGAATGTCTATTGACTGTCTGATGACTCTTGACACCTGGCAGTGCTGTAACTCATTTCACACAGCTCATTTATCGTTTGCTGTGTGTGCACATCCATCACGGGCTTGACTATGATCAGCCCCGTGTCAAAACAACAGCTCTGCAAGACCTCAGTGAGAAGATAGTAATGAATGAGTATTTCTCCGGCGATTTTAAAAAATAAAGCAGAACAAAAGAGGATGGGCAAGAAGCAATGGTGTGACTAAAAGGAAGTGAACACATGAGAAAAGGGCAAAACACATGATGTGCATTTAACCTCAAATGTAGGAAAATGTAAGATGATAGAAAGTTGAAAATCTGTTGGCAGTCAGACAAATCTTTTTTTTTTTTTTTTTTTNTTTTTTTTTTTTTTTTTTGCTTTTATTCTGGGCCATCTCAATGCAGCAGCATAGGCAATGAGAACAGTTATGATGCTGTCTGTCAGTTACGCTTGGGAGGGTTTGACACCAATTAATGGGTTATACACCAATTAATGTAGCGTGCAGGTGCGTGTGTGTGTGTATGTGCGTGAGAGAGAGAGAGAGAGAGAGAGAGAGAGAGAGAGAGAGTTGTTTGATGTATGGTTGCCCACTAATGATCGAGGGCTTACACACATATGATTCTACATTTTTGAAATAATAAAGAAAGGGACCTGGAAGTAGATTCTTTATGAGACTGCAGGCTTGTGGTCCCTGTTGCCTCCCTTACAGAGCACATTTCAGAATCTCATGAATTTATGAATGAGCCAATTCCTCATGCTGCTTTTGTTCCATCCAGTCTGCAATGATTCATAGCCTTTTAGATGATGATTGTTGGTCAGTGATTATACATTACCTGACTGTGATGACAGGTAATGTTTACTGGTCTTACGTTTGGTTCATGGTTTGAAGCTGAATTGAATGTGTTAATCCTATAACGATTAATTCATGCTCACTAATTATCGTGACATAGTGTAACTGTATTTAAATAACCAGGCTATGACTACAAAATTGATCTAGAATCCAAGAATTAATTGATTTAATCAGCTTAATGTAAAAGCTGTAAGTTGTAAAAGCTGGAACTGCAGCCCGCCATTAGTCATTAGCAGCACAGGCAACAGAATTCTAAGCTGTTGATTGGATATTTCTTACTGCAACACAGACTTTGTGCATAAAGTCTTTTGATTTATTTTATAATGAATCAGATTTTTTTCAGTGCAGTTGCTTATTATTTGTAATGATTCATCCAGTAGAGTTTCATGCCCGCACAAGAGTTGGAAAAGCTCCAGCTTCCAATCATCTAACACTATTCAAAAAATGAATATGACTTTTACTTCCAGAAGCCTGGCTGCCTGATATAAAACCTTGCACTTTGTGTCTCTCTGACTCATGGACTCATCCTGAAAGGCAAACAAAACCTGTAAAGCCATAAGACAAAAGCTGAAAATTTCAGCTTTACGCTAAGGAGTTTAGTCACTCCATCATGAATGCAAACTTGTCTGGCCAAACAGAAAAGCTTTCATTTTTGCTGTATTATAAACTATTTTATAACTACTAACAATGACGCAAATTCAGTATCTTATTGCAGCTGATAATCTATGCCTAAATGAACCAATGTTATTCTGGCGATAGAACTTTGCATAGGTGAAGTATATATAGAGGTTTCTTTGTTTGGATGAAGGAGACAAGTCTACTGGAAATGTTTTAAACCATCAGACACACTTGTGAACATGCCCATACTGTCCATGATGACACTTCATTCAGAGAACAAACCAGTGTAAAATAGAAGTTACTGCATACATTTCCATTGATCTCTCTCTTCCTTACTCTCCTTATATATCTAGCTTTTAGCTTTACATTTACTGCAACAGCAGTCTCGCTCCTTCTCAGTGTTCACCAAATCTAAGTTATTTTCCACAAGCTCCAATACCATTAAGCACTAGTTTTTACCTGTTTTTTTTTTGTTTTTTTTTTATTCCTCAGCTGAGATGTCATTTAAAGATGTTAAGTTCAAAGGTATATAATGACATCTAGGAATGGGGGCAGTATTCCGTAGCCTGTGTTCACTGTGTTGACAGACAAGAAATGTTCCGAGAGGCATTCTGCTGTTGCAGCCTTCTAGCTGTGCTCTTCATATAATTAACACTTGTCATATTTTTTTTGGCAGAGCAGCTAGATTTATGAGCTGCTTCTTGTTTTGTGACCCACATACAGTAACTTGAAGTGTGTTAATGAGTGTGTTTTTACTGATCATTTATTTTAAACTTTCATAGATCTAAGCCACAGTATAAGATAATATTGGGGTATCATTTATCCTTCAAAAGTGGAGAGAGGAGCTTTGTAATTTTCCAAATTCCTTGTTAGTTGAGGTCACGGCATATCTCTCATGCAGCAAAACTAGGACAGTTTTACCCTTAGCAGTTATGGTTAGAACAGTAAGAGAAGTAATTAATCTGTCCTTGTCTTAGGAATGTCTGTATTACAATAACATTCTCATCAGTGCAAGACAAATGACCAAACACAGACTCCATATAGACAGTTCAAACATCATATCACCCTGGATACAGCATATACAACAAAGAGACATCCATGTCTATACAGGTCATCAAAACCCATTATCTATTGCACTGGTAACAAATAGCACTGAGTGGGCGACATTAGTGGCAAAGCTAAGCTACATATTATCTCTTTGTGAATTTTACAACTGGGTGTCGACATATGCATGTTGAGTGGACACTGGAGACACAGAAGATGCAGTGTGCAATCTGTCTCCAGCCTCTGAGAGGCTTGAATGTCTGGAACTGCACTTGGTTTTGGGGCATGTTGTCCTCATGAAAATTTGTTTCATATTATTATCGGTGTCAGTCTGATATTTCCCATTATGCCTATTGACATGTAGGGCAGCAATGAAGAAATGCCACTCCTGTCTGTTCTGGGCCAGTTTCTGCATGGTACCCGACATGTGCTTCAGGGCCTTGAGTTCTCCCCCTTTTTTTTTGGTGCCTTGTGTTCTTGGGTCTTCCTCTCTTGCTGGTGTTCGGTGAAGGGCAGCCTTGGTGAGATTACAGGTGATGATATAGGTTGAAGGAATATGGCTGAACTTTTTGAGCCCTCTTGTGTTTATGATTTTGTCTTGAAGGAGTGGGAAAGTGTGTTAGAGTGCTCAGTCCTGCCTGATGGGATTCCTCACTGACTTGACAGTTTGTGAGCCCTGGTGGAAGACAAGACTCTGCTGATTTACTTTTTCTCCTTCTAGCTGAACTTTCTGACATTAAGAACAAAACTGAAACTAATGATATCCTGTGATGCCACTTCTGAAAAAAAGTATGGATGTCTCTTGACATACTTTTTACTTCAGTGAGTGCAAGTTTGATTTACAACAAACTTAAGCAATTAGGTTGTTTTTTTTGTTTGTTTTTTTTTTGACGTCATAAAATATTACAGCATGACCACTTTTTACTTTGCTCTTTGCAAAGTAGTTTTGTAGCTATAATAATTAGCAGATTGTACAAAAATAATAATATCTTAATTTGTTAAGGATCATTGCTTCACTCCAACAATCACTAATAACCAAAACAAGATGAACACATCAGAAGCCATAAATGAGTAGTCAGGCAGACTGAGGATGAAATCATTTCACACTCCGTTCACCTAATTTGATCTCAGTCACAACATTTATCAGTTCCCCATCACCTGTTCTATGCTGGTGGAGTTTCATATACACAGTGTAATTGTGAAGCATCCAGTGTGTCAAACTATATTTGATAATTCCTTTTTTTTAATTGCTCTTCCCTTCCACTGACTTGTTTGTTTTTAATCACATGGAATGTTATGAATAAAGGAGGAAGGCAATGAATAAGTGAATGAATGGTTGAAATATTAGTCTTCCTGAAATTTGTTTCCTAAGTCATTTATCTGGTAAGTCCTCTTTTCATACAGACAAGCAGAAAGTGACATGAATGCTGCAGTCTTTCTCAACTGCTAAATGTTTAATGTAGTGACATGCTACAGCTCTTCCTGCAGCTCTTCCTTACTCTGTGCTTCTTCTTTGTCTGCAGCAGCTAAACCAATTGATTTGGAAATTGATACTGTATTTTATGTCATTAGGCTCACAGTGTCACTATTGTTTGTGATCACATCACACATCCACATCTGTGGAAATGTACCAGTGGGATGTTGCAGATCATGGAGAGAGACAAATCCTCTCCTTGTGCTCCCAGATACAGTAATGGATCATTTGTTGTAAAGGTAAATTTCCATTTTAACCCAAACAGGACATTCCTCCTCTCCATTTTCATACACACGTAGCTATTCTCAGTGTAAATTATGTCTCGGGTGCTATTTCTATTCCACTCCAAACCTCAGCTGCCTTCGAATTAAGTTACTATATTTTTCTCCAGCTTATGTAATTAGGAATTAGGTTTGTTCATGTTTCAGCATGTTTCTTGTTTTGTTTTTTTCTGTTGTTGCCTCTGAAAAGGCTGCAAGTAAAAGTACACGTTATATTTCCTTTCAAAGAAGTTATGAGCCTTAAAAAAAAAAAAAAAAAAAAANAAAAAAAAAAAAAAAAAAACACAATTTTTTTCAGAGCTGGCTCTTTGAAAGTCTTCAAAACAAAAAATGATAACTTTCTGTGCCTCAGCTGTGTATATTTTCTCACATAGCATTTTACACGTTATTCAGCCAAATATTTTACACTACACTGGTTACACTGGTAACCAAACAGTTAATAAGAAATGGGAGCACTGGCTTCAGTACAGGAATAACAGCCTATTAGTGATATTTTCTCCATAATGCAGCCACCTGGGCTATACTGGACATCCAGTCTAATTAAAGAGATTGTCCACAATGCATGCTGGCCTTTACCAAGGCTTCCACATTGCCTGAAAACTGGTCAGTGACATGCCTTTACACACAGGAAAGCCCAGTGGCATTTTCAGATATCATGAAAGCATGTCTGAGCAGTTTCCCTCATTATAGCCTGATTATCTATTTCCATATTCTTTAGGAATATTTGGTATATTTCATTATCATCTATGGCATCCCTAACATTTAACACATACACTGTACATGCCAATGTCAAAGGTGTGTGTAAATCGTGTATGCTGAGTTTGATTTCTGCATGTGCTATATAAGTTTTGCTAATAACTGTTCATTTTGCTATTGTTGCAATGCATGCAGAGGTGTTCTACAAAGGTGACATTTTATGTATCAGAAAGAGCTGAAACTAAAGAAAAACACCACGATCAGTAGCATGACAAAGGCATCCTTTCCCTGTTTGGTGTTGTACCTACAGGTATTCTGTAGTATTGCAATGTACAAAGCATGGTGGAAATAGTCTGTAAAAAGAAACAACATTCACCTGTGTACTGTTACTATGATCTTATCTCAATAAAAAGCTGTACCAAGTAGTTTCAGAAAGTTTCAGTAGTTTCAAAACTGTAAAAACATCTAAAGTTATAGTGGAGCAAAACAGAAACTGAGTTCTAAAAGGAGGCATTGTTTAATTCTGTGTTAATACAACCAAGAGTTCAACAGGACCTCAAGTCAATCTGATGAGACAGTGTGGTCTAGTGAGAGAGCAAAAAGAAAATTTCCACCCCGTAGGAATTGCATATGTTGTATGTCAAGTACAACAACTGTCTGCCTCATTATATGAGTGAATGGGGTATATTTAATCAAAAACAGAACATGTATAGTATACAGTATTCTCTGGAATCTGATCCCAAGATCAGTTAAATGATGATGTATAGATTTTGACATGAAGGCTACATTCATTCAGCGCTGACTCATCTTTTTCTTTTTCGTTATCTGCTTTCTCTACAGTTGTGTGAAACAGCACTGTCCCGTGGCTACCTTCCCGCAGTTTTCAACCGCCGCAGCCACAACGGGACCCCACTCACCACGCTCAAACTGCAGCAGTTCGGTGACCCTGCAGATCTGCGAGAGGCAGTGCGCTACATCCGCTACCGGCAGCCTGCAGGAAGACTGTACGCAGTGAGCGAGAGCACTGGCTCAGGCCTTCTCCTGTCCTATCTGGGCGAGTGTGGATCATCCAGTTATGTGACGGCAGCTGTCTGTCTGTCGCCTGTGTTCCGCTGCCAGAGCTGGTTTGAGAAGGGGCTGTGTTGGCTCATGCAGTGGGCCTTGGTGCTCCACCAGAAGATGTGCCTTAGCAGGTATAGGGGTGAAAGAGGGGCTGACAAACATGCAAGAAATGAACAAGGAAGGGGGAATGAATGGGGTTGACATAGAGCAAGGGGTGGGCAGAACGCTAATGACTGAATGATTAATTTTAACAAAATATCATTATAAAGACAGAGATGAATGAGAAAATAAAGGCTTTTAAGAGAAGGCTGCTAATTCAAAAGGAGTTCGGCCAGGTGCCCTATAGACACACAAATCATATCTGTTCTCATAATGATGTGTTAGTTTGAAAAAGTCCAGTGAGTGCTATAAAGGAATAAACAGCTCTTCTACTATTTCAGTTTCCAGTGGTGGAAAATAACTATGTACATCACTCAAGTATTTTAGTTAATTACAATGTTGAGGTACTTGTATTTTACTGTAGTATTTACGTTTCCATATACTTTTACTCCACAACATTTCACAAGGAGACGTGTACTTTTGACATCTTTACATTTATCTGATGACTTTACTTTGCAGAGTAAGGATTTAAATTAAATGGCAGAAGCTCATAACATATTACTATTGTTGGGTAAAAACCTTGTATCCCAGCCTTGTTTTAGCTTGATGACACAATGCGTATTTGAGATTATCTAAATAGTTTTACAAAGAGAAAGAAGTTGGTGAATTTTATCCACCTTTATATTAACATGCCATCTTTCAACTGGTCTGAAAGCTTGGCAATGCCTCATGGGTGACGAACCATGTATTTTCAATTTTGGGGATTTTTATAATCTAATTCTGAAGTCTTTAAAAGTGGAGATAATTTTGGCTACATTTATTTGCTACTACTTGTTTAGTTTTACTTAAGTAGAATTGTTAAATGCTTCTACTTTGAGTATTTTTCCATTGTGGTGTTACTACTTTTACCGAAGGATTTTAGGACTTCTTTCACCACTATCAGTTTCCTCTGAGGAATATATCACACTCTCAAGAGACTGATGAAAAACAGAGGCTGCTTCATGAACTGTGCTATATGAAAATCCTATTAGAAACAAAACACGCTTAAACAGAAAAAAAACAAACTAATGCTTATTTTCAGTCAGCCAAAGGAAAATAAATGGATGCAAGTACTCACAAACCATTGATTGAATATGTTTCGAGTAAGGAAACAGTCACGATTCTGTAACAAGAGATTAATGTGTTCAATGCAAAGGTATTGATTTTACAGATTTTGTGACCCAGCTAAAGTTTCTCAAATCAATACCAACAGGGAATATGAGTCCCATGCAGCTCTTCAGAATTGATTTACTGCTTTTCTGTTGTTGCCTGTAGTCACGTGTGTCTGTGTGTTCTAATTTGTCTGTGTCCATGTCTGCTTTGATGATAGGTACAGAACGGTGCTGGGTGAGACCATACAAACAGACGCCTTGTTTTCTAGTTATTCTCTACGTGGCCTGGAAGAGGCGCTGTTCTGTCACACCGCACCTGCAGCAGCAACAGGTGCCGGCAGTAATAACAGTTCTTCAGGTGCCTGGGATGCGTACTGGGAACACAACGAACCCTTAAGAGATGTGGATGAAGTGGCTATCCCTGTTCTGAGTGTGTGTGCTCGGGATGACCCTGTCCGTGGTGACACCCAGTCTACCGTACCCTTGGAACTGTTTGAGACCAACCCCCATTTTTTTCTACTCTTAACTGACCGTGGAGGTCACTGTGGTTTCTCCACCCAGTCAGATGGCAGCACTGCTGGTGCTTTTGGTGCGGTTGGCTCTGTGGCTGCTCCTGGCAGCGGGATTGAGAGCCTTGGGACCAACTGGAGCCACAGAGCTCTGCTGGAATTCTTCAGAGCGACCACAGACTTCTTTGCTGCAGAGGAGAGAGCGAAACAGCTCGCTGCGAGGAGGAGGGGGTTGGGGGCAGGGACAGTAGGGAGGGGTTTTCGCCACCGTAGCATCAGTACATATAAACGAATGCCAGTGTGTTCCCATAATATCCATGCTATTTACAATTGGCAGAGGTCCTACACACGATGAGTGATGGTAATGGAGGTTAATGGACCACACTGATGCTTATGAGTTGCATTTGCAATAGTGAAGGAATCAGCTTGTTCTTTGCCCGTGTCTGACATTCAGCTAAGGTTTGATGATAACCAATCAATCCTCCACTGGCTATTCTCAAAAGAGGAGCACTGAAGTCATGAAGTCCTTTGCAGCATGTTAGGAATGACTGGAGTGTTGAAGGACAGTGTGCACTGAACTCACACCCTTGATGTGAAACATAAAACACAAAGTTACAACACAGGTGTCAGGTAGTAAGCTTGCACCCAGGTGTTATGCGTAACTACTGAGCAGCAAATGGACACTACGCTCTCACTTTTTAGAGTCTGTATTGTCCTGCAGACTGGTACACGTGTCTTTACTGCCAACTGTTTAAACAAAAGGCTTCTGTCACTTTCATTAATCCACGCATCATGTTACACATTTTGATCTCATGTAAACAACCACCGCATTGTCATTTGATATTGATATTTCAGACCAGTCACTTAATGTAGTATGTGATCGATTTTTGTTAAAACGTAAAGGATCATACCTCCGATTTTGCATGTTTAAGCCCAACATATACAACCCGCATAAAACCGTATTTTAGTTTCCCTGTTATTTTGCTATTTTGTTAATTAGGGGATTGAGTCACCTCAAAATTCAATAATTCGCTTTCTAACACTTACGATTGTAGAAGATACGGTCATTTTAATTTCTCTGTAAAAGCCATCTTCTCCTGCTACTACATTCCCCGGCATACATACATTATCGTCCATGCAGCTCTGTGTTGGACCAGTTAAATAAAGTTAGTTTGCCAAAAAACTAAATAAACATAGTGTTCTCTGTGATGAATTACTTATCTCATGCACATTTCAAGTCTTTACAAGTTGATTTTTATAGTTTTCTGGAATGAACTGAAGCCAAAGGCAGTCTGGAAGTTTGGGGGAAAAAATTCTAATATTTACCGCTGCAGTAGTATGTTTTGGGAAATGGTTATCAGTAACATAACATGTATGCAGGTTGTATATATCGGGCTCAAGCATGCAATATTGCTGGTATTGTCTTTTATGCATATTTTTTAGTGAGCAAATGAAAGTCTCTTCCTTAGAGTAGAAGCAGGATAATTCTGGTGGAATTTATATAAAAACACATGCAGTGTTATAGAAGTTTTGTATTTACTGTACACATTGTTGAGTGTTCTTTATTGGAGAAAGTCCTGTAATGTCTAGAATACCAGATTTATGTGTCACTGCCACCCAGTCAACTTATAGAGGAAAGTCTGTGTCGTAAGGTAATGGTGTTTAATGATGTGGGTGACTGGAAGCACTTTGTGGGTTTTCCTATCTATAATTAAAATTCTGTGCTCCAAGGTTTCCCCTGGCAGCTTGAGAAGTGCAGATGGTGAAGTTGTGTGTCGGGTGTGCACTGAATGGGGCATTCATGACTCAAGAACATGCAAAAACAGTTAGGAGCATAAAGGAGGAAGAGTCTCTGGAAAATTTATTAATTGGGTTAATTTCTCTTTAAAGCTCATAGATGATATTCATATTCATGAAACTTCAAAGGGCAGCTTAAGATGCAGGGAAAACCCATGGTTCAGCGTAGATTTATATAGAAAATGTAGAAAACGGAAAGCTGGGACACAAATCTATTGAGTGTTTTTGTCAACTGATTATTCTTGTGTTTTATAAACATGCTGTACACTACCTACCTGTGTGTTTATTATGTGATGGGATTTTAAAAAATAAAAATATAATAAATGTACCATGATGTATGAACTTGGGAAATGGGAAATATATTCAACATTACAGTAAGTAACAAAATTCCTAATTATTCCAGTATAGTATATCTTATAATATCACATGCAGACACATTCTTTTTTTGTCAACATAATTTTCTTTCAGCAACAGTAAAACACATTCAGCACAGAAGATGTGATCTCTGTTGAGCTGATACCCACAGACATTCTCTGAAATAGCTCAGTCCCCAGATTGTTCCACCCTGAATGTGTCCACGTTATCTGATGAGACGTTCACTGCACTGTGTGTCTGCCCACTGAGCCTTATCCTCTCAGACAGCTGGATCACAGCAGCACACATGCACGTGCGAAATGTGTACCAGCATTGTAACATGCATCCTCGCCATCACACACATACAAACGCACACACACACACACACACACACACACACACGTGAACAAGCTGTCACTTTTGTGCAAGATACTTTCACCTAAGCTCAATATCAACAGACAGGCTTACAGTCTTACACATAATACAAATTTATTGTCAAACATGCAAACACACACACACACTCAAAGATCAACCCTCATTAAATGGAAAGTATTTTCAAAAATGCTTTTCAAATATGGATGTTAACAGTCTTAAATTTTTAGAAAGTTTTAGGGAAGTGTTTTTGGTGTTTAGCATGCTAAGCTGGTTTGCTATTGATAATTTTGCCAAGGGACTGTAAAATTATCAACCTACATGTGTGAGGTTATTCCTATGTTTTATTTTGTTTTGTTTCGTTGTTTTTTTTTGGGGGGGGGGGTNGGGGGGGGGGGTTGCACAGGTCAGGTGGCAAACAATCAGAAAAAGGGAGATTTTGTTGAGTCATGGTCAACAGACAGCTTACAGGTAGCAATTTGTGTAACATAATGAAAAACAACACGCTCAATGGAGATATCATGCTGTGAGCAAAATAAATAAATAAATAATTTAAATTTATGGAGACAATTTTGTGCAGCCTGTCCCGCTTTGACATTTAACCACCTCATCTATGAAGAAAAGTGGCGACAATGTCCTCATAATAAATGCAGGCTTTCATAGATCTCTTCTAAATTAAACCATTTAGATTGAATTACCCTTTAACACTTTGTTTATTCAATTCAGAGTCAGTAGTTTGCCTCAGTGATCAGTCTGATATAATTTGAAGTGACTTTTATTTAATTAACAAAGAATTGAGAACCCTTTCAATTGCTTTAATTATACTCAATCATCGTTGTAATTTTAAATGAAGCTGATGCTTTGTTGGCCAAGAAAGAATTTTATATCTCATAGAGAAAACAATAACAGCAATATTGAAATAAGGAAGCTACATTTTTTTTTTTTTTAATTAAAATTACGTGTGTATGCATGTGCATTTTGTGTTTCCACTTTTATGTGTCATTTTGTATACATATGTTTTGGCTAACTTATGAACATTTGGCAGTACATTATGAGTCCATTTATCTTAACATAACTTATAACGTTCCATTTTAGGAATTACATAACCAAAATAATTGAATGTGATCACAGTCAACCTAGCAAATAACAGCAACAAAAATACAAACTAGATGTTAAGGTTTGGCTTGGCATGGATGGTAATCAACAATCTGTTTGTTTTCTTGCTTCACTGCAAGTATCCACAGAGGTTTACATATTGTCTGTATTTCTAGTAGAGGGCTCCTTATCTTCCTGGTGTTTATAGTATAAAACTCAAATAAGAACCCAGAGACAGCGTTGTAACACATTGTAGAACCTATGTAGAAATATGTGATTCCCGATTTCTTCTTGAAGTCTTTGTTGAATTTGTTAAAGTGTTTATTACGATGTTTCAGGATCCTCCAGAGTTAATAAAAACTTACTGTAGCTATGCCTGCTGTATAACCACAGTTTGATATGTGCCAAAAATTCAATGAGAAAAATAGACTCAAGATCATGGCCTTTGACACGAGAGGAAAGCAGCTGGGTTATTCGCACTGTAGACGAAAGAAACAGGATAAGTGAGCACACAGATTTACTGCAGGCTGCAAAATATTTTACCACCTACATTATTTCTAATGCAATATTTACCACTGGTGTTATTGCGTGAACACATCCCATCTCATTTGTTCTAGCAAATGAGGCTGCCCACCCAACTCTTCAGAGATCCATCTCTATCAGATATTACTAAAATGGAACGTTATTCCATTAAATTTTAAAAAATACAAGTCTAAACATGTTACACGAATAAATTAATATTTATGAGCTATTAGGGGTTGTTCTTCTGAGTTCAGCTATGAAAACTCAGTTTGACCAACAGCACCATCTTGTGGACAAGTAGCAAAAAGGGTGGATCAGCCTGGTTTAAACTGCAGTTGGTCATAGAGTTTTTGAGACTTGACAGCATGAGTAAACATAAGATTAAAATTAGATTATCTCAACACGTATTATTTTGGTGACCATAGAAAATGAAATGTTTTAGTGTAGAACATGTGTAGAAGCTTTGTATGAATGCCTCACTTGTGGACATCAAATGTGGACATTTCATGAAAGGGTGAAGGAGAAACTGTTGCTTTTATTGGGAATTTGGTAAGATAAGTAAGAGGAAATAATTAGCTCACTCAGGACAGAGTTTGAGGCAGAAAAAGGCATTTTAAGCCCAAAGTTATACACGCAAATTCACATCTTGAAATAAAGATAGAAATGTTTTCAGATGCCACAGTACGTATTCTTCACAATCAGTAAAACCAGATGAATGACTCATTTGTATTGTCTGGCTTTTGAAACAAACCCCTATTTGTTAGAATTATTATTCTTCCTATGATAAAAGCAAATAACCCCTGCAATGTCCTGAGCACATTATTCATGTGCTTTTATATCCATAATGTTAAATAGGCCTGTCTGCTTCCATGTGGCCTGGTTTTATAATGATGCTTTATCAAGATCAGTCGACCTACTTGCCCATCTAAATTACCTAACCATGTCATTTGACGTCGCCATGGAGACCTCCTCCTCCAACCCAGCAGCCAATAGATGGCAGCAAAAACAAGGTTTCAGCCTGGAATTTTCTTTCCTCCAACTTCTCTAACAGACACCATGACACAGCTATCTCTGCTTTTGGCTTGGAAACTATCTGTATATTTAGCACCTCCTTCAAAATTAGAGCTCAGCACATGGGCAGTAAATTTAACTGGCAGTTTAAATAGATATTTGTCCAGTCACTCAAATTGAGCAGCACACATAAATCCATATGACTGTTCAGATATATTTAAGGGGTTACTTGTGACCTTTTGTTGATTTTTTATTTTTTTATTATTGTAATTTGTTAAATATACACAACACTGTGATCCTTAGCTGGGGAACAACAGGGGAAACAGTGAACATTCATTGAGATTTAACATTCATGAAATTTATTACAAAGGTCACTATGTCACACGAGTCAGCAGACCACAGTGAGTGATATGAACAATCTGAGCTGTTTGTCACCAGTGGTGTGGGATTAGTGCATCTTATGACTGGCTTCAACTGCTCATATCAATACAAGCCACATAATTAAATTAGTGACACAAAGGACAATTTACTGGCCTATTGCTGATATGTCACTCCATTTAATTATTTTTACTATCTGTGAAGGGATGGAGCGAAAACTGGCCACTCTAAAGAGAATATTAGTATGTGCAAAAATTTATGAGACAAGGTGGCCTCATGGTTAAGGTTGATGCACTGCTAATCTATTTTTACAAATTTTGTGTTTTCTTTACACATCTGGGTTTGAATCCCATCCTTGTGAGTATCTGATTTCAATTGTTTTCTTCATAAATCATACCTTAGGAAAGCAACAAAAGAACTGAGCTGAGTGTATGTGAAAATCTAAACGTATAATCATTCTTTTTATTCTTTTTTTTTCTGTTGTTACAATAAATGCCAGTGTGCTGGATTTACAGTAAAAGCTCATATTTCTAATTGTGAGCACATATGGTATGAAAAAAAAACCGTAATCACAATGTTACCACTTATTTGGTTGATAGTGTGGATCAGTGTTGTACTTTAGAAAGTGCAGTGGATTCTTACAATTTACTTTCAAATTAGGAGTAAGAAAACTATACTAATATTTCTTGACTCATTTTATTTTCTGATCAAACCTAGAAAACATTTAAAATTACAAAGGGAACTAAAAGGATTTGGTGATAAAACTTAGTGATTCACATATCTATGGAAAAAGATAACTGTTTACTGCATACAAGGACCCCATTTACAAGTACATTTACAAACATTTCACAAATGTCACTTATGCAACAAAACATCTGCACAACTTAACCATTTTCATCAAGCCTGACTCCCCCTCTCCATTTTCCTGTCATTTTCACAGCTAATGATGTATGTGTTTCAGACTCAAGATGCAAATATTTGTGGCTAGCCTGCAGCAAATTCCATAACTGTCACATTACATGGGTGATACTGGGTGTGGCCTCTCTCTCTCTCTCTCTCTGCTCACAAAGAACAGTTCACTTTACCCACGAATGTGTGTGCTGGTTTCACTCTTATGTGTGAAAGGACATGAGAGACACATGGAAGTTGGTGTCACAAAGAGAGGCAAAGACAGTTACAAGTCATATGGTTTATCAGTGTGTGTGTGTGTGTGTGTGTGTGTGTGTGTGAATCTGGGTTCTGCACGTGTTGCATGTGTATGCATGTCCTCTTTTCTGTAGAATTTGAGGGTTAAGCTCTGATAGGTAACCACCTCTCCTTCAGGCTAAATAGGAGTCAGCTAATATTAGCAGATCTAATGCGACATGACAGTCAGCCTGGTCTGCCCAACTGTCTACGCACACAGTCCAACAGGCTTGGCACTCGAGCAAAAGCAGCTCACTGGATGAGTTACCTGTAATGAATCAAGCTTGATTTTTTTTTCTCTCTCATCTTAACAATTCAGAGAAGTGAAACGTGCTGTGGGTTTTGTGACGCATTTGAAATGACTGTGATGTGCGGCTACTGGTAATGTGGTAAATCTTTTCTGCTTTACTTTGAAATGCATTATCACCTAAGAATCCAAAATAGAACTGAAGACAGTTAAAAATCAGCTTTACTGTGTCACCCAAAAACCCAGTCATAGTTCAGCCATTATTTTATACTTAACATAAAGACGAAGTCCAATCATCATCATCATCATCAAGTGAAAGGGTTGCTTGTAGTTATGAGTCCACAGAAAATTATTAGCCAATCCTGCAGTTTAAGAAAGATTATGGCCTCCTTTAGCTCATTGTTTTGGTTTTATATCTGAACTGTACTGTATGATTCTTTGCTGTTTTCATCAACCCTGTTTCCAGCAGAGGCAGCATCTCCATTTAAAAAACATGTGATACGCCCACTGTATGCTACCTGCCAGCACCAAACAACAAACTTATAGACTACCTGACTAGCTAGCTAAAGAACCAGATAATTTTTATCAGGAGTTGGCAGAGAGTAAAAAGGGCATGTTGGAATTACATTCATCAGATTGACAAAAACACAACTGCAGTAAGTTGCTAATTAGACCTAATTAGACCTATAAGGCAATAATATGTCAGGGTGTTACAAAATTTTACTAAATACCAGCCAAAAATCGATTCATGCAGCTTTATGTTTTCCAGTAGCAGCAGTCAGAACAGAGTAAAAAGGGCTCAGATATCTGCATCAAAATTCTGAACTCTCTCTGCTCTTCCCATATTCTCTCATTTTCATTCTCACTCATTCTCTTTACATGCCTATCCATGTCTCTGTCAGTCCCTCCTACCCCCACCCCTCCGCTGTTGTGCAACCTGTTCAGTCTTGTGCAAGACGGTGTACTGAATGACAGACAGCAGTAGATGAAGTCCAGAGAGCAGCAGGTGGGCTACCAGGGCTCAGCACGGCCCTTCCCATCTGGAGCAAACCAGTGCCCCTTGACCCCATGACTCACCTTAGCATTACGACTCAATGGCCCAGATTCATAAACGGTAGTGCATGATTAACCGCATCGCTATGCGCAAATATCATGGCGCAACCACATTCCCTCATTCATAAACATTTGTTAGCGACATATTTTAGTGTTAGCCTTGAAAGAGGCGTTACTGTGATATTTCCTTATTTACATGTNGTTAGCGACATATTTTAGTGTTAGCCTTGAAAGAGGCGTTACTGTGATATTTCCTTATTTACATGTTGCGGTAACTATTCATAAAACAAACCGCCATGCAAAAATTAAGACCTGCTTCATTCTGGTGGTAATGTTCAGCGGTATGATATCTGGGTGATGTTTAAAACTATTTACCTCACATGTGTTTGTGATCAATAACTTTGATAGATAAACTCACTTAGCTGATCAGTCAGGTTTTAAAGGGTGAGCTTTGATCCAATCTCATACACGTTCTTATGGCGCTCTGTTCATAACTTCACCTGCTGCACTGTACACGTCTGAGTTCCTCACACATACATACACCCTCATTGTTACACTATTTATGAATCTGCCCCAATCTCTCTCTCTCTCTCTCTCTCTCTCTCTCTCTCTCTCTGTCCATCTGAAAGACAGACACATGTAACTGCTGCAGTGAGGGCAGGGCCTGGACAGCCAGTTTGTTCTTGTTTTACAGTACAGGCTTACATAAGCAAACAGGCCATGAGCAGCTGCTTTTAAAATGGATTCCAAGATGCACTCTCTTTCACATGCAAGCACACGCAACCACACGTGTGGATGGATTCCATTGCGCACTTGCATATTTACACACACACACACACACACACACACACACAGAGAGAGAGAGAGAGAGAGAGAGAGAGNTACACACACACACACACACACACACACACACAGAGAGAGAGAGAGAGAGAGAGAGAGAGAAAACACTTTCACCCTCAGACAGTTTTGCAGAGTCAGGTTGTCATAGCAAGGCTTCAGGGTGTTTCCTCGGTTCTGACACGGGCCCTAGAAGGGGACTGGAAGTGAGGTTGGGAGAACAAAGAGACAGAGTACTGGGCAGCGAGGAAAGAAAAAGGGAAACAAGAACAAAGAAAGGAGATGCAAGGCAGAGAGGGAAAAGGGATAAAAGAGAAAAGGAGTGTGTAGGGAAGGGAGAGGAGAGAAGAGAAGAGCAGGGAAAAATAGGAAGAAACAAAAGATTGGAGGTGGAGAGAGGGTGGACAGAGAGAGAGATAGGAGATGGAAAAGAAAGGGTTGGCAAATTGCCCACAGGCTTTGGCTTTCTACTCAGGAAAGGGGGGGATGGATGGATGGATGGATGGATGGATGGATGGATGGATGGATGGATGGATGGATGGATATCACTAGGGGGAGGGGTGTGTATTCGCTGTGTTTGTGTGCACATGCGGAGCAACTCTCCATGGAAACATACCATCCTTCCTTCTCACTTCCTACAGCGAAGTGTCAATCCACTTGGCTTTCTTTTTCCTCTGCATTCTCCCTACTGGACCTCCACCCTCCCCATATCCACCCTGGTAGCACCCTGCCCTGACTCTCACTGCTCCCAGACTTTCATTCCTCTCATTCCTTTTCTCCCTCCAGGACTCCTCAGTTCTTTTCAAGCTGTGTCCTCTCGATGACATCATCTGAGACTTAGGTGAAATGTGAGAATGACTTTAAGTGCAGTAGCTCTTGTTTGCACTTATAAAACAACAAAGACAAATAATAACATGATAATAACATGAACTGGTTTTGATTTAAAAGAAACAAAGTATATAATAATTATCCATAGAGAGCTTCAAATCATAAACCTTATTACTTTATCTCTAAGCAGGAGAAACAAGCTAAGCAAAGATATTTCATTTTTCAGAAAACAAGAAAATAATAGATGGTTCTCGAATCTGATTGTGCCTCATGTTCCAGCTACTGAATGATTGACTATTTATAGAAGCAGGAAGCAAGCTTCTGATGAGTCATTGCTACTTCCTAGAGAACTATCTGCAGGCCAAATGCATCTAAGCACTCAACTAGAGGACAAACTAGACTCCAAAATTTTAAAACACACAATTCATCAACAAAAAACTACAACTATGTCTGCATCAGGTTATAGAAGCACTCAAGTGCATTTTTTTTTAGTCAGGATGAGTCATGATTAGGCAGCAAGACACTTTGACTGGGCTGTTTAACTCGCTGCTCAGAATGAGGGACGCTGCAGGACAGAAAATGGTTATGCAAAGAGATGGATTCACTCAGCTGCTGACAGTACTGATCGTCACAAAAGGTCACTCCAGTTTCAGAAGTACTTGTGTGGAGGAAGTATAGCAGCAACACACAAATAGGACGCCTGCTGTGACTTAATCAGCTTACTGTAATGCAAAGTCAGACAGGTCAATGTGGCAGGACAACAGGATGGGTTTCATGTCGCTGGAGCGCAGTCTCATACTGTAACGCCGTCTGAGTCATCATCCAAGTGCATTATTTCTAAAATTGTGGCCTGCTGCAAGTACAGGTGTGTTTCCAGATTGTATGTGTAGATGTCTATGTGTATGTTGCCCAAACACACACAAATGATCTCCCCTTCTTCCTGAAGGCACAACAAGGTCATGTTGTGTATACAAGCAGTAGTTAGTCACAAGCGCCTAGGCGTTGTATGTGATGGCCCAGACAAAAACTCAAATGCGACAGCAAAAGACAGCATCACTTTCACAGATCTTATTTATTTAATACTAGCTAGCTGGAGAAAGAATACATAAACAAAACAACACCGAGCCATAATACTGTATCTGTACAAATTCAAACATTTTCCATGACCCTAATGGTTATGTCATTTGTCCAAATAAATCTACTGCTCAGCCACCAAATATTCACTACGTATGTAATAATTCTGTCTGTGTGCATGTTGGGCATGTCCCACCCAAGTCTGCATTTGTCTGCCACCAGGATTGCTTGTCTCAAGGGTGGGAGGGTAGGGAGGGGTTTGGGCTGATGGAGGACGTGGTGGGAAGAAGAGATGCAGAGTGGGAGGGAGGGACCTTGGAAGGAAGGGAAAATGTGGGTCAACACAGTCAAAGCCCTGTCACATGTTCCAGTCAGCTGGAATCTTGCCTCCAGTCCAGACAAGAATGTTATGTAAGAGGTTATTGATCCGTGAGCGTGCATGTTGGGAAACCAGTGCCAGTGGAAGCTGAGGCAGCTCACTTATTTGCCTGCTGCATTGCTGTCATGCTATGTCACTGCTGCTTAAAGAAAGAGGCTGTGTCATGAAATGCTGCAGCTGTTCACTGATTTTAGGTTAAAATGAAACAAGCGAGCTGAATGACATCAATATTTAACTTGCCAGTGTGAAAAGCAAGTCCTGGCACTTTAATTCTGAGGCAAAAATAGTGCCTGAGAGTGTGACCTGTCAGCTCCAGTAGCTTCCACTTGCCACTAACACATCAACTCATCTCTCAAAGTCTCTCTATCATAGTGATGTCATCACTTTCAGCAGCCTCCGTTGTGCCATCCTGTCTCCATCAATTAGCTTCAACAGCCCTCTCTGCATTTTTTTTTATTAACAGGGAGGTGCAGCTCAGTAACTATCATCATTAACTGTTCCAAGCATCAGCCAAATATGGGCATCTGGAAAAAAAGGAGGTTGGTTCAGACTGTTGAGGATAATGTGTTCCTTTACCACCAGCAAGGCTAATCATATCAGCAAGTAGGCCTTGGCCCTGCATGTGGCAACCAAGATAAACCTTGTGTGTTCTCTGGGAGTTTGGGCACAAATACACATTGCTGTGGCCTTCCCGTCTCCACATGCAACAGGATCAGAGGTCCCTGTGTACTGTGGGGAGTGGTGGGTGATGGGGAAGACAAATTTGTGAATGATATACTAATTAGATGTGGCACGCACACACACACATTCTGAGTGTGACAGACATCAAAGCCATAACAAGCTTACGAAACAGCTGGACTTGGCTCACATGAATCAGTGAGGAAAGAGCTGATTTCTTTCTTTGGCTTGAGCTGTGATGAAAGTGGCTGATTTTTTGAAGAGTCCAGGGTTCAAGAGAGAACATTTCCTGGAAAAAACCCAATGTGGAGAGAGAGACCAAGTGCAGTGGGTTACAGTTCACTGACTATATAAGAGTACAACAGACAAAAACAAGGGAGCACGAGGAACAGGAGCAAACTTTGAACCGATGTCTAATCTGGCAAGCACAGAATATTTCCTTTGTATGCAATTGTCAGGATTGTTAGAGTTATGCAAACAAACTGCAAATTCACCCTGCAGCATGAATAGAAAAAAAAATTTGGAAAGTAAATATTAATTTTTACATTCAGTAGCCCTCCAGCATTCCTTCAATTGCCTAACAAATCTATACACTTGTAAAAATCTTCAACTGATATTTTTTTCAGCAAAAAAAAAAAAAAAAAAANAAAAAAAAAAAAAAAAAACTTTCCCCTATCTGGCAAAAATGCTCATACCTGTTAATCTGCATGGCTGATGATTATTAACAGAATATGCTGTGCACATGCATGTTTTGCACAGTTATAATAAATAGTTTGCCATTGATTGAGCATCATTTGGATGATTTAACTTTCTTTCCGGCTTGAATTGTCGGCATGAATGAAACTTACTGTTCCAACAAGGCCATCCAGACTTAGATATACATTCCATGTATTGCTGTCATTTACACAATATCCTTTTTATAAAGGGACACAATCAGAAAAAGCCTTGTCTTAAGTCTGTCTGTCATCAGGATATTCTGTCACAGGCAGCCATTTAGGAAAGGATTAAAAACTATTTCTGATTTTGCTCAACAGTATAAACAAAGTGACAACAATTAAGAACATGCCAACTATTTAAGCAGGCATATTGGGTCTCCTCGAAACTTTCAGCCATTTTTCTGGTTATGTCCGTTGACAAATGTTGTGAATACTGCCCCCACAGTTTTTCATCAGTTTTTCACAGTTTGCATCTTGCAAACGTATAAGATTATTTCTTGATGACATGAACAACCAATGCTTCAAACAAAGACAAAATATGCAGTCAGATAAACTCAGTTAATCCTGGGAGATTGAGCAAAACTGTCATTTGATGAGGTATTTTTGTTACAATATCTTTGACATATTAAAGACTGACTATATAAGAGTAAAATGAACAAAAAGAAGGGATTGGTTAAGGTCAAAAATATATTTAATGATCACATGTTAAATAATGACAGATGTTTTATCAGTCGTACAGTTTTACTGACATAAAATTGCTGCTATACTGTGAACTATTGCTTTAAGAGGCTCTTCTCCTTTTGCAGTGGTTGCTGAGATTGTGGAGATGACTGCAGTTGCAAAATTACTGCTAGCCACAGTACACACACACACACACACACACACACACACACACAACCCCTGTCCTGTGACAGAGGTGTGCTGTGCTATGCTGACTTTTTCAGGCCTGAGCAGAACAATGCTCAAGATTATTCTTCTCCTATGTGGAAGTTTCCACTGCTGCCCACAATACAGCTCAGTGTAAGCGACAGAAGGAAGAGCTGACCAGGTCATAATACGGGTCATTCAGTCAATAACAAGTCTAAAAGTGCCAAGTCACTGACAAATGCAAATCTGCCACCAGTGTGATGATGAACTTGCTGCTTCAGTTAGAGGAAACATCTTAGAACATGTGACTATGTGATAGGTTGTTACTGTGACAAATGAAAACCATCTTTAGTTATGATGACTGAGCTTGAAATCAAGTCAAAACTAGATCAATTTTCAGGACATAGAGTAGATTTATAGTAATCATTATGGAAAGTGGTATCAAATGTAGTTAGGGCCTTTTTTTTTTTTTTTTACCAAATTAGTCGATGATACTGATGATTGTTTGCCTTCAGTCTTAGATGGAAGATAGTTTCCTCTACATTTTATAACCACATCTGTGTTGCTTAGCAGTTGACCAGTTTTTTGGTTAAAAAAGGAAAGATGTGAAGTACACAGCATGCATTGTCTCAACAGTCAGCATGTTTACATGCACTCTATACTGTGATTACTTGTCTGTGCTCCACTTGAGGCAATATTGCAAGACTTATACATAGACGGAATTAATAGGATTCTGTGGTTCACCAAATATACGTGACACATTACATAATCAGAGTATGAGAGACATCTGCCAGGAGAGGAAATGCATAATCGCATAAGCTAGGTCTGGAGTAAGCTTACTCCTATTTGTCCCTATTTCTATGTAATTATGGTGCTTACATAACATTAGACAAAAAAACAGTTTATTGTCTTAATTCTAGTATAACTGAAGTTTTAGTGTGCATCTTAATGTACTGAGTAAGACTGCAAGTGTTCTGTAACTAGTGATTATGTGAATACATCAGCTACCCAAACCAAAAAAAAAAACCCTGCCCCCATGCTTGTTACNGATTATGTGAATACATCAGCTACCCAAACCAAAAAAAAAAACCCTGCCCCCATGCTTGTTACGTTTGGCTGTTTTACAAAATTATGAGCCATTCCCCTTACATTCTTTTCAAAAACTGAACATTCTAAATCTTTAAAGGAGCATACAGGTGATTTTGAATGTTTGAGTAAATATTCACCATTTAAATTTTTTTTTAAAGTTAATCAGGCTTCAAGAAGCCATACCCAAATCTCAGTTTGTGCCTCTCATGTAACTATTTTTGCATTTTTGTCTTTTGTATTGATTACATGTAAGTCACAGATTGGAGCCATTGTTTGTTATAGGGGTTTTTTTTTCCCATAAATAAAAATGCTATCTGAACTTTAGAAAATCCAGGTCATTTGATAACACATTTAACACTTGTAAAATGCATTAACATGTTTAACGCAGATCACAAGATGTGATCTTCTGACTATTTCTTGATGGAATACAGTAGCAAGGTCAGCGTGCTGATTTTTTTTTTTTTTTATTANAAAAAAATCACATGCGAGCCACAAATTGCCTCCCCTATGCCATGTTTAAAAAAACACAAATGACTTGTTGATTGAATGTGGCAGAGCCTTTCAAAGGCAGTGGCAGTTTCAGAAAAGTAGAATGCTTTGATGGTCTTAGATGTTATCCAAGGTTTCCATCTGTAACTCCACATCAAGCTATGGGACACAGTGTGCCAAAGACCAACACTGTGTCAGACTGCACCCTTGAGTGAAAAAAAGTTAGGTGAGGCCCTCTGAGGGACTGAGCATGGCCCTAACAACAACCCTGCAGAACAACATCAGCCACATAATTTAGTGGACTGCATGAAAGGGAGAGAATGAACAGCTTGCCTGATTTTGAAAGTGCATTTTTAAGCTTCCTTCAGAAGGCTGTATGCCAGCACGCTGGCCCTTTAAATCGCTGCAAAGTGTCATCTCACATGCACTCAACTTTGCTGAGTCACTGGGTTCAGGCTGCTTTTGTAACCTCTAACCAGCCTGTGTGGAGTCTTCTGACTCCACACAGCACTTTTTGTGTTTTTTCTCTACCAAACCGTATTTATGATTAAGCCACAATAAACACTTTCATGGACATAATACCTCCATCCTGCATGGCCAGAATGGCTTTGGTAATATCCATGTATTCTGTCAGTGTTACACCTTATGACCCATAACTTCAGGCTCTCAATTTCATCATGAGTGTACTCTCACTCATCCAAAGCAGAAAGCCCACCCTCCACCTGTTGCTGCATGTATGCAGTGTGTCCTTTCTGTTCGGCTTTGGAGAACCATTACCTGGCTTGAATAGTTTCCAAACTGCTCCTTGCCTGGCGGAGGTGCTGATTGCTTTTTGGAGTCAATTTCAGAGAGGGATTTATGTACTCTGAGAGTGAATCATAAAAAAAGGAAGAAGCAGTACAAGAGGAGAAAGAAGTGGACAGGAAAGCTGAGAATGTATTGAAGAAAATAAGTGCAGTAGTTCTAACAGGTTGTATTAATGGTCTTAAATTACAGTGATGTTACTGAGCATGCTGAGTGGTTAAGACACAGGAAGTAGCAGAATAATATTTCCATACAGAGTGTAAAGGTGTATTTACCTATTTTTTTAAAGAAAGGTGGAAACATGATGCTGCTTTCTTTAGTATATTTCTGCTGAAGCTGATTCACGTGGGCTGTATTTGAAAAAGATCACGGTACTAATTTTGTCACTCATTCATTTCTTTCATTCATCGATGATGAGTGATGTCAGTAGTTTGTCAGTGGTTGTAACGGACTCTGTATAAGTGAAGAGATGTCTCTGGAAAGATCTGGGAATGCTCATAATTTATTTTAACTCACGTTCACCAGAAAACTCAGTGGCTTTTCCTTCTTTCAGCTACTGTACATTACTGCAGATTTTCACTCTATTCTCAGCAAAACCACAAAGAATTTCTCACCGTGCTGTGACCTGTGGGAATTTCACAGTCAAATACTTCTACCTGTGTGATAATTCCAAGATCTTTGGTCCAAGCAAAGATATACACTCAGTACATTTACATGCACACTTAAACTCAATTGCTGTAACTAACATTATGGTGATAACGCCATACAAACAACTTCAAGAATGCTTTTGGGGGCACGTATTTGAAGGCTGGAATTACTAATTATTTTTCCTAATTATTGATAATCTTGTATGGCATGCTAATAATTATTGATAATCTTGCATAGCGTGTGCTAATAATTACTGATAATCTTGTATAGTGTGTCCTAGTTGAGACATCCCTTCTTTCTAGAAGATAACCAAAATTGGTCATGTGGCCTCACATTTTGGAAGTCATTTTAGTCTCTGTGTCAGAGGCAAGCACATGGGGTGAGTTTAAATATTTAACTTTCCTTCAAGTTAACTTTAACTTACATTGCAGTTAAAATTATAAATAATAGTTTGTGCATGGCTGTTCTCATTCCTTAATGTACCGACAAAATACAATCATAGGTTCTTACAGCCTTTATAATTGTTAAAGGAACAGGAAAACTTTTAGTCATGCAACCATCTTTGGAGGCAGAGTCTGGACAGGGTTAAAATCTTGTTGTTTGAGTTGAATGTCAATGCTGATCAGCTACCTTTGTGTTTTAGAGAAGTTTCCAACTTGATCCCATAGACATTCATAATTTAAACTAAACCAAGCTCACTATTCAGCACTGAGCACTCCAATCAAAGACATAAGGAAGGTGCTCAATTCTGTAAATTTGTCAGACCTTTGATAAAAAGCAAAATATCTCACAATAAAATTTTTCTTTATTTTGTTTATGGGGGATTAAGAAAAATTGATTCAGGGTGATGTGCTCTATTATATTACATATGAGGGTCACTCATACCAAATTAAACTAACTTGCAGTTGGTTTCATGGATGTATGTTTGCTGTAGAATCTGGATGCAGGTTTACTGCAGCAAAGATGTGCTTTATGGGAATCCAGCATCTCTGAGATATGAATGAGCTGAATGTTGCACCCTGCCCTGATGGGTTTAAGTCAACAGAGAAAAAAGGAAAAGAATCAGTCGCAGTCTGCTGTGGGAGGAAAAAGCCACCTCACGATGCAGTTTGGAACAATTCAAGAATACTGTGGGGAGGAAGGATTGGTTTCCTGAATGATGTGTGCCTGTGGTGCATTCCTGCTCAGCTTCGCAAATGCATCAACATAAATTGAGGCATGGAATTGAGCTGTGTCACTGTGCTGAGACGGCATTGTGTTATTGTCTGTTTGAAATATGGGCTGACAGGTTGTTGCTTTTGATCTGCATAACTTCTCTGCTCCAATCCTTAGATTTGAAAAGGGCTAATATGTTACAGCTACAGCCTAATTTAATTTCCTGGCATTAAGCACATGTACATGCACATTTAAATGTACATGCACATTTAAATATATGCAATTTCTGTGTGTGTGCTTATGTATGCAGGACAATTATCATATGAAAACAAGTAACATCTACACAAAAAAAAAAAATGTATCCACACACATAATACATGCACACACGAACACATTATATTAAAAAATCATGAGAAAATTCTTTAAAGATTTGCCTCTTTTCATGCATGCACCGCTACAGCTTGAAAAGACATCTTCAATTATGCAACACTACATGGGACAATGCTGTTTGCATCAGATTCTCCACTGTATCTTCTGATTAGATCTGCTGTTCATGTTTTCATGTCATGTTTAATCTTCAGAAATTTTGTTGCTTAGACTCCTGTATTTGGCAAGTAGCAATTGGGCTGTTCATCTCAGCAAAGATCTTATCAAATTAATTACATCATGTGCATTTTCATTTCACCTTGAGTCTTCAAGACAGTTACTTCCACAGCTGGCACACAAACGTTAATTTTTTTCCTCTGGTGGTGAGGGAAAATGTAGCAGACTTCATTCTTTTTTCCAAATGGGAATTGTAGTGACTTCAACAAGCAAGCCTCCAATTGAGGTTTCCATCCACGAGAAGAGCAATAACTTATTTGGTAGTAAAACCCTCTTCCTACTCCACTCCAAACCACAGGAATGATGTGTTTGCTTTAAAAAGACGCAAAACTGAATTCTTAAAAACAGTTCCAACGCTAAAGCTTTTTGTTGTTTGGGTTTGAGTGCTGCATGGATAATTTTGCAGAGGAAGAATAGGGGTCCGTGCGTGCGTACGTAGCTATATAATATAGGTAAATCTAGAGGCCTTCTTCATCAGATTGTATCACAAATGGCAAGCCTTTAAGTTTTTATTAAACTGCCATAAGCCAGTGCAGGTGGAAGTAATAAGAATAGTCAATAGACAGAATATAGAGAATATAATACAGATTTTGCTGAAAATGAAGAATTGAATGAAGAGAACAGTAATTAACAGTTTTTAAATAGTTCTGTCTTTTGAGCTGATGACCTATCAAAATCTAAAGGCACCGTAATTAAAACCATTTCCATACTCTTTAACCAGAAAATTTCTGTGAAAGTGTGGTCTATTTGTCTAGAAAAGTTCCCAACACTTCAGCACTTCCCAGCACCCAATAGGACAGCTGGTAAAACACCTCCCACGGGAAGACGTAATCCTATTGGTCACTGTCGTTTGTGCCCGCCTTGGTTCTCACACAAATCTAAACCGTGATTGGTGGATGTAAATGCCCGTCATTGGCATGTAGTATGCGTACGTGGTGGGCGTAGCGGTAATTTTCCGGCTCTAACCTCATTGGCCGACGTTACAGCCCTGCCAGCTGATCGGAGTCAGAAGCCGGTTTGAAGAGAGGAGTTGGACCGGAGAGAGACCGGGGAGGGAACCCTGAGGAGCAGCGAGCAGTACGGGGTGGGATCGGCCNTGGACCGGAGAGAGACCGGGGAGGGAACCCTGAGGAGCAGCGAGCAGTACGGGGTGGGATCGGCCAACCGGATACTCACATTGGACCGTCTTTACAAAATAGGTTTTAGGTTAACAACCGGAGTGTAGCTTATTTGAGGCAGTAAATGCAGCCTTGTCAGTGTGAAGTTGCAATCGTGGCGTGTCGTCGAAATCTCTGGAAGTGTCAGAAAAATTGGTTGAGAGTTAAGGTGTGGCTGAGGCTTTCTGGAAGGCTTCTGTGTGGAAAAATCTCCCCCAAAATCGGCTTTATGTGGTCGAGAGCCAGCAAATTAAGGCTAAAACTCTAAATATTACCGTTAGCTTTTAAGATTCTCCTCATTTTCCTTAAGGAGACATTACATAACAAATGTATTTCCATCTTAATATGCGCACCTTTTATATTAAATCTCTCGCAGTAGCTTAGGTTAATGAGGCCATTACGCAGGGAAGTTAGTCGAGTTTTCTTATTTTATTGCTCTGCGGGTTCTTCTGTGTCTATTGGTTTCATAAGTCTGAAATGTTACGGACGTGGCAACTTTACAGTAGGCAGCTCTGCTGAATGCTCAGGCAAACTGGGCGTGGGGGAAACAGCCTAATAATCCATAAATCGGCAAACTGCGCATTTTTGGCATAATATAACCATCTGACAAGTGCTTCAGATAAACCGATGGATTACCTGAACCGAAGTAAGTGCGCTGATGAGATACATTTTCTAAACTTTTTTTTTTTTTTTTTTTTTTAGTGACTGACATTTAGAGCTGCAAGAGAGGGCGTGATTCGGTGTTGTGTTAAGGGATTTCAACAGAGTGTCGACCTACACATACTGTATTATATTTCTCTATTAAAAATTATCTGTTATACAATGGGGGATGTTCATAAAAGGGGAAAGGCGGATGTGTCTTAGGGTGTTAAATGAATCTCAGCCCAGCTGGGAATAAGCAGAATGTAAGAGTTGGCCATACAGTAGTCTGCTCGACTTGGCAAAGAAGTGGAAATATTTAGGAGTCATTCTTTAGGCTTGTGATTGTCTTATGCTCCAGTGATTAAATCATAATTGCGTGCATAGGCTGACTGGCTGTCTGTAGTCTAATTAAGATAAGCTTTAAGTCGAGAGGAAAGCAGATAGAGCGAATTCCTCAAGGCCCCACCCTTTGTAGCGCAACATGGATGTGGAGAGGCCCCCTCCTTCCTCGCGTCATTCATTTCCCCTTTCAAGCCTGTCTTATGCTGTTTTTCCCCCCTCAGTATCTCCAGGTATAGAACCATCTACTATATAAATATCATCTTGTCTTTAGGACCCTGAAACAGGACCTACTTCCAGGAATCTACCAAGGTGTAAAGTGATCGAGGTAAGACGTTTGATTCAACCTGTGGAATACATAGAAACACAGAGCTCTGAGTTTTCATTTCACTTAATCACACTCCACAATAGTGCCTATGGGAAGGAGTTTCATTTGAACCCATTTCTCTATTTTAAAAAAGACATGTCTTTTTAATGCACTTCCACAAAAGACCTGTAATTTAACCTGTGTCAAATTTAGACTGTCAATTCTGTTACCCATTTTCTGTGGATTCTAGTGGCAGATTATGTAATCTTGCAGGCAGCGTATGGGACCTGGAACCGGTTTATGCAATCTCAGTTTGAAGATTTCAACATTAAAGAAGGTACTGAGTTAAAATATGACAACTAATCAAAGCAAGGGTTAAAAGCTCACATTCTCTGTTAGAAAACTTGTTGACTCTGGTTATAATTCAGTGAGGATCAGTTGCTGAGGCACCCCCTTTCCTTTGCATTCCAGTTCTGCGTTGATGCCCCCATTTAACAACCAGTGCCTTTCCACCTGCATCCCATCTATGTCAGCCAAAAGACAGCACAGATGTTGTCTGATTTGTCATTTTTGATACTCAAAACGGAAGCACCAGAGGAAAGACTCGACCTTGTGCAAACCATGGCCGTTTCTGCTGGCCACTGATTTGTAAATTTTTTCTCTAGAGTGAAGCACTAATGCTTTCATTCTAATTAAGAACAAAACTTTCATTGAAGGTTCTTTTTCTGTTAATTTTCAAGGGCCTGCTGTATATTGACTAGTTTACATGTTCACATCGGCAAAGTACAATGTCCAGTTTCCCTTGTGTCCTCCCATCTGACCTATTGCCTCAAATAAAAGAAAGGATTTTTTTTTTTCTTTGGCTGGAAATGCTCAGGAAATGCTCGCTCACCTGAGCACCCTGTGTTCTCTACCTTTTCCCCTAATCCCCCCAAGTGTGTCCAGCCTGCGATAATCATCTCCTCTTTTGTTTTAAGTAATGAATTATACATGACGCTGTAGGCCAGTTACAGTCTGGTTCACTGGACACATCTGGATTACTAGGATGCCACTATCTGAATGCTGAAGCCCTGGGACATTTTAAGAGAATTAGCCTCTGTGCTGATTATGTCCCAGCACATGTCCCATGTCCCACCCACACGCCTTGCAGGAAGTCCAGTATGTAACTCAGCACATACAACAGTATGATAATGCATTTACTGGGCCCCACTAACAAGGATACAATTATTGCAGTTATTGTTAGATGGGTCATAGTGAATTTTTACTGCATGAGATGTCATTGTCACATTATTTGAGTAAAATAGAAGTGAATCGACAGCCTCGGTAACTGCATTGTGTTTGTACAAGGGTGACTGCCCATGAGATGATTTGAAACTAATGAAAATAGGTTTTAAACGTACGGCTGAATTGATTCAGATGACTTCCTGTTTACCACTTTAGAAATTCTACTGTTATGCATTGTACTGTGTATTGTGCTGTCCAGAAGTTTATCCCTTATGTGCTGTCTTCTACCTACTTCCTCCCCCTCTCTTCCTTACCATATAGTTATAATGTTTACTTTGTCTGGGCTCTGATTGTTTAGCTATGCCAGATTGGCATGTGCGTGTGTGCATGCATGTGTGTGTGTTTTAATAGTCAGATGGTCCACTCGTTATCTCTGTGTGGCAAGATGTGGTTAATACAGCCGTCCAGTAGTGACGTCCATAGGACCACACCCCAGACACACACAGGACAAGTAAAACAGTAGCAAAATTGGAATCTGATGTTTGTGCCGGCAATTTTGCATCCTTGTGCCCTGTGATTTAGAGTCTAATGCTTAGTCATGCTGAAAGTAATTATTTTCTCTGTGTGTCTACATGTGTGTGTGCGCAGTTTCATCAAATATGTTTATATTCGTGAGTCAGAAAAATGAGATGATTTAGCTTAACGACAGGGCTTCTACTTAAATTTCCAAAATACACACAGAAAGATATGGAACCTTTAACCATCAGTGTTACTGACATCGATCAGAATCATAGAATAATAAAAATATGTCATTTGATGAGTCACTCCTCCCCTCTCATTTAATCCTGTGAGCGATGGGCCCATCAAATGATTTGATGTGGCTGAGCAGGATTGAATATTGACTGATATTAATGGCCAGTCAAAGAGGGAGGATCTGCTGTGAAAATGCAGTAGCTGCAGTGAGACTGCACATTTTCACAGACACACCCAGGTAACCGATTGGAGGCTCTGAGCTGCTAACTTTTGCTAGCATATGCTAACGTCAGTGTACTCGAGGATGACTATTCATAGTTTGAATAGTTAAATGTTGCTTTTTATGTCTGTATGTAGTTGTGACAGATTAATGGATATAGAAATTGTAAGTGGACTTGAAGGGGTCTGGGTCTAATTCTGCTCCATACTGTACATCCAGTGCTCCTTGTCAGGTGCTATTGTCATGCTATATGTACAAGTGAATGTGTGTTGACTTATGCAGAAACAGATATACTCTCTGGCTTTGTGTGAGCACACAGACACACACATAGCACAAGGATGTGTGGTAGCATGGCCCATCCTTAAATACAGTTGTTGGAGATTAAGCATTAACGGTATTCCAGTTGTGTCCCTGATTTAACTGCCTCATATGGAGAAATACTGCACATAATGACTTCAAGTCAGCACTCATACAACAGGGCTGTGTGTGGCTTACCGTGCTGGCCACACACTCATATGTAGAACACATGCTGCACTATGTACCTGCCCAGTTGGAACTGCAGCCTGTGTGGAAAGGTCCTCTCTTTCAACAAAATGCTAAACTTACAACATAGTGTAATAGAATGTGTAGGTGTAATGAATTAATCAGGATTAGGAATCTTGGAATCCTTATCCTGGAGGCCTTATCCATGTTGCTGAAAGGTCAGGATGTTTTTGTTCTACCATGACATGGTTATTTGGTCACTTTAGTGATAGCATTGTGGCTTTTCTCAAAGGTGCCAGCCTGGGCAGAGATGGTTGGGCCCTGGGATGATGGCTTGCGGATGTTGGGCCTTGCTGTGTGTGTATATCCACATAGTGATCTCCTGAATAAATGGTTCCCAGGTTTAGTTTTTCACACTGTTCTCTAAGTGACCTAGTTAAAGGACAGGCACTATTGTACCTTGTGGAATTTATACACACACTTGGACAGAGAAGGAAACTTCAATTTGGAGAGGAAAGAGGAATCAAGGCTAAATGATCAGTTTCAGCAGGTCCAGATTGGGCCTTTATCTTTGAGTCCTGGTTGGTTAATAAGGCCTAACCTGGTGCTGTTGTGGGCTGAGCTAAACTAGAGCTGTATGAAGACCATCTGTGGCTGAGCAATGCTGAAGTGTGCTCAGTTTTGGGCTGGTCTGTGACGGGCCGACAGCGAGGAGCGGTGGGCCTCATAGCAGACTGGTTGGAATGTGGATCATATGTAGCAGGCATTCCAGGAATGCAGCTTGGCCTTGCTGAACTGACCAACCTAAAGACACTGAAAAAGAGCAGTGCAGGATAAGGAGGAGAAAAATGGATATACTGAAGCCCATGGAAGATATTAAAGGGAGGAGAGAAAGATAGTGGAAAAAAAAAAAAAAANAAAAAAAAAAAAAAGACAGACAGGAGACAGGAGAAGAGAGCTAAAGAGCACACGAGAGATCAGTGTGGGGATGACAGGAGGGTGAAAGAACAGAGAAAAGAGGTAGAAAGGAGCAATGGATGAGCTAAAAGGAGATTAAGTACTAAAGAAAGGTAGTCACATACTCCAAAGAATATGATACAAATTATTCATGAAGTAGTCAAATTTTCATGTACAGGCCCTTCTTTTTCGGGATACTACAGACAGAAAGACACTCAGTATAAGCAGGTTTCAGGTCTGCAGTGGTATCAATCTGGTATCAATATACCACTAATTACAACCTGGCGAAAGCAAATGAGTTGTAATCAATGTATTATTAGCGGTTTGTTGATACCAACTGTGAAGCCTGTTCTTACACCATTGTTGTACTTGCCACCAAAGCCTTTCTCTATACATTATTCTGGTGATGGTGCAAGCTGTCAAAACCAATTACATTATATGTATCATAGTCTTTGGAATATGTGTCTGCCTAATAAAATGTTTGATTTGTTAAATACCCTTCACATCCATGAAACACGCACGCACTTACTGTGGCTGATTAGACCTCTTTCTAGGACTATGCAGGAATGTACAGACTGATGAATTGATATCTCAGTGACCTTTATGATTCTTTTAAGTGCATGGACTTTGTTGATGTCAGCAAACTCCCAGTATACTGTAGCTCCATCTAAATTCCATCTGAGAAGAGTCTAATCTGGCAGACTGACTGAAAATACCTACTGTATGTAGGTGTATAAAGCCTTTACTAAACATGACCAGGCATGTAATGGCCTACTGACTAATAACAAGAATGACCCTGTGATGGGTTGACCAGAGAACTAGGGAATTGACAATTTAAAAAAAAAAAAAAAAAAAAGTTATTGATTAAATGTCTTAAAATGTCAGGACACAGATAAGTTAAAATCAATCTAGGACTGCCTATGAATTCACCTTACATTTATCATGTATTATTTCTATAGACATGACAAAATTGTCAGATCCAGGTCGCACTTTTCATTACTAAAAGTTCTAAGTATATGATTTTGATTTTGCTGCAGGATAAAACATTTTGGGCTCAGTCGATCAAATGATATTTTACCATGTGATGTTAAATAATTTAGTACATTACACTAGATATTGACAAAGCTGAATGAGCTTTATCATAATTATAGAACTATTTTGTCTATATCATCCACCTCTTAAGACCATAAAGTTTAGACTGGAGCTGTTTGGTATTTTCATGAATAAATGCATGAGTAATTGTCCCAGTTCAGTCAAGTGGTAACAAACGTTCTGTGCATGGTTTATATAAGAACTAAGGCCATTTGAGACTAACGTCATGTCACACCTAATGGTCCATTAAAAATTTGTAATAGGGGACATTTTAATAGGCTCACACAGTGAAATTGCTGCTTTTTCGTGTGTGCCCAAAGTTTGGTTCCTAAGGTAAATGGAGTAGAGGTGGGGTCATTCTTTGTGAGGTATCAGGCCACAGTGTACTTCCTGCTCACTAACTCACACTGAATGTCTCTTTTTCATTTCTGTTAGCTTAGCACATGCTGCTCCTGGGCCATCTCGGTACAGTTGCAGGCATAATGGCAAGAAACAAACACACACACACACACACACACACACACACACATCATATTGTGTGATGGAACTCAAGCTAAATGGCTGTTGACCTCCACTTGCTAATGTTTTTCATTGATCAAACAAACTGTCATCAGTTAATCACTTCATCTTCTGTCAGAACGATAGATGAGGGCCTCTTAATCCTTTTCAATCTAATGGGAAATTTATCTTCTAACCCTGGGACCCAATAAAACAAATTACGATCTCCCACCCACATATTAGCTCTTCACACTTTATGGGTATTATATTTTTTGGAGAAGTTTAGCTAAAGAAAACTTGGCATGGACTGTGTAAAGTAAATGATGCCTGAGCACAGACTTTAAAGGGAGAGGTTAAAGGTCAAATCAACATTTGTATGGTTGGCTGAGGGGATTATAATGTAAACTGTCTGGCAGCGAGACAATTGTTAATGAGGCAGATTTTATACATATAGAAAGGTCCAAGAACAACCAAGACGTTTTGGCTTTATCACAGTATACAAGTTGTCTATGGTAAAATACTCTCAAATGTGCACATAAAAGCAAAACAGGATGCAGCATTAATTTTACCTTTGCACTTGCCACTTTGGCTTGTAGCCAGTCTACATTTGATTAGTAATTTGTACCGTGTTTGAAATTTTAATGGGAATATGAGGAAGTTAAATTGGTCAGTGGGAGATGTGCATGGCCTGTTACATTTCATCCGCCTGTCTCTTTTTCTCTGGATAAAGAGAGGGATGATGGGTGTGATGAAGGGATGATACAGAGGAGATTTCTCAGGATTTGTATCACACACGCTGTCACTTATCATTTTGCCCTACAGGCATTTCCTGTCTTTGGGCACTAAGCTAACCTGCTAGTTAGAGGGGGAGGGTGACTAAGCGTCTACAGGCAGTCCACAGGTTACGAACGAGTTCCGTTCCTACGGCTGTCTTTAAGTCAGATTTGTACGTAAGTCGGAACAGTTATGTAAAGTGCATATCTAGCATATATATTTTACCTTTCTATGCATAAGAAACACTTCCAGATATACTAGAACATCTTAAACATAATATCGCTGAACCGCTGACGACGCGCAATGTTTTGATGTGCGTTGCAAAGTAGTGCGCCGTTTGTTATTACAAATCATTGTATGTAACTCAAATTTTTAATTTAATAGGCTTTATGGTGATCGGTTCTTAAGTACGGATTGTTCATAAGTCGGATGTTCGTAAGTCGGGGACTGCCTGTAGACACATATATACATTTATATATACATATACAGAGAGAGAGAGAGTGGGGATGAATTCAGTCAGGCTACAGGCATCTAGCCAGAGCAAAGAATGGACACAAAGAGAGAGACAGAAAGACAATGTTCTCTTTGACACACTTCTTCCCAGTGGTGGAAAGGGAGATGACAGCTTGAAGGAAGCACAGATGTTTTCTTTATATTGGGCCCCTTTACTCACTGTTCACACCCCTACTTCCACCTCTCTCTCTCTCTGTCTCTCACTCTCTCTCTCTCTCTTTTTCTCTCTCTCTGTGTGTGTGTGTGATGTATATATTTGCNTCTCTCACTCTCTCTCTCTCTCTTTTTCTCTCTCTCTGTGTGTGTGTGTGATGTATATATTTGCTTTCACTGCACATATTAAATTTGACCCTTTCTCAGGGAACTTGCATCAGATACACATACAAAACTTCAAACTTTGATTATATTTAGATTAATGGGAAAAAATTTTTTTTTCAAATGTCATGTATACACCATAATTAAACTGAAATCAGCATAAATTGATGTAAGCTTCCTTTGAATTCCAGACCTAGATTATGCAACTAAAAATCAATTTACTCATCACATAAATGTTATGCCAGGTCCAGCATGGTACTTCCTCACCTGGCGTGCTTTTTCCTTCATACTTCAAATAATCAACTATATATAGTGAACCACTGAAGCCTGCTGATTCTGTACATGTATACTCACATTTTTACCTCAAACACAGTACAGACAAATCAGTTTAGATTCAGAGTTCAGAGTTATGATGTGCCATTGTCACATCTGTGTATGGTGGGAACACCAGAGCCAAGTTGTGTGTTTCTCACTTTATGACATCACACACACACACACACACACACACACACACACACTACAGTTTCCACACATTCTTGGCTCCAGATACTTGACATGTAAACCTGGTAGATGCTCTGCAGAATATTATTGGAAAGAGCATTCCCTCTTCTCTTTCCCACCTGCTGACTTCCTGCCACTTGACAATCACCTCCTCATTTAGGAAATGCCACCCTAAACTTGCAGGAAATTTGGTGCATTAACAAGCTATGCAAGCTGGATCAAAGGGGGCTGTGAAATTTCACACGTGTGGACAGTGTGTTGTTAATTACTGCAGAGTAATTGCTGTCAGATTGTCATTTTTGGATGCAGCAATGCCTTGTTCTTCATAAGTGTGTGTGTAGCTGACTCACTTGTAGCCTTACTTCTTTCTCTGCATCTCTCTTCATCTCTACCCCGTCAGCATCCCAGCCCCCACCCTCAAATGAAAAGATAGCCTCTTTTTACTAGCGCTGAACTGGCTGTACCAGAACATATTAGCCTTTTACAGAGCTTTAATGCCCAGTGTGCAAGCTTTCTCCCACTGGAAGTTCCCACTTCCGTGTGTGTAGTAGTTGCGATTTGAATCATTCAGTTCATATCCAGATAAACAGCAGTTTAGAGCACAAATAGAGGTTATATGACATAGATGCATAAGGGTCATGCATATGTACACTCCCACAAGATCTCCACACCCTCTTTTTTTTCCTGTTAGCAGTGTCAAGTGGTTCATAACCCAGATGGTGTGTGTGTGTGTGTGTATGGTTCTTGATCACTCGGGAACATAACGGATTGAATTCAAGTTAGCATTGTAGTCTGCTGTTTAATACGAATCAGAGAAGTCAAAAAAAAACAAAACCACACTTTAATGAGATGTGTATGCATGCATGTGTCCCTCCCCATGCATTTTCTCAGTCACACACTCACATAGCTCTTAATCATGCATATACTGTACATTCTTACACAGACACACACAAACACACAGACGATCACACTCCCACTCTCTACAGCACATCTTTCGGTCTTGGTCATTTTGGAAATCCAGCAGCGGCCTAGCAGTAAAAAATGATCAGCCATTCTGACAGAGTGCTAGCATTACTATGCCTCCCTGCTTGCATTACACCTCAGCAATATTTGTCTGAGTGTGTACTTGTGTATAAATCTCTTGAAATTCATTCCCTTTCTCCTCACTAATCCCATTTACGGCTGCAGACGGAAGGCACTGACTAATATATTGATCTGCTGTTGACTTGAAAGCAATTTACTATGGCCGTGAGAGAAGGATAATTTATCATGGGTTGGGTGTGCACATAGGACTGAGTGGAGAGGGGTTGAAACTGGGACTGTGGTAAACCTCCCTTTATCCAGATAAATGCTTCACCTGAGAAATGCAAGAATTCTTATAGCTATCAACTCATTCCAAATAACTAGTAAAATAATCATTTGTCCAGTTGCAGGAAGCATAACTATTAACATTTAAAGTGGTCATAGTACAACTGTGGTTCCTTGGTTACGGCTGAAAGAGTATACAGCTCTACATTTTTATCTATTCATGATTGAACAAGTACAGCATGCTTTCTTCTGGTTTGATCATTAGTATAAACATGACTGACATGTAGCAGTAAATCGACACCAAGAAACTCACAATGGTACTATCATGTCTTTGTAGAACAAATCTGCCAACATTTCCTCTATTTTGACGAGAGAAAGAACAAAAAGCATCTTTAGGTTGCTTTTGTGTATGAGGTTGCTGTTTTCCTCAAGTGCAATTTAACAGAATCTACCAGTTATTGTTAATATTACTAAAAAAAAAAAAAAAAAAAANAAAAAAAAAAAAAAAAAAAGCCAATGGACCAACATTTCATTTTCTTTTGTAGCCTTTTCTTTCCAAGTCAGCAAAGTGTGTGAGCATTAATCTTTGCACTTCAGGCCCAGGAAGGCACAGGAAGGGGGAATAAATTATCAGAGGAATTAAGTTTAGGTATTTAGGTTTGTGTCTTTCTGTCATGAACTCGATCAGCCATGACAAGACTGCACTTGGGTATGTACTCAATTATTAGGCTGGTATTGAGTTGATTATACATTGGAGTGCCATAAGCTTTCTGTCATAAAGCTAACATTTAAAGCTAACATTTCTGTCATAAAGCTAACATTGGTGTTTTGCCAAGCTTGTGGCTTTCAAGGAAAATATTTTAGATTATGGTGATATTGTCAGGGCTGCGTGATGCTGCTTTTGAAATGGATATTGTTGATGCTTTTGAAGGACAGATAAGAGACTTGTCAGAATCGGTTGCTTGGCTGCACTTATTTTCATAAAGCAAGCACAAGGGTAAGACTATCCTTTCCTTACAGAAAACAACTACGTTATACTAACCTGCAGTATCAGTGGCTTTAGCCCCACTTTATTGTACAAAGTATTCATCTTTGTATCTAGTATCCACTGTTAGCTTTATGCTTTCTCATGTTACTGGGTGTGCTCAATTTATATTACTGTTTTGGCCTGTCACCCTGAAACTGTCACATGCATTGTTAAGATACAAGAGTATACTGAGGGTGACCTATTATGGCTTAAACAATACACACAGCTGCTCCTGAACAAGTTGGGTTGTACTGCAAACAAAGGAGAATATGCTTCCCGTTTCCCAGAGGGAGCACTCTCTTTGCAAAGTCATGTCACTGTTTACACACTTTGCCGTTTTCAAAAGTGCCGGTACTGAATATGTCACATTTCATTTTATTGTAAATGTCTCACAAGTTAAAGTGTTACTTCAGTTAAACTTCAGCTAATCCCAACCCTCATGCTAACTTATGTTACCTAAATTGTCATTATTGGAAAAATCAAACCCCTTTCCTAAGCCTCCTAGCCACCAAACACCCTAACCCTTTTGGCCTCGTTTTGATCTTAGTGCTGATGATTTGTCTTTTTTTATGGAGATGAACAGATATTTAGTCCATCTGGTCTCCTAAGAAGTCGGTGTACTGCATCAGAAAAAGATGAAATCCTCAATACAAATATGAATACTTATGTTTTTCCCTCCCACTGTACATAACATTCTAGCCAAAGAGTAATGGTTTAATTTGGTGACCACTCAGACTTCATTCTCTATGAAGAGAATGAAGTCTTAACTTATCTCTTGCGCACAGCCAAATGTGGTTGAATCATGCATCCAGTTCCACTGCGAGCGTGCGTATTTGTGATTGTGCAGACGCATTCCGAGGAGCCATTTTCAGCCTGTTGCTGAAGCTGGCTGTAATTGTCCTGGGAAGCGTCAGCTCTGTGTAATAAATTACTCCTCTGGTACACTGTGTTCTCCCCTCTGGGATGGCCTCCGCATGCTTAGCCTATCATGTGAGCAAAGAACATTGCCAAGGAATAATAGAAAATGAAATTACATTTACATGGAACAAACTGCAACTGTGTCACAACAGCCATTTTAATTTACAGGGGGTATTGAGTTATTTTTATCCTATATGCTTTCTTACAACTTACCATTACATGTAAAATGAGGGAGTAAATTTATTTCATATAATGTTTTGCACTTAGTCCATTTCTTCTCAACTCTTCCGAAAGCATAGCAAACTAGTCTTAATATTAAATTGTTATATATTTAATGAGCTTTGAAGTCACGACTCTCAAAGGAGATGATGTGACATGCAGTATAAAAATAATTACAGATTTAACCTGGTTAAAGCAATTAGAATACAATTAACACACCACATACGAAGTAGGTCTAAGCTGATAATTGGGCCAAGTAAGATGTTATAACTTATTTTTTCTGCTTACTGCTACATTTAATTATGGGAACAGACACACCTATAACCACACACCACAGCAAGATGTATGTTAATTGCACTTAAAAGGGTGCAGGAGTGGACAAAGCTCTCCATCTTGCCCTCTATAGGATGCTGCGTAGGCAGCTAATGATCGCACTTCTCTCAAAATCTAAAATGGACAGTGTGTATTCCCACTAGCCCGCAAATGTTAGCTATCTGAATCAAATTAGGAATTTCTTTTGTGTATGATATTTTGACCAGGCTCAGTTCTTTGTTAGTCACTGTCTCTCTTCCTGTGGCTGTTCTGATGTTTGGCCTTGCTGTGTTAGTAGTTGTTGGGATATTTAGCCTCTTTTCACTATTCACATGGTCTTTTTTAACTCTTTACCACTCTCCATCTTTCTGTAAAACTGTAATATAGCTCCCTGTCTTACCAGTTAGCACACATTCTGTTGTGTACCTTAAGAAACGTATCACCTCACTACTAATAGTGTCCCATCAGGTGCCTCTTTATAAAGGAGATGCTTTTGCCCTGGATCTCATCTCCAATATTACACCTCCACAATGGAACCCTCTGGATTCAATGCAAAATCCTGGCCTACAGCCCATTCAGAATTCTCTATCAAACTTGTCTCAGTGGAGGATGTTCATTCGGTCACATTGAGAGGAGCTTTGTGTGCAGCGCAGAGCTTTCCACTGTCGCTCAGAGCAGTGTGGGGTTCGCTGAGTTTCCAGGGGTTGCTGGGTTCGCTGCTGCTAAGAGCTAGTTTGCCCAGAGTCCTGTCCTTGAACTGTGAAAGAATATGCTGCTAGGGAAAGGCTTTTCAGACCGACTGACTGCAATAGTTGAAGTCAGGCCAGCTGAATTAAAGCCAGGCAAGACAAATCCTGGGCTACTCCTAAGTATTATGCAGTGGCCAACTGAAAGAAGATATTAAAGTAGTCCATCACGTAAAGATTTTTGCTCGTCACTTGTAAACACAAGACAAAAAGTAGTATCATTTATCTTTAATCATTCTGATCTCATCACTGGCTTTGGCCAGACGAACTTGCAAAAAGTATTTCATTCACAGAAGATGATGTACTACATTGGCCTTGTGTGGCTCTGAGTTCTTTACCCTCCTACCAGCATTTCTTACTTTGACATTTACTGAAATGACAATGTGGGGTTTACTCAAGGAGGACTAACAAATGCTTGACAGCGTTGGTGAAGCACACCCAAGGGAGTAGAAAGTGTCTAAACTGTAAGGAAAATTCTGTCATCCAGCCCCTGTATGGCTGCTGTAAACTGAACTGCCCCACAGGACGAGAGCTGTTTTCTATCAGGAGTTCCAGGCTGAAACTAGAGGCCAAGCTATCTAGCTAGGAAAGACTTCTGTATTCAATTATAGCAAAAGCAGAGAGAATGTTAAAACAGTAGGCTGGCACATATGATACAGACTAACTCTGGTGGGGAAGTGGTGCCTGCATAGAATCATTATGCACATATAGTTTGTTCATGTATGCGCAAGTACCTTTAAAGATGTTGTAACTCACAATAATTACAAATGACTACAAAATAATTTTATAGTATTTTTTTTTCCTAGTATCTCTGTGTCTTTCCCCAAACCTCCTCACCTCCCTCTCATAACAAATTCCCCTTAAAGTCAACACAGAAAGAAGGAAGGTGTGTGTGTGTGTGTTTCTGTGCCAAGCAGCAACCACCACAGCCAAAAGCTGAAGCCAACATGGAAGTGCCTTAAAATGCAGAATAACTATTGAAAGCTACATGCTAGCTCCAAAAAATATCTCCATGGATTCCGTTTAAAATAGTTCAACTTCTCTCTTGAAATACAAAGTAAGAATTTCAGGTCAGCAATTTGTCTTCATGTAATATGTGTTTCATTCTGTCATTAATGAGATATTAAAGGACCATACTGACCATTTTACGTCTGATATTAATATATTCAGTTTTCATGCATGTTACATTACTGACAATCATTTCCCAAAGGATAAAACTGTATTTCAGTTTTCCTGATATTTTGCAAAACCTATTAATCTTTCAAATCAAATAATTAAGCAATGCACCCACCTTAAAAACTGATGTTTCACTTGCTAATAGTTATGCAGCCTTATGAAGTCACAGTCATTTAATTTTTTTGATAAACACAGGTCTTCTTTTGGGACTACATTCCCCAGTGGAGACATACATTCACTCTGTGCTTTTTATCATGCTTAAACGCTAAAACTACGAAACTTAACAAAAAAAAAAAAACCCTGAATACATGTATTGTTCGCAATGATGGATTACCTATCCCAAGAACGTTTCAACAAGTTGATTTTAATAGCGTACCAGAATGAACTGAAACCAATGGCGGTCTGGAAGGTAGGAAAAACATTTTTAATTCACCGTTCCAGTAGTATGCTTTGGGAAATGATTGTCAGTAATGTTACGTGTATGAAAATTGAATATATTAGCCTCAAACATGCACAAATGGTCCTTTAAGGTTTAAAGCGAAGTATTTTCTGGAGTGTGTTTGTTTGAAGCCAAGCTTTTGCCATTTTCACTACATTTCAATTTGTCGCTCCAATAACAGAACAGAATAATAGCGAATGGTAACTGAAGTCTCTAAACATCCCTTCAGAAACCTAAAGGCGATGTCACTGACACCATGTATATCCTTTTTTACAGGCTACATGTTTGTGCATTGGATGTTTAATGGCTGACCTACAGCAGTTCTTCACTGGCAAGCTTTATGTTCTCATGTACCGACTAAAGCTGCCAGCTGAAGAACTGTTGTGGTCGACTCTCTGCTGCACTGAAGAACCTTCCTCTCCAGCAGTGATGAAGACAACAGAAGAAGAGTTTGACAACTGACCATCGAATTGCCCTTCAATAACATGATGTATAATACTTATTCTCAACGACAACAACCTTCGTTCCATGAAAACCCTGTTACTTATGCAGTATGTTCATGTGTTTAAATTCATACCATGACACTTGCTGTATCATGTAACACAATCAATTCTTCAGAACACTGTAGGCTCATATCTGTCATATCTGTGTGATTGAATTTCCTGGTATTTATACAGTTTTGTATTTCTCTTTATGTCATTTGAATGTTGTAATAAGTCGGCACAAAAAGCCCTATAGTTTCTACTCAAGCTTCAGTGGTCGTATGCAAGATTTATTCTCATCATTGCACCAAATATACTGATCAATTATGGCACCTCATTGCATTGAAATGGCATCCAAAGATGTGAATTAGATTTTTTTGTACTGGAAACATTACAATCAATATTCCAGTTTAGATGTTAAAACACAAACCTCTGAAGGTGTTTACAGTTGCTCTCTAGTAGCTAGTTTGGAGCTTGAAGGATCACAACTGAAATTTTCTGAGTTAAAGAAGGAAATGCATGAAAGCTTATAAAAGTCATGACAAAGCACTGGTAGTTCCACTAAATATTTTTTTATGTAGTGGTGGAAATGTTCTACCACACTGAAAAATATGAATATCACTTAGATGAATAAATAAATAAATGGATGAAGTCTACTATTCTCTGTCATTGGTGTGCTTTTGCTTTTTTTTTTTTGCTCCTCTTTCTGTAAAAACAGAGTTTCCTGAGCATGCATACACTTTACACAGAGACAGACTGTGACGCTCATAACTCAAACTTCAAGAGTGAAGGCAGTGCCCAGAACAGGATATGAGAGTGAACGTGTCCCTTTAAAAGATGCCAGCCAAAGTTGAACAGAGGGAAGGAATGTTCTCGTGCCTTAACAAAACCAGATGCCCCAGCTTACACTCCCCTGCACACATGCTCTCTCCTGCCTTTTCTGTCTCTGATTTAACACTGCAGATGGAGACAAGAGCTGAGCAGACTCCTCACGCTTTCTTCTCACTGTCTGTGCTCCAATCTACTTATCTTCTTGTCTACTCCTCTTGACCTCTCTCACCTTATGCTTGGCAGACCTCATCCTCACCCACCTCCACCCCTACAGTCCAACAGAATTATTCCACTCTCTTTTCTGTACATCCTCTTTAAGTAGCATTGCCAGAACACTGTATTAATTCATTTTAGGGTCCTCCCTGCACTTTGCGTTGTACAGGTTTCAGGTCGATGACTTATCTGTCTGATCTGCTTCAAGGCAAATCAGCCTGTGAATGAGATTATGGAAGGATGGACGCATCAGACTTGGAAGAGAAACACCTCAGCTACTGAGGTCCACTTGACTGAACAGGATGGGACTGGTTGGCTTCATGCTCACATATGCCATTTGGCCATTTGTACGTGTGTATGCATTTACCTCTAGAGTATCTCCCTCTTCCCCATCCAGATGTGTAGCCATACCTGTGCATGTGTCAGATGCTCTTCAAGCTGTAGAGGGTCAAATGACATCCCAGAAAGAGATGAGCTGCTGGAAACAGACGAGTATTTTCAAATGAGGAACAATGAGTCAAACTAGAACCATTCATCATTTATAGCACAGACAGAAAATTTACAGCATAAAACTTATTCCTTCATCAAGTCTAAAGCATCCAGAAGTGTTTTTTTTTTTTTAACAAGTCCTGCAATGATTTAACAATCATTACACACAAATTACTAATAATGCAATATAAGCAACATTTTATTTTGTAGACTTTTTGTAGACTAGTCTATTTTGTAGACTTTTTTTGTAGACTTTTGTGAGTACACACAACACACTGAACTTTGTCAAAGGTTGATCGATACAGCAATAAAACAAGGAGATGGCTCATTGAGACCCATTAATACTGGTTTGAAAGATTTGGAGTAAATATTCGTAATCTCCCAGGAAAATCATTTTACAACATTATGGAAACATCGTAGAAATATTTTATTGTTGAATTATTTTATTGTGTGTTCAGGCTGTTGAATTACAGCACACCAGTGTTCAAGGTTTATGGATTAGCTAACACACACTTCTTATTGTAGACATATACTGTCAGGGAACATAAACAATAATCTGCTTACAGTGTGAGCTGCTGTGTGAACACTAATAGCAAACACTTTCTCAAGAACCTACACTATTTGCAGATGAGTTAATGACTTGTTGAATGAAATGACTGTTCAATCACCTTGATTAAACTAAAAAGGGAAAATACAAGTTTAGTGTTAGCTTCAGCTGCAGTTATAAAATTTGCTTTTCTTTGGACTAAATATAAATAAGTGAGGGGCTGAGTTCAATTTAATGTAAATAAAAGTAAAACGGGAAAATCTATATATTATTTTTCATGCTTGCAATATTTTAAATTACTGTTTCCTACACCAGGCAGGAAGTTTAACCTCTCTGAGCTACTGAGGAGGAGAGATAAGAAAGACAGAAGAATTAGTAAATATTGCTATGAAATGCTATACTGTAGCATGCTGTTATGCTATGTTATACTATGGCATGCTATGCTATGCTATTCTGCTCATATATGTTAGACTAAATATTTTAAAGTCAGTCAACTGAAGCTGTACCAGTTTCTAGTTTAGTTATAACATGTCATGAGTTTTATTGCATCAGTTTCATAACAAAAGGCCATGAACTTGAAGCCATAAAAGAGTGATTACTAATAATTATTTTTGCTGAAAATATTACATTTAAATATCTATGACAAAATGATCAGATATGGTGAAAATTCATCATAAAATAAAATTCTTTTATATTTTGATTTTGGTCCATTAACCAAAGAACAACAGATGCAATATGTTGATATGCAATGCTATCAAGAGATAAAGCCTGGAAATGTTCTATGACAAAGAGTGTCACTTGACAACTTTTATCAACTCGGTGTCTTTTCCAGGTATATATGGTTGCTTTGGTGCCCTTTGGATTGTCTGTCACATCTTTTATGTATAGACATCAAGCTGTTGACTTTGACCCCTATAGTTGTAACTACAGTAGATTAACTTCATTTATTAAGGTTCGTGGTGTACTCAGAAGGTCAGAGAAACTTCCTACAGTTTTTTCATAAAGATAAATCTGACTTTGTCTCTTAGAAAATGGCTGCCCTTATTCGTCAGGACATCTCTGTAAGCAGGCAGATCTGATCTACATTCCTTATCACTTCATTCTCTCAGCTGTGCTTTTAGTGTAACTACTAATTAGAGTGAGGCCTTTTAGTCTGAGAACAAAGCTCATATTGGGTAAAATACGCTTAGATGTGTCCTTAGATTTCACCTGTGTGTGTGTGTGTGTGTGTGTGTGTGTGTGTGTGTGTGTGTGTGTGTGTGCCTTAGCTGCAGGAGTGCCTAAAAGCATATGAAGTTTAGAGAGTGAAGTGGTCTTGGATGTAATGTCTACCATATAGCCTTTGATTGACCCTCAAGTCAAAGCGTGAAGAAGCTCCAAGGACTGGGTGGCTGCGTCTGAAGAGGTTTACAAACCTCTGCTAAATTCTTCCCTGTGGTGAAATCATGTGAAAGCTGCTTATGCAGATTATCCCTGCCTCGATGGCAGCTGGTAGAGAGTCCTTGGGAGCGCACCTGACTCAATACACTGGTGACGCAATAGCAGAATGCAGCACAGTGTGCTGCCACAATCCTCTATGACCTTTAGCCCCGCAGGAAAAGATGCATCTTGTGGCCCAAAGCAAGCAGAACACAAGCCAGGTGATCACACACAACCACACTGTAATCGGTGGGCTAATTAACATAAAATGTGATCTAATTACACTAAATTTGTCAGAGAAAAGTGAAGCAATCAGAGAAAAATCAAGGGAAATACAGGAAGAACATTTAAACTAAACATGCAGAGCTCCTATCCCATCCTTCAAATTTCATCTCCTTTGTTCACCTACTTTGCACTCAATAATATTATGTCCAATACGGGTTTTTAATAAGTTTTAAAACCTATTAATATGCAAATATGACTCATTCAGTAGAGGAATGTGAGAGCAGCTTCTAGTGACAACCTGTGTACATACGTACATCAATCTCTCTAACAAAATAGAAAAAGATGTACATTTATTATTTTGGAGGAAATGGTAAACCATGGCCCCCTTCTTCAGTGTCTGATTATTGTTATTCCAAATAATCCCACAGGTTTGTGGTGATGTGCACATAATGCATAGTCACCTAATTTTTTTCACTTGACACACACAGAGATAGTCAAATTTGATCAGATGACTGTTCTTAGGCAGGGATGCTTTAATTAATTCTGAACTGCAATATAATGGTTTGCTATGTTTCATTGAAAGGCATGAGGATATTCCCATGTGCTATTTTGTCCATAAAAAAATCTATTCTAAGAGATAAAGAACTCTTGCTGTATTTGTGACAGCTACTTTAGGACTTAGGATAAAGTGAAGTGAAGCTTGCCTCTGTGTGCTTTAATTTCTGACAGACGAGCAAAATCCTATGTAAATGGAAAGTATCACTGGTGTAAATTAGAAGAAGGCATAACTAGAAAAATGGTCTCCATCCAAGTGTATTTTAATGAGGTCCCAGGTGCACTGTCACCTCATGAAAACACAATTTCCAATAAAACTCATCACATTCAACCACTCAGGCAAGCTTTAATAAAAATGAAGGCTTCACTTGCCTTACACATGGGCCTTTGCTAATGTAGAACCCAAGAAAAATAAGTGGTGGATGATGTTAGCTGAAGTGAGAGGTATTTTTCTTTTCAGGTAATACAGAGGTTGTAATTGGTACATTTGGTATGCTTTCAGTAGTTTTCAGTCTTAAAAAAAAAAACTACAATTTCAGGGTTAATTGCTCAAACACACAGAACTAAACATACAGTGCACACTGGCTATAAACTGCTGCAGCCTTTGATTTGAAAACTAAAAAATATATATATAACTTTTACCCTGAAACATATTGAGTCAGAGCAATGCAATGAGCAATCACAGCATTAACCCTGAAATGAAATTTATTGATGTATGTTTATTTTCTTTTCCTTTTAAATTACAAGCAACTTGATCAAATAGAATACTAGGGTCAATCTGCACGTTTTACTGAGCTAAATCTGCAAAACGAATAGAAATGTCAGCAGCTTGCTTGTAAGAACTGACTGTCAGTAGCTGAAATGTGGTCAGATCTGGTTTGTCTTATACTTTCTTTTTTCAGGGTTTCACAGCCTTTTTTAAATGTAGGGAATTTATCACTGTACTTGGGATATGGTCGTCTGTTTTGTCTCATACAAATGTTTTATGGGGTTTGTCTCGCTGTGAACGTTTTTGTAAATCTCTGTATAATAGACACGACCAGAAGTCATATGATACCTACTGTATCATTTATGAGAAGCAGATCTTTTTTTTTGCAACAACTTCAGTATAAAGCCATCTTTTTTAAACCTGGGAACACACCGGTGTAAATCAAATCAGAGATAGATGAGAAGTAAAAACACAGAAAGACAAATGAAGCAGGGTTTGGATTTATAATATCACTGAATGTCTCAATCCGATTTTTTACTCATTTAAAAAAAAAAAAAAAAAAAAAAAATCGCTCCAATATTCAAGCAGGGATTGAGAAATTCTGCAAACTAGCCTACACCCACCCACCGCTGTGCCTAAGCCAAAACGCATTCTGTCTCAAAAGGGCCTTATCCGTGATGTGTTCTACACACTGCAGCCAACACTTGGCCAAGACTGAGCTCCCAAAATAGACGGTACTAGATAGGTGGACTGTGTGGAGAAAGAGAGAGAAAGTGGGAAAGCAAGTGAGAACGGGACAAATGATAATGTAATTAAAAGATAGAAAAGTGGTACTATCTGTCTACAACCTGTTGCCTGCACATGTACTCCACTGTGTGTGTGTGTGTGTGTGTTGACGTCAGAACAGGTGATCCTGTCAGTTTGATGCTCTTCAGCGAAGGTCCATTACATAATTCCTCGGAAAGTGTGACCAGCATTGAGTGTACAGATAATCTTGTTAAATGGCTGTGATGGGCAGGCAGACACACACACACACACACGGACTGAACTGTTTAGATTCCGTATCTCATAATTTATCCAGGGTATAGTGTGGGTTAACACACACTCATACAGTATATGCACAGACAAACAAATGCCCTGTGATCTATTCCACAGACGTCCCTTGTATGTAATAAAGCAGAAGAGAGGCCCATACATGTCCTGTCTGTGGGCCATAGAAAGAGGAGGCAGCTTAACCACCGGAGTTATAAATAACTGGATGGCCTCCACCTTAAGACGGTTTTGTCTGGGTGGAGGGCACTCAGGGTTCAATGTAGCCTGACAACTTAATCCCTTGTAAGAGAGAGACTGAGGTAGACTGGTGAATCATCTAGGATTTCTAAGCTGCTGTTACTTATTAACACTTACAGCAGAACACTAAACATTGGCTCCTTTTTGGATGCCATTCAGCTTATAATACATACTTTCATGCCCTTGGTATATTCATGTACACATACACACATGCATTGTTATGTTTCTAAAGACACACAACCTAATTTGTACCTAAGTATTGTGTCAAGATACTCCAGGCAGAAGTTTGAGGCCACCCCCAGATTTAAAAAAAAAAAAAATCATCAATACAGTTTGTTTCACAATTTATTACACAGGAAATGACAAAAATATATAAAATAAATGTAACTAATTACTTTTCAAGAAGAATTTGTCAACAAGAGCACATTATGAAGCCAGTATGGCTTAAAAAATGATTTTTAATGAAGGCATGTCCAGTCTGTATTAGTGCACTGACACTCCAGTTGTGTTCTAACTCCCTGCTGATGTGCTTTAACATTCTATTCAATAGCTGCTGTCTGCCTTCTCCTACATCATTTTAGGATTAACTTGGTAAACATCTGGTGATGCTATTGCTCTGCATCTTCTGAATTTCATGTTGAGGACCACAAATTTATAGTTTGTGATGAGTTTTTGTGATTAGGTTTTAGGGGAAAAAGATCTGGAGACTTGGTCAGTTTAAGGAATTATGAAGAAAAAGAATTACCATTCCTTCCTTCAAAGACACGCAATTCCATCCAGTTTACGAATTATTGGTCAAAATTTCATTCTTTAACAGGACAATGATCCAAAACATTCATAAAAATGATGTCAAAATTATATCAATTCAAAAGACAAGCAAAAAGGTTTTAAGAATGATGACTTGGCCTGAGGGGGTTACTTTGAGGAAACCAAAGTCTGAGCCTGAGATGACTTCAAAGTGCTTTTATGTTGACAAATTCTTCTTGAAAACTACATTTATTTTATGTATTTTTGCCATTTCCTGTGCAATAAATTGTAAAACAGTGTATTGATGATTTTTTTTTTTTTTTTTTTTTTTAATCTGAAGGTGGCCTCAAACTTCTGGCCTGTATTGTACAAATATCAAAGTCATCAGATCACTGAACTGCTCACAATAAATGATTTTCTATCTGGTTATCGGTATCTTAAAGTCCTTGTTTGCAAACGACATGACTGATCAATGACAAGGGGTCACAGATCACATGAATACCCGACAAGTCTTTCTGGTCTCCAAATTACATGTAGTCATGAAAATACATGCAAGAGATCACGTGAGAAAAAATTTAATACCATGCACAAGACAGGATTTCCTTCTTCCAAGAATAGATATCCATAAAAAGCTAGTGATCCAAGTTATTTTAGTGATTTGCTGTGAGAAAAACCTGGCTTTGGTTGAAGGTGTTACGACTCTCTCCCTTATTTCAGTTTGCCATGTTTTGTGATCTCATTGGCTGCAGCTTGTTTGCTGCTGTCATTATCAGTCATAAAATATTTCAATAGAATCTGGACATCTGCCAGATATGTTTCAGGCATCTGAGGAATTGCTGCATCACCTACAGATTAGTGGTTATTGACTGCAATATCCCAAAACTGCCACCACTGGAAAATCAGGGATCAAATTGTGAAGTCTGAACTCACTTTAGTAGGCAGAAAGACATTTAAACACAACACACAAACATGTGCGCGCACACACACACAGGAACATGCCATGCTAATGTTACTGAATGGAAAATGCTATCTTTGTGGGGCTGCATAAATGTAGTTGGTTTAATCTTCCAGTTTCCATTTAGTATTTACCACACTAAAATTCAGAAATTAAAATCCACAAATTCAATATTAGAATATAAAGACATTTTTAATGTGTTTTTTTTTTCTCTTAAGTGCTGAAAAGGCTTCTTGTAAATTTAATAAATGTAAAGGTGTAAACTGAATCAATTTCTAGTGTCATCATTTGGCTGGATAGATAGATAGATAGATAGATAGATAGATAGATAGATAGATAGATAGATAGATAGATAGATAATGGCTGAGTGCATGTGTGGGTACATGCGTGTTTTCTTGCCACATGCAGGATCCACGTGAGAGCTGCCTGACCTTTGATTCGAGCCACTTGTGACAATCTCATTGGGATGGAAAGAAGTGGTGTGCATGCATGCGTGCATGTGTGTGTGCGCACGCGCGTGCATGCCTCAGTTTATCTGACTCTGTGTGCATCTCATGCATACTTTAGGAAATTGTCAATAGTTGCTCATGAAGAGCAGAAGCAGAACAGGCCCCATCCTCTGAGAGCACATGGTCCACATTAGGCCAGTCAGACAGATCTCCCATAAGGCTTTGTTCGCCATCGGCTCCGCCTGTCAAACGTCTGGATATTTCAGTGCTCTTTCTTGGTCAGGAAATGACATTGCATTTGAAACAGGGCTTCTTGGTAGATAATCTCTCCCAGGAGTGTTAGCAGAGGCTTCCAAGTTCAGTGAGTTTGTGTTCAGTCATGCAGAGCGTGACAGCGGACTGTGATACTGTACGGCCGGGATCGATGCATTATTCACACGGCTTGTTCCAGAGTCATTAGTACAGCCTAGTTTCCTTTTAAAGTGATGCAGTGTACATCAAGGATAGAATCAAACATTAAGGAGTTTGCACAGATCAGAAATGACAAGGTAATGTTTTCTAATTTTTTTTACTCAGATGAAAATGTTTGGCCCAGGAAGCTTAAAGAGATGCTGGAGCACCAAAGGGGTTTAGATTTTTTTAGGTTTAAAATAAATAAATAAGCTCATTTTCTACACAGTAACTAGTCCAAGGATTAAAATTTTATTTGAGCCAAAGCACATAAAAACTAGATGTATTCCTAGTTTAGTATCACACTGTCCAATGTCACAGTTCCAGTGGCACCTGATAATTTGTCTTTAGAGTTAGTCAGGTTTAGTTTAGTTAGGTTTAGTTTAGTTAGGTTAAGTATTTTGAGGTCAGACAGGATGAACAGCACCTATTTAATCTCTTGATCTGGTCCAACCAGCAGATTAGAGCAGCTTTTTAGGGGAAACACTCAGGTAGAGCCTGATGCTCTCTGTCAGCTGCACTTCAATCAGACTAAACCTCCCACTTCCCCCTCATATCCCCACCACCCCACCAAGGAAAAGATCAGTATGGCACACCATTACATAGTTTGATCACAGTACAGGACAACTGTAAACACTGAACAATGACAGCAGCACAGACAGGACTAGCATCATAGCATTTACTGTATTAATGGATTTATTTGTTAATTACAAAAGAGGTTATGTTTTCCCCCGAGTCTACTGGTTTATTTATCTAACTATAAAGACAGAAATCTCTGCCTGTGGCACCAACATCTCTAGAACCCGGCACTGTATGAAGCTGAAACTTGGCAGGTTTATTGCTCAGGACCCAAGAACATGCAGTGTCGTGTGTGAAGTTGTTTGGATGAGCGGTTCTCAAATTGAACTGTGCCAGACAAAATAGTCTGTGGGGCAGGATATGCTCCGGTCCAATGCCATGGTCTCAACCCGGCCCCATTCAGCAAACAAAGCTAGCTCAGGAGGTTGTGCACAACAAAATTATGACAGGCTGTGACGCACACCGTAAAGATCCTGGTCCGAACATGCTCTGGGCACGGCGACAGGATGCACTCCTGGCACAGCAGCATATGCTACGCTCCACGGGCACTTATGGTAGGCTGCAGCTTACACTATAAAGTCCAGCCCGGTCTGAACAGGCACATTTTCAATGGGCACTGCACTAGTTTCTTAAACTTGAGCGAAGGGCTGGACATGGCCTAGGTAAGAACCCATTAAATTTTGGTGCCAATCTGGATCCAGGAGCAGATCCAGAATTGTTTTAAATGATTCCTTAACATTGTGCGAGAGGGCATTTTTCAGTATTTTTTTAAGATTCTTCTAAATTAACACACAAATCTCACATGCAAAAAAAATCAGGCATAATAAAGTCACAAGACTCAATGGGTGCATTATGGTCTGAATACATTATTAGTGTAACTTTCCTTTAACACTTCTGCCTCTGCTACTAACTAAACCTGCAGAAGGCTTCAGTTTAGCTGGTATTAGTACAAACGATCTGAAAAGTATTTCATGGAACTGATGTCTGTTTCTTTTTCTAATTCTTTCTGCAGATTTCTTTTGTATTTAGTTTGATGTGAAGGTGGGCGAAAATGTGGAGGGAGGTGGGAGGTGCTTCACTAGTGGCTTGAGCTCTTGTTGAAAGTAAAGAGTGGGATTTGGCACATTAGATCTGTTACGTCTGTTTAGTTGGTTAGTTAGATCTATTAGCTCACAGGAGGATTTGCGGGTCTTTGTCAACATTTCGTCAAAACAATCAGTTACCAACACCAATCACAGCTTTGAGACCCTGGTTCAATCATGAGAAGTCACAGCTACAGACATGCATTCTCTAAATTAACCTCTTGAACCACAACTTTCCCTTTAAGGAGGGATGATATTGTTGTTTTAAGTTTCAAAGGTGGAATGCAATAAAGTTGTACTGAGGGAGCCTGCTGACACACCAAATGATTTCTGAAGTAGCTTATGGAATAGTTACATATTTACAGGATTTGTATTCGACTACTGTTCAGCAGACACTAAATTCTAAACCCTACAGCATTAAAAAAAAATATATATATATATATATTATATTCATATATAAATGGACCAGCAACATTATTTTAACCTAATCTTTAGGGTTGTCAAAAATCATTTAAGGCTACGCAAGATTAAATGTGGTATGCAGTTACATTCGACCATGATCCATTGCTGGATCCTGAGATCAAAAGCACATCATGAATTTCACGTGTTATTACATCATGTGTTGTTTCCTAACTACAGCTTTAATATACTGTGTGCATAAATGTGCATATGTGTGTGTGTGTATTGCAAGTAGTCACAGCACTTTGGGCACTCCCTCACTTGCCAAAACTTTAGGATTAAGATAATGGTTTGCAATTTCATTACAAAAGTAATGTGTTACAAACGTGTGTGTGCATGTGCGTCTCACCTCTCATTTCTTCCCTGACCTCATGCTATCCTAGAATAATCAACTGGTCAACCTGGGTAACCTGCTCATATGACTGTGTCAGAAACCATGCTGCATGAGTGAGTGTGCATTTTTATGAAGCAAAGATAAAGCATCGGAGCTGAAATGTCCACACAAGTCTTAATGCACATTGCAGATCTAGATCAGATATGTCGCATGTCGTGGAGGACATGTCCTGTGTGCATATGTGTGTGCATAAGAAGCTGAAAGCAGGTATGTGCTGTATGAGTGTGTTTATGTGGCGTGTGCATTTGCCCTTTGTCCTGGCTGCTATGTGTTCTGGTATGTAGCTAAAGGTCGGGGCCAGGCTGGGAGCAGGACGGCAGGGGCCCGACGAGGGGGAGCTGAGGCTACGAAGAGCTGCAGCGCTAAAGGCCAGCAGCTCTAACGAGAGCGAGGATTAATAAACAGCTGTGAATAACAAAACACTGCACATCTTTGTATGCAGGCTGAAAGAATATTGGGGACCAGGTTTCTGCATCAATTAGTGATCTGTGTGTATTTAATTTGCACTGTACAGAGTGTGTGAAGTAAAAGGTGTGTGTGATTTAAGAGCAGAAACTGATCGCTGATCTTTGCTAATGTGTCATTCCAGAAACGTCTCTGCTGTCATTACACACTGCATGACTTCACAGGACTCCAGTGCAGGCTGTTCCTGAGAGTTTTGCAAGTCAGAACAGCTACAGCTGAACACACACACACACACACACACACACACACACACACACACAGAGTGAACTATACTGCAGTCCTCCTGTAGGTCAGAATAGGCATTACATGATCAAGAGTCATCCATTTCAGTGGTTGCGGGAGCAGCGACTCTGACCTCTGACCTTATCGGCTCTGGCAGGTTGCCTTCTTTATGCTGTGGCACATTTCAGCGCTGTATTTTACAAATGATATTAGACTGGATTTATAGTTATTACTACATGACCCATTTTACGTAGTTTAAGTATGGAAACTATTAGATAAGTGTCATGTTGGGTTAAATATTTGTTTTGTTTCTTCCTGTGTAAACCCACTCGTAGCACAGAAATCATCACTGCTATGCTGAAACAGTAGGATTTTTTCTGAAAGGCTTCCATTTGTTATGCAATCTTTTCAGAGTCATAGCCTTGTAATTTTAAAAATTCCCTGCAAGGGAATTTGATCTTAGAAATATGTGCTACTAAAATATGTTATGCAATCTTATAGCATGATGACCTGGATGCATGCATGTAAAGACTATTAAAAAAAAAGTCACACTTAAAGGACCATACCTGTAGTTTTGCATGTTTCAGCCAATACATAGTGCATACATGCATATATGTTACATAACTGCAAACCATTTTCCAAAACATAAAATTGTATTTTAGTTTTTCTGTTATTTTGCTAGATCCCCCAATCATTCAAAATCAAATGTTTAGGTAATACACCCACCTAAAAAATTCAATGTTTTGCATGCTAAAACCTATACACCATTTTACAAGGCATGGCCATTTTAATTTCTTGGTAAAAGCTCCTTTTCCTGGGACTATATGCTGTGGTGGAGAAATACATTTTCTTCTGTGTAGTTGTTTTCTTCTATGTATGTATTGGACCAGTTAAGTTCGGCAAAAAAATAATAACGGCATGTGGTTCGCTGTGATGGATTAGTTATCTCAAGCACGTTTCAAGTCTCTACAAGTTGATTTTAATAGTGTGTGAATATGGAATGAAACTGGAACATTGTCAACATGCAAAATGCCATGAATATCCTTTAATTTGATTAATTAATTTGGACCACACATTTGCACTGCAAATAATTACATAGCTCCAAGTCATTTTTGCCTCAATCAACCACAGTTTTACCTCTTTAGAAATACATTTGTAATAGATGGTTAATCTGCTTAGTAAGGAAAGAGTTGTCCCACCTTTTCAATAGTTATGACAGGTATCTAACACTCTCAGACTAAGTACCAACAGGAAAAGATGCTACAAAATACAAAATGCAACAGAGGGAGAAAAAGAAGAAGGGAAAGCTACACTAGACTAATCAGTGTCATGGAAGTGGATAAAATAACAGAAACAGATTTTCAATGTAACATAATCTAATAACAAAGCAAAATACTACATATTAATATGATCAGCACTCCTCCATCTAAAACGTAACATTATCTATTGCAAGACTTTTGCTCTGGATTTCAATATGTTATACAGGTGCTGCTGTTACTGTAACCCCCCCCCAACACACACACACACCTTCCCAACCCAAAACCCACCCCTATCCCATGTCCAGGCAGGTTTTCATTAAACTGATGACTAACCAAAACTGAATGAAAATACGGCTAGATGAGCACCAATAACGCACAGGTAGGTGTGTGTGTGTGTGTGTGTGTGTGTTTGACCCATTTTGAGTTTATTTGCATGATCTTCATTGTCCCCAAAATGCAATTTGTTGTATGGCCAGCAGTCGATTAAAAGAAGAAAATATATATAGAGGAAAAAAAAACAACAGGACTGTACATCAAAAAATGAATCATGATTCTGCAAAAGGAGAATTTATTTCTTGTCCAAAGTTCAGAAACTGATTTTGGTGAATAGGAGAGAAATTGAAGAAATGTAATCTTTTCAGAATGCTTTTCCAGTTTGAAAATTGGAGGCAAAAATGTATGACCTTTGGAACAGCCACTAAAAATGTTGATATTTGTTAACAGAAACTTTAAATCTACTCTATTAGCTTAGCTTTCGCTCAGTGTGTTTATGACTATTGATGTGACTATTATTTGCTATTAATGTTAAATTATTTCACTATATAGTTTTGTGTGTGTGTGTGTGCGTGTGTGTTTACTCAATAGATCCAGCTGAGGATACAGCCCCCAGGCAGTACAATGTGCACATGCTTGTTCCTGGTGTGTGTGTGTGTGGGGGGGGGGGGGGGGGGGGGGGGGGGGGGGGGGNCACACGTTACAACTCCTTCTGGAAAATTCTAAAAATAACCTGTTTGACGTCCCAGTCAACCACACACACACACACACACACACACACACACTGCTCTTTTGGTTGCCCTCTTCACTTTGCCTCTGCTAGATCACCTCTACATGTAGTCTGAGGATACTTTCTCTCATCTGCCCCTCTCCCTCTCTCTCTCTCTCTCTCTCTCTCTCTCTCTCTCTCTCTCTCTGATTCCCACAGAAGCACAAAAGGTTTACACATTCACAAACATTATGTTATGTGCGTGCATGGTTTGCGTCATGGAAAGAGCCCTCCTCCATCTGTTATGTATATGAATGAATGGCCTTTACACAGACTGGCTCCTCCCCAGGAAATCCACGGCTGTACTTTCCACAAATAGACTATGACTTGCTTTAAGTGGAACTAATGCATCAGCAACGGCTTTCCAACAGGGCTAAATATGACAGAGAACGGGCTGTGCCTCCTGCTTTAGATGAATATATTCTCCCATGAACTCAAAGACGTGTGCATGTACTTCCATGAGCTGGCTCATTAATTTCCCCACACTTTTATGTATACACGCATGTACACTCATGCACACACACACATAGCTAGAGCATTAGAGAAAGGTGTGGGCGTCATGACGTAAGCAATATGAGTCACACTGACACCAAGCCTTAATTACAGCATACACCACTGTCATGCTATCTATCTATCAGAGGTGTAAAGAGTACTAAATTATTGTACTCAAAAGTACAGTTACTTTGACAAAATTTGACTCAAGTAAAAGTACTTGTGTAAAAATTTACTTAAGTAAAAGTACAAAGTATTTGGTTTCAAATGTACTCTGAGTAAAAAGTACTGAGTTACATTTTATACGTTACCAAAAAATGCAAAAAATACATACAATTTAAACAATTTTAATGAAAAATACAAACATATAAGAAACAAACTTCAATCTGTATGCTAAGCAGATGTGGATGGATAATTTAAAGGACTATATCAGCGATCTTGCATGTTTGAGCCCAATACATACAACCTGCATACATGTAANTTTAAAGGACTATATCAGCGATCTTGCATGTTTGAGCCCAATACATACAACCTGCATACATGTAAAGATTACAACCAAAAACCAATTTACAAGCAATTTCCCAAAACATAAAACCCTATTTTAGATTTCTTGTTATTTTTCTCAAATCCCTTAATCTTTCACAAATCAAATGTTCAGGTGATAAATCCACCTTAAAACTCAATGTTTTGCCTGCTTACACTTATACACATTGTAGAAGACAAACTCATTTTAATTTCTGGCTAAAGCCACCTTCTGCTGAGACTATATTTCCTGGCAGAGACTTACATTGTCCTCTGTGCAGCTCCATGTTGGATCAGTTAAATCAGGGGTCAGCAACCTTTACAATCAAAAGAGCCATTTTTGGCCCAATGAAAAAAAAAATTGTCTAGAGCTGCAAAACATATTTGAACCTTATAATGAAGGTTACAAAGCCATTTAAGTCTAATTAGCCTATCAATATAACTAATAATAATAATAATAATAATAATAAGTGTAAATGAGCATTTAGTAAAATGTTTTGCCACGACTACTTTGCAGCAGACTATTTATGATTATTTGGTATTTTAATTTTGCATTTCCATTATATCTACCAATGGAAAATAGTTTAAATCATACCTTAGAATGCGATATTTCCTGACTAAACATCTTATCTAGCACATTTTGCAGCAGTCAGTAAGCTCTGTTGTGATTGGTCAGTTACAGTAATCAGCTGCTGAAATAAATATCATGTTCACCAGTACCTGTGTTAGAGCCATTTTTCTGTTAATTATAAAATGTTTAAAAAATTTAATTTGGGAAAAGTGAAATCAAATAAGTTATTATTTTTGACTAATATTTTAACTGATTGATCATCACTAGCTCCCTGAAGCAGCCAGAGGTGTCTATTTATAGACGCTCAGCTGGAGGCTGATTGGTGTTTCGGGGGCAGGTGTAGTGTTTGACCTCACCTCATGTCATGTTTTGTTATTTTGATTTTGAAAATAAATAAGTTATGAAAACAACAAGAGCACAACGTTATCATTCCAGTGTGCATCAGGAAGAGAAGCCCTGCTATAGCGGTGAAGTTTTAAAACAGCCGCCACAACCGGTACATGGATTATTTTCAGAAAATCAGAGGAATACTATGCNNTGAAGGACGAAGTGTAAAAGACAGATAACACACGTGTAGCGGATGATTTTACCACCTCACCGAATGGCTGCCGTTACCAATCTGCTCCACAGGAGGGTGCTCTGCCTNAAAAAAAAAAAAAAAAAGTATATTTGAACACCAGCCAAGGATGATTGAAATACAGGTAACCCACTATCTTTGCCTGATAATGTGACATACTTACTGTGTTTAGTATTATGTTAGGTTTTGCACATAGGAAACACAAAATCATAACGTTATACAATTGTAAGCTGCGCCAAGGCACAGTTATGGGGATTTCTGTTTGAGCAATTAGTACAAAATACGGTATTAACACTAGGTAATGTTTGAGAATAATTACCTCAAACTGCTTGCAGATTGCTAGCAAACACTTATAGGAGCCTTGGATTTTACACACACACAGACACACATACACACGCACGCAGAGCCCAGATGGGAGACAGATGTGTAATAGACTAGGTCAAGGAGTCCATAGGTAATTGTCTGCACTACCATTTCTCAGTATTTCATGTTCACATCACCACATCCAGATAAATCCAGGAAATTTCCTCAGGAATGGAAACCATGTCCTACTCACACACACCAAATTGTGTTTCTTTTCTTGCTGGCTCTTTCATACTCTATTCTCATGGTGCATTTAACAGATTTGGACACAAAGAAAACAAAAAGCCACATGTTGCTCTTCTGTCTCTACTGTGACAGCATACATCCAAATGCTGATTCCACTCCATGTTTCTGTTTTTCTCCTGCTGTTTCTCCTCCTTTCTAGATGTTTCTGGGAGGTGGAAGTCTTGAAGGAAAGTGCTGACAAGGACTAATCCAAGTAACAACAGAGACACAATGAAACAGAAGACGAGAAGACAGAGTTGGGCCCGGTTTCTAATCTCATTATCCCTACCTAGGCTAATCCAGGAGCAACACATCCATCCCCAAGCTATCTACATCCATATTCCTGATGCATGTTGCACCCCACAACACACACACTGGCTCACTCATAAGACATATATGCAAAATAATATATGGTGTAAAAACAGAAACAGGCGTAAAGATGTCTGACATGCAGGATACATTTTTGCTGGGCTCTGAAGGCATCAAGAAAACCATCCTTCATGGAGGGACCGGAGACATCCCAAAATTCATCACTGGAGCAAAGGTACCGTAGGCCTTCAAACCTTTGTTCATACTTAAATCTGAATATATGTAAATAATTAATATAATAAATATAATTTCTAGAATCGATTAATTTTAGTTTTTTGTTTGTTTTGTTTTTTAGAATCAAGTCACAATTTTTCTTTTAAATACCAGGTTTGGGGGTTGTATATGAAATACACACTGAAAAATGGGTGTTCCATAAATGTATTATTATTTTTTTTTTTTTTTTTTANTTTTTTTTTTTTTTTTTTAAATGATGTTTAGATCTGGTCACTGGGGAGGCCAGCAAAGCCATTTGATATCAGAATCATATGAAATATCTCTTGAAACGTTACTGTTCATACTAGCTGAGGGGAAGATGTGACATATCATTTTTATTAAGACCGGTTTTCCTTTTCTTTATGGAAGTCAAGGAAAGACAGACAACCTTAACCAGATTTAGTGAATAAATGTCTTAAAAGGCAAGAAATGTTGACTTTTAAACCTCTAAAAGTGGTTTTTATTAAATGACTCTAGATTTGAACAGCTGATTTTAGCTAAACAATCTTGTTCTTCTCTAAACATTCCATCTTCTGCTTCTTTAACCTTTAGGTGACGTTCCACTTCCGCACCCAGCTGTGTGATGATGAGCGTACAGTGATAGATGACAGCAAGGTGGTCGGCACACCCATGGAGATAGTGATCGGAAACATGTTTAAACTGGACATCTGGGAGACCCTGCTGTCCTCCATGAGGATCAGCGAGGTGGCTGAGTTCTGGTGTGATATCACTGTGAGTGGTACAAATCTTTAACTCAGCACCAGCTGATTTGTTGTTTTGAACTTGTTTTATTTGTTCGTTTGCTGGCTGGTTTTGATGGATGGTGAATCCTAGTCTGTCAGTTTCCTCTTGTGCACTTCCTACTGCACCTGAAAGTTATAGCCAATTCTTTTAACAAGACAGCCCACAAAACAGCCCAATAAGACACTATCCATTCTTGTTTGATGTATATGTAAGTTTTATATTCAGCCTTAAAAATAAAGCACAAGCACATATTGTATAATCCTTAAATCTATTATCACAAAACACTAAATAAACACATCCAGCATGGCAGTGCCAGTAGCAAGCTAACTCTTCATTATGTTCATATGTATATTTCTTTGCTGTACCAAATCTCTTTATATGTATGTTTACTGTGTCTTATCTGTGTGTATGTACGTGTGCGTGTTGGTCATGTCTGGTCTGTGTTTGTGTATGCAGGCACATGGGATAAGACATACTGTCATTAATCTGCAGCAGCTCCACCTTTCTCTAATCTGGTTGCTGCTGAGTCAACACCTTTTGCTCCCTCCACTCTGATTAAATTTATGGGATTAAAGCATTTATTCAAACCTTCATGCAGCATGGACGCTCCACACAGTGTTGCATTGGATATCATGTGCAGTAATATTCTTGTCCAGTAGAGGGCAGACTTTTCCATGTGAAACTAAGGAAATATTCAACAAACTGAAGATGTTGAGGCATGAAAAAATTAAACGTTTGTTCAGGAATTAAATATATATTTTATTGGCATTCTTATTTCCTGCATTTGATAAGTTTAAGTGTAGAAAGTATATTCTAAACCAGTGGTTCTCAAACTGTGATACTTCAAGCACTCCCTGGTGGTACCCCATATGACTGGAAATTTCTCAGAGAATCAAGACAATTGAAATCTAGGGAAATTCTGTTATTGTGGCAAATTATCCTCAAATAAAATGTGTTTAATTAATAAATAGTTAAATAAAGTTTAATCTTATTCTAGTTTAATTAAGAATTACATTTTTTGTTGTTGAAAATAGCCTAACTCATCCTGCGTCCACAATGTACTGCTCTCAGTTTTGGTACATCACTTTTGCATGCGTTGTGTTTTTCTGAGATTCTTCCTAAAGGCAGCAGCTTGTTGGTGAGGTGTACTTGTTGTATACCTCACCCTCACCTGGTGTGTATTTGTTGTTCTATGCTCAGATGTGGTCCAAAAACTTTGAGAGAACTATTCTGCTCTATACTATTATATTACATAGTAACAGCTAACAGTAATAAAATGTTATATGCTTCAGGGCTTCAGGAAAACATAAGTTTCTTTTTTAAGTTTCTTGTTTGACTCTTTAATGTTAGTGACCAACTCAAAAAAAAAAAAAAAAAAAATCACCTGATAATAATACCAATTCAAATTCTGATGGTCTCTTTTCAGGCTGAGTCAGGCTGGCATTAATTTTACAGTATGTAAATTTTGACTGATGGTTTATTTCCTCTTTATGCTTAGGTGAGCTGGAGAAACTGCAAGTCTGCACTTAAATCACTTTAAAGAAAGGCATTAGTGGCAAGTTGGTCCTTTTCTGCTGCACAATCTAAAAGGCCCTGATGTTCAAACCTCAGTTACCTTTAGACTGCAGGACAATTAGAAATATACAGTAGATCATTTATTATTTAGTGATTCTGTCCTGATTTTGATCCTCTGCAGCACACTGGCATTTATCCAATTGTGTCTAAGAGTATGAGACGTATTGCAGAGGGCAAAGACCCGGTGGACTGGCACGTCCATACATGCGGCATGGCCAACATGTTTGCCTACCACAGCCTTGGCTACGATGACCTGGATGAGCTGATGAAGGAACCAAAGCCCCTTTACTTTGTCCTGGAGCTGCTCAAGGTGAGAAAGAACACAAAGAACCACATAGGCCTGACAATCAACATGGTAATCTAAAACAACTTCTGGAAAACCTGTGTGTTTGTGTGCCAGGTGCAGCAGCCAGGTGAGTACAACAGGGAGTCATGGGCTCTGAGTGATGAGGAGAGGCTGAGGGCAGTGCCCGTGCTGCATGGCCAGGGGAACAAACTCTACAAGCAGGGACGCTACCAAGAGGCCACGCAGAAGTACAAGGAGGCCATCATCTGCATCAAGAATGTTCAGACTAAGGTGACAAACTCAAAAAGCCTCAGGGTCGTGGTTTGGATGATTCACTCTTATTGTAGGAAAATAATCTTATCAAGCGTGAAGACTAATGTCTGAATTTGTCTTTCACTTCTAACGCTTTGCATTCAGTCTTATGTAGAAGTGGACTGGATGGTCGTCACATAATATCTCAAATATCTATTATTAGCGAACAAGATGGTTCATATTTCAAGAATCACACCAATCTTACAGTCTTTTTTAACAAATCCTTTTGTCCTTAAAGTCTTATTTTCTTTAAACAAGTGCAAAAATGCTAATGCAGTGATTTTATTTCAGCCTGTTTCTAATAAAAATCATCTTTTTTGAATTTTTTTTTTTTTTTAGAAGTGAGTGTTAGCATGGAAAAGCAACACATATCAAATCACAACTAAAATCAAGAAAATGACTTGATGACATGCTAAAAAAAAAAAAGTCCATATATAATTAACAGCTGATCCAGTTTTACTTAGTCTTAGACATTCATTCTGTAAATATCAAATATATGTTGTTGATTGGCCTGACATAACCATAATCCTGTTTTATTAAAATAAAATGAATTAAAACATTAATATTCCCAGTTCTCTATTACTAGTTTTAAAGTCAGTGTTTTCTTGTGGTTAGATATTTATGCTACTTTAAATAATTCTTATTAACTAATTTTGCTGATTTCTTCCAGCAGATTTCTTACTTAATGCTAGAATAATTTCTTAGATTAAAAAAATAGCTTGCTTGTTTTGTAGGTTTTTTTTGTTTTTTTTTTTTGNTTTTTTTTTTTTTTTTTTTTTTTTTTAAGAAACATGGATTTCACTAGGTTGCACAGACATAAATCTGAATGTGCGGTTGAGTGTAAGCAAGGTAGTAAAAGTGGGATATACTGATAGCGTGTGTGATGTTCTAGGAGAAAGCATGGGAGACCCCGTGGCTGAAGCTGGAGAAGATGGCCAACACCTTAACACTGAACTACTGCCAGTGTCTGCTTCGCATGGAGGAGTATTACGAAGTCATCGAGCATACTAGTGACATTATCAATCAGCACCCAGGTTTGGCACTGACAAAAAGTGATCAGATGTTTGTGACTCCAACTAGATTAGTGGTAAACCCCACTAATGTAGATAGACAACAGCAGACTTTCCATTGCTAAATAAACTTTCCCAGCCAGTAAATATATCGAAGCAAAAAACTGGAAAAAAAACTGTGTCATGCTGTGTAAGTAGCATCACGGTTTACTTATCCTTTAACGAGCTGGGTATGTTTTCAGTGTGTGTGTGTGTGTGTGTGTGTGTGTTTCTGTATACATTATTTACATGGGAGCTGTAAAAGCATGTTTCATGTGTCTATAAAAAGTAGGTCTTAAACTCTAATATGCCATCTTATTTTTCTATGCATTCATAAATGCATGTGAACATAACAGAGTTATAAAACCATATGACCCTGAAACTCCTTGGAACGCAGCGCATGCATCTAGCACACAAGTCCTATGGATGCACACTTCAGAGACTCTGAACTCATGAAATGAGCTTCAAAAGTTCCTGTCAAACATGTATGTGTTTGTATTTGTTCTAAAGGTGTAGTGAAGGCTTTTTACCTGCGTGGGAAGGCTCACACGGAGGTGTGGAATGAGGCGGAGGCTCGGCAGGACTTCAGTAGGGTGCTGGAGCTCAATCCAGGCATGAAGAAGGCCGTCAAGAAGGATTTGGCTGTGCTTAACATGCGCATGGAAGAGAAAAACCAGGAGGACAGACATAAGTACAAGGGCATGTTTTGAGCACCAGTTTGAATGTCTGACATGTTGATTTTGGACCGGAAGTCCTTGGAGTGGATTAAAGAAAGAAACATCATCAATGTGACACTTTTTCACTATTTTCTATGAATGGTGTTACATAACTGATGTAAATGCTATGTTGTATGCATTTCTCTTGTCTTGTAAGCCCATTGTCCCTCCACAAGGTGGGGCTCCATCCACTATATATATATATATATATATATACTCAACATGGNCCCTCCACAAGGTGGGGCTCCATCCACTATATATATATATATATATATATACTCAACATGGATCCTATCAGAGACACTGTCCTGAAGCTCAGCAGCATTCACATCTTTATGTAAAGTCTAGCTATTCATTCCAATATATAATCATGGCTATGTCTTCTGGCTTTCTCCTTCTCTGTTACTCCATTTATAAAGGTAGAACATCTTCAGTACAAAGTAAAAATGTAGATGTGATCATTAGACAAACACCAGCACATGTGATTTATGAATAAATAAGCACGTTACAGAAACAGCTTTCTGCTGCTATGTGGGGTTAAAGTTACTGTAGATTTAAAGAACGCTAGAGAGAGAAAAAGATGGAGTATAGCTGAGTTTGTATGTGAGGATTGAAACATGATAACTTTTGGTCTCAAGAAACACCTGACAAAGGTCACTGAAGAACGCTTTAATGTTCACACAGAGTAAACAACAACATTAGATCAATAGCATGACATCACATTGAGAGTTCAGTTTCATTCAGGGAATCCCCACTATCATTATCTGCACTGCTCCCACATGACCACGTCCGATCAGGGTGCAGTCTGCCACTCACTTTGGGAAATGATGCTGATGCTAATGCACCATGCTAATAATGAGGAAAATCAGTGTACACAGATCAAAACTAAAGGATCATGATTAAACATGGAAGGTACCTTCCAGCCCATTACAATCACATTTACCAGTGCAGGTCTTGCTGATGTATCTTCCCTGATCTGAAATCAGAAAACAATAAGACTACAGATGCCTGTGCTGGAGGCTGACATGATGGTTACAAGAGACGGTTTTATGGCAAAGGACCACATTCGAGCAAATAAACAAGAAATAAAATATATATATTCTAAAATAGCACCAATTACAGATTCTATTTGTTACATCCCAAGGGAATTACATGTTCAGTGCCCATAAAATATTTTAATCAATCTCCACACAACAGATTTTTCTCAGTGTTATTAAGAAAACTGAGCTAGATAGTTGATTTATGATGCAGGGTTGTGCCATAGGAAGCCTTGTCCCGAACAACAAGAAGGGGCACAGTAAATTCTGCATAGCAGCACAATCCGCCACTGGCTGCCTTCCATAAACGTCTGGTGCTGATGTTGAGAAGGGGAGAAAAAACAGAAGAGGAAGAGGAAGAGGAGAAGGGACTGATGGGGAGGGGGGCTCAGCACTGTGCTGCCCTGCTCCAACATGAGCTGCATCAAGTTAGCCAGAAGAAGACAATTTTGCACAGGAAATGACATCTTGCTTTCAAAATAAAATATTAGAAATGTGTTTTTAGAGGGAAGGATAAAAGGAAGGATGGAAAGGCACAAATTACCAAATGAAAAATGGACGGATGGACAGACAGATAGACAGACTCTGAAATGACTTGCCAGATGAGTCAGGCTGTCAAACTCATTATCATTATTTAAATATCTTTTTAAGTGGGTGCATTTGTCCTTTATTTATTGTACATTGCTTGTTTTTTGTTTTGTTTTTTTGTTTGTTTGTTTTTTTTGTAGTTTTAATCTTTTTTGTGGTTTTATTTTTTCTCTCATTCATAACCCCTTAACCCTTTCTTAAAGCCCTTAAATATATTGTTATCTTAAGTTTATTACTGTCTATTATTGTTCATATTACTATTATTAGTTCTATTACTTCTATTCTACACTTCTGTTCTATTACTGTTCATATGAAGTTTTTTTATGCCTTGTTTAGATAAGTGCTGTATAAATGAAGTTATCATTAAAATCTACATAAAGTTAGGTGATAATTAGGCGATGGGTTCATCGTGAAAAAAACAACCAGGGGCCATTAGAGATTTTAGGATGAATACTTTGGACTCACCACCCCAATACTGTTTGACAGGCTAGGGGCTTTTGTCGATCACAGGCCCTTAAAATCTTTCTAACCCCTCCACCTTCTCGGCACTATTGCAAGTAACTGTTTCACATAAAATGTAGTGCAGTTTTTGTCTTCATTGTAATATATATATATATATATATATTTTTTTTTAATATAAATCAATATATAACCATACATGGTCCATGCATATATTGCAGTATATTTAAAAATATATGCACTCGCTTCCCATATATGGAAATGTATTAATATATTGCATTATATTTTCCAGTATATTGCCATATATTTTTGTTTCATAAGGAATTGCACTGACTGATTTGATCCAGGATTAAATATCTGAAATATTGATGCATGAAGGTTTTAAATTCACCTGTGCTAAATAAAATAAGGTTTTTATTTTGTAACTCGTTACTGGAAGTGTCCTGTTTCAGTGAGTAATTTGACACAGGTCCCAAGTTGAGTGTGTGTGTGTGTGTGTGTGTGTGTGTGTGTGTGTGTGTGTGTGTGTGTGTTGCTGCAGCGTGGAGAAAAGCCCTGTAACGCATCAGACCACAGGAGGAGGAGGGGGAGAAAGTTGCTTCATTTCATCCCTTTTCCCCTGTGGTGAGGAGGGAAGAAAAGTGCACAGGACACTTCTTCTGAACACACTCAGACAGTAAAGTGCTGATCGGCGTCAGGAGGCGACAGGAGGATCTTTGATTTGTTCCTCCGTGGATGCAGCTTTCGGAAGGGAGCTTTATGATCTCAGCTCCTTTGGAGATGAAGTAAACGGCGGATGTGTGATGAAGGAAAGTGATCCAGGAGAAAGAATGATGTGCATGTACAGGAAGCTCGCTGCTTTTGACTCCTCTCTGATTTTTTGTCTTGGCGTTGGCTTGATCCTTCACGTCTGAGCTTTCAAATCAACATCATATTTCAATTAATCTAATTTGTAGCTCGGCGCGCTGCTTACTGAATCAAAGTTGATCACAGTTTGAGAGAAAAGGTGCAGGAACTTGCAGAGAGCTTTATTATGGAATAGTGGTGTCTCCTGATCCGTAACCTCTTCTAAACCCGCGTTAAATATACCATTTTTCTGACATAAGTGTTTTTCTGCAACTTGAACATGGCAATCAACACGGACGCAGACTTTGCGAAGTCCACCTTGGGGGAGGGTGGAGGAGGCGCTCAGCCTGCTGAGTCCCAGGAGACGGAGAAACTCCTAGCGNCCTTGGGGGAGGGTGGAGGAGGCGCTCAGCCTGCTGAGTCCCAGGAGACGGAGAAACTCCTAGCGGTGACCACCGAGCCTGGGGGGATGAAGATGTCCACGTCTTTCACGGTCAACATGGGCAGCGACAAGGGCCTGGAGGCCGACCAGAACGGCCACAGCCTCCCTCTGAGATCTGGATCCGTCGGCCATTTGGCGGCCGCCCCCCTTTCCCCGTCCCGGGCCAGTCTGAGCCGCTCCTCCACCGGGAACGCCACCGTGCCGGAGACCCCCAAACCCAAGGATTACCTGATCCTGGTCATTTTCTCCTGCTTCTGTCCCGTGTGGCCCGTCAGCATCGTCGCACTGGTATATTCCATTATGGTAAGTGTGCGTGTGTGTTGTTTAGACAATGTGATCTTTGCACAGCTTCATATGAATACTAGTCCTATTCTCTGAATTTTACATATGAGGAGTTATCTTACAGAAGAATGAAAGTAAATGTCTTTTCTCAGTTTAAATAGTAATCAGCATATTTTCTAATATTCATGCAGCATTTTATGCTGATCCTTCAATCAGATTTAAAGTAAAGAGTGTGAAAGATATGAACATAATCTGGTAGTGCAACTCAGATGAAAACCAAGTTGCCCCACTTGAGCTTCTGTATTCTGCTGTAAAAATATTATATTGTATTGGGATATAATGAATAATAGAATAAAACAGATTACTTTGCAATAATCTGTTTTGATCGCATCATGTTTTCCACTAAATATATTTAGTCTGAGAAAATGAATGTCATTATTGAGATGGATTAATTTGTTTTAACATATTGATCTAACTATATTGCCTATAAAATATCAAAAAAATAACGTGAATACACATCACAAGTTATCAGAACCCAAAATAAAATCTTCAAATTACTCATTTTGTCTGACCAGCATCTAAAACAAAAACAAAAGTTATTCAATTTACAATCATATCAAAGAGAAAAGAGGTTATTTCTTGTATTTGAGAAACTGTAACCAGCAAAATTTGTGTTAATGTTACCTAATAAATGATTTAAATATTAATCAGTTGTCATGTAAAATGTCTGTTGATCAATTAATCACATTTTAGCACTTAGATTTATAGCAGTTTTTAGTTTTTAGCTTTTAGTGCACCATTACTAATTAACATGGCATTCATTTAAACAGACATTACTATGTGTATTTCTGTATGTCTGCAGCAACTCAAGTTCAATATTTAAACTCAATCTGGATCCTTCTGATGCCAGAAAAACATTACAAGAGTAATTTTAAAATCATTCCAACAATAAAAGTCCTAAGATATAATTAAATATAGTAGAATCTCAATAGGAAAAGTATGGACCTGAGCTGATGTGTCATCAGAATACTCATACCCACCACAGCACACACACACACACACACACACACACACACACAGCTCAGCACTTCATCAGCTTTCCCTGCGCTGAGACTTTAAAAGATCACCATTCTGCTTCTGTCAGTCAGCTGCTTGTTGTTCTGGTTTAGTGACTCTTGATTAATCCTCTCAGAGAAACTTCTGGATGCTGAAGATGCGGATACAAGATGCAGCTAAAGGCTCCTGAGATACTGGAGCCATGTATACAGACATAGATACTGAGTTATCCTGCTGTTTGCCTTGCTTAGACTACAACACGCTTTCCATCCAAACTGTCAGAGGACACATGCTTCATTCCACACACAGTCGGCTTTTGAGGATGTTCTACCCAAGTCCATCTTAAATTGGTCCATCTTTAATCTAAAGCGTTCTAGTCAGCATGCTGTCGTTCTCTGCCTCAAAGATGGTGGACTTATAATGGAAGCATATAGCTTAATGTAATCAGCCATTGCAATCTTAAGAACATGCTCCAGCTAAACAAAGCTTTCTAAGCAAAAATACTGCATCTCTTCTGCTTGAGTTTGATGCATGACAATATTAACATAGTATCAAATTTGTCAATTGTATGTGCCAGTTTTTGTGTCAGATAGAGATATTAAGTGATGAAATACATTACAGATACCACACAGCTATAAGAAAGACTGCTGTTATGGAGAAATTAAAAACGACCGTGCCTTTGACATTCGAACATTCATGTTAACATGCAAAATCACTGGTATGGTCCTTTAAAGCTGCAAGGAAAGGGAAGGGAGTAAAGGGAAAGGTTATTCCCTTCCCTGATGTTGTCATTGTGATAATAGTGTTAGGAAGAGAGAGAAAAAATATCCATTAAAAAATTCACAACTCAGAAATTTAGCAGAAAAGGTGGAAATGACAAAACATTATGTGGCTTCATAACTTAATGTCTTTAACATCAAATCTAAAATAGAATGAAGCTTTTTGTAATTATTATTATTTAACTGTTTATTATTTCAGTGAGGAAGAAATGACATGGGATGGAGGTAAAGCTTTTGACAGTCTTTTAGTTTGTGCACTGCATTAATTATGTGGAGTATTAGAACAGGAGCAGTAATATATCAGGATTTGACTCTCGTTGGCTGTTGACGGCTTAGTTGCTTTTGGAACTGCCAGTTGTGTTTTTCAGCACACTTCACTTCTGACACTATATACCAGCCAACACTCTAATCTACAAAGAAACAAAGCAAAGGCAATGCAGTGGAACCATTAGTTTTGTAATATCACTCCTGTGGGCAGTAACACCAAAGGGAATATCAGACTGTATCCATCAGATCGCCTGGAATTCCCTCAGCCATCATCCTGAACCCTCTGACATTCAGAAGTCAGCCTCCTGCTAATGTGTGCGTGTGTGTGTCAGAGAGAGACAGGGAGAGAGACAGAGAGAGAGAGACAGAGAGAGAGAGAGAGAGAGAGAGAGAATGAGGGAGAGAGAGAGAGAGAGAGAGAGAGGGAGAGAGACAGAGAGAGAGAGACAGAGAGAGAGAGAGAGAGAGAGAGAGAATGAAAGGGAGGAGAGAGGAGAAAGAAGAGAAAGAGATAAAGAAAGAGAGAAGCAAAGAGAGGGAAGAGAGGGGAGAAAGAGATAAAGAGAGAGAGGAAGAGAGAGAGAGAGAGAGAGAGAGAGAGAGAGAGAAAGGGAGGGGAGAGAGAGGAAAGAAAGAAAGAAAGAAAGAAAGAAAGAAAGAAAGAAAGAAAGAAAGGAACAGGGAGACAAGAGTGAGAGAGAGGGGGAGNGAGAGAGAGAGAGAGAGAGAGAGAGAGAGAGAGAGAGAGAGAGGATCTTTCACAGGGTGGGGAGAAAGGATGGAGAAACTGGAGCTGGCCGCTAACTCAATAGAAGGCGAGAGAAGTCAATTTACTTTCTCTGCAGAGGGCAGATTGCAGCAGTTAGCAGCTCTGTGGCAGCGCTCAACATCCTTTCTCTGTCCTGGGGATATGGAAAGGGGATACGAGTTGGCAAAGGAGATCAAAACATCATTTGCTACAAGGGCAGATGAGTGTGAGTGAGACAGCAAATGGCTATAAGCAGTTCCTCTGGACTACAATGGAACTGAATTGAATAGCGGTGATGCCAGTTAAGTGCAAGTGAGTCAGAGCAGGAAAGCAGAGGATTTACAGCACTCACCATGAACAGGTGAATCAACATTAATGTGGTTGATATCACATCATGGAGTGCAAGTTCACTACTAAGTGCTAATATTCTCCTCACCCAGGTGAAATGGATACTTCTGGACAGTCTGAACAGAGGATTTAAACTGGTTTAACTGTTCACACACTGGGAATAGCTCAGAGGAAATAGCCCTTGTGTTAAAATGGGAATATGTGATAGATGTGAATATGTATAGTATAAAATAAAGGTGTTATAGTGATTGTCTGTCCTCAGCTCTCATTGATCTGGGTTCAGTTCCCAACTCATGCCAAGAGTGTGTCTGTAAAGGTTCATCTCATTCATCCAGGGTAGAAAGATATTTAAGAAGTTAAAGTGTAATCTCTGGACTGGAATTGCAACTAGAATTTCAAGCAAATATTCCAAATCTGTGATTCTAGACATCATGCAAAGAACTTTTTCTTATTTTTAATATTTAGATTTTTTAATTTTAAATATGAAGTATTTATACCCAAAACCTTACCATAACCTCAGCAACTCATTGCACTTTTCTGAAGTAAAGTTTATTTTAAACGGGGATTCACCAGCATTTTACACATCAAATGACCATGGCTATATGAGGTGCTGTACAAAGTTAGGGAAACTGACCTTGATGACATCACAAAGTTTACTTCCTGTTGGTGCCAAAGACTATAGGTGTGTTTCAAATTTCTTATTTGATCATTCTTTGCTCCCCGATCCTTATGTGACCTGGAAATAAATCTGGTCCACCATTTTTAAGGACATTCCAAAGCTCTTATTTCTGCTCTGAGGATCAAGGAAGCTTCCTGGAGGAGATATGAGTTAGGAAACATGAGATGATACTATGCGGAAGGCTGTCATTTAACAGGCGGAGATCTATTTCTGATTAGATCGTTAATCTGATGCCGCTTCATAATTTGATTGAACATGTGAACAGACAAGTAACAGCAAAAACTCAGGTGTAAAATTACTCTGATGATCTAGATTTGATTTTGTCTGATTCATCATCTGGTTAACATGACAGGATGTGTGTGTTCAGTGCAGATCTGAATGATAAAGAAAACAGAAAACAACAAAACAACTCTTGCCACAACCAACGCATAAACTGTATCTTCCCAACAAAATCCAGTGACATTTTTAATAAAACATCCTAGGAAAAGTTTACTTATGAATGGCTGCAGCTGATGATAAAATTACGGTTTAGCTTTCTGAGCAGTGAAATACACTTAGAAATTGAATGATGGTTGGATGATCTGTACATTATAAAGTCAGATCATTGTGCATATGTGGACGTTGTTCATGTTAAAGAGTTACAGTAATAATCACTGGAGAATATTTTATTGTTCTGAAGGAACAAAAAGCAACACTACAGAGTAGCTCTTCGTGCACTGAACAGGTGATCCAGCTGTCATCATCAGTAAGACACTTCGATTACGCTTGACGAGCGAGGATGTTTCATTTCTCTAAAGCCATCATTCCTCTGATCCTCTGTCCTCACGTCTTTTCCTCATATCTTAAGTGGGCACGAGGAACAGAATGAGGAAAATGTGGAAGAGATTAAAAGTTTAAGTCGGGTACATTGAATTCATTAAAAAGTCCCTGGGCAAGCTTTAGTTTTCAAACTTGTAGTCTTAGTCTCACACCAACATTTGATGTTGAAAACACATACCCCTTGTGATGTCACAGAGGTCATCTAAACAAAATTTCTTTGAACTAAATTTAGAAATAACCTGAATAGTTCACACTGTCATAATCCACTCATAGTGACTGATATGAATATCATGAAGTTTATGTCCACTATTGCAATTTCACTACTAAATTAATGTTAACATTAAAGAGACAAATCATTCAACTTTAAAAGCACCAAATTCATGTATTAAAGAAAAACTAATGAAGAACAAGAACAGAGGTTACACACACACACACACACATACTTTCTACAAATAGCCAGTGGATTTGTGTCATCTCACATATCCACAGTATCAGTTTTCCTTCTATGTATCCATTAGCATGACAATATCACTACTTAAGTGTGTATGAATTAAGCTCAATTGTATTGCAGTCAGAGCAGTTACACTTAATTCCTCTTGTGTGTTTCCTCTAGGATTCCTCTCAAAGGCCTTTATATGAATAATTGGCAAGAGAAGCTGCTATGCACTATGCCTCCCCCACTATGTCTGCAGAACGAGATTACTAATAACAAGTCATTTGCTTATGTGCACGCGCACATGCAACCCCACAGGCACACATACACACCCACATAGACACACAGTCATCCATCCAGTGGCAGCATTCCTAGTGCATATTTCACAAGCAAATCTGCTGAGTGTGCAATAATGCTGCTGCAGTTTGGGCCTTCCTATTACTGGGATAGGCTGGTCTGGGCAGTAAAAAACTATTACCCCACCTCTCCAATCCTCATAATTGACTGCACATCTTCTGGGTTTGCCAGCTGCAAACCTTCACCACCACAGCATCTGTCCCAGATCTGCAGTGGCAGCCAGCTGGAATTTGCTTTTCGGTGGTGCTGCTGCTGCTGCTGGAAGTGGTGGAGGATGATGATGGATGGATATCATTTGGAAGTTTGCTTGTTAGCAATACACCATCTGCCGCTGCAGACAGATGCTGACTGTCCTACAAAAGGCTAAATAAGCTGCAACAGATTTCACTTAATATCAGTTTGTTTTGGTTGTGTTATAGGATTAAAACATGGATTGATTGGTGTTTGGGTTAGTTATCACTGCTGCAAATACCATTTTTGCTCATCCTTCATCATAGCTTCATAACATAATGAAACAGATGCTGCAATTCTGAAATGCAAGTTTTGTACTGTGGACTTTAATTCAGTAAATATTAACACTGTATATATAGCTGTACTGAACATTAATGCTATGAGAGATATCAGCTCTGTCTGTTCTAACAGTGAATCCCAGATTCCTGTTTTCCCTGTTAGTTTTGTCATTAAATTGTTTATATTTCTCATCATACACTGTATTTTTCCATGGGGAATGGGAGAATTGGTACTACTGAATCACTTAATGGCATACAAATGAAATGTACAGGTCACTGGGATATAATATGCTTTAACACTGAGGATCTGGCCCTACCTTGACTAAAGTGAATCAAAACTGACGTGTTTTTGTATTTGTCTGATATTTCTCCCTCAGTCAGTCTGACCAATGAGGAGTGAGGAATGCTTCCTTTTGTTTATACCAAAGAGCCATTCAAAAGAACCGGATCATTCATTGACTGTCACTAATCGTACAGCAAACAAGCACCTGTTGTTTCCGTTTTCATTCACTCACTCACTGGTGTATTGTACTACGAATGGTCTGCAAATCAAAATTTACAAATTAAATTAGACTGTTGGCAACATGAACTGAAACACGGCAGCATCATCATGTTTGGTTTTTCTCAGGAGCTGATCTCTGTTGTCTTATTTTAACTGTGTTACTGTACAGATACAATTAAAATTTATGAGGCACAGCAGCTAGAATGCATTTTCTAGCTCCAGCAGACAGATTTGATCACCTGACACTGAGCAGTTTGCAATTTTAATGGAGATTGTACCATAACAAGATTAAGTCTAAAAGCCTCGCTAGCAGCCCCTAGAGGCCACAATGGTCCTTACACTTAACCAAAACAGACAATTTGAACTAATCAAGAGAATAACCAACTGACAATGCCACTAGTTTTTTTTTTGTTTTGTTTTGTTTTGTTTTTTTTTAAATGAATGGATGGATGGATAAGAAGCATTTAAATGAACAAAATGTTTTTATAGAACATATTGGTTTCAAATGCAAATGATTTGCTAAAATGAAAAACAAAAAGAAATCTCACACATGTAACTACACTGTCATACAATGTCTCTCTCCACCAGGCTGCTGCTTTCTCTCCATTATTAATGACAAGAGAGAAAGAAAGCACTTACTAACCTCCCCTTTCTCTGTTGAAGTAGATACAACCACATAAACCAGGGCATGTGTGTTTATGTGTGTGTGTGTGTAAGTTTGAGTGTTTGTGCATGTGTGCCTGTATGCATGTCAGAATGGCTGGACTGTACACCGGTAGCACAGTGGTCACTGGAAAAGATGCCACTATTGAAACATGGTAGAAAAATTCTCATTCAGAAAACAAACCAGGCTCACTTTTGTTGTGAATCAATAGAAACATTCATCAACCAAGTGACAGGGGTCTTCCACTAACATCTCCCCCATGCATGGGGGCACACACACACACACACACGCACACACCGTCTCCTGCAGTCTCTGAGTCTGAACTGTGTTAATCAAGAATATAGGCATTATTACACAATGATGCACAAATTGAATGATGCACACACACACACACACACACACACACACACACACACACACGCACACACCATCTCCTGCAGTCTCTGAGTCTGAACTGTGTCAATCAAGAATATAGGCATTATTACACAATGATGCACAAATTGAAGCTATCATTGGCTGACTTGGTTGTCTTTTGAGCTGATTATGTTTGCAAGGAAAAACTATATTTTATTTTAAAAAAGCAACCTTTCTTCATTAATCTTTACAATCGGGGAGCAATTTTTTGAAAGGGACTTCCATTGATTGAAGTTGCTGATCTTGCTTTTCTCTGTGATGTGAGTCTAGATCGATACAAACTCCACTGGGAACCATAGCTTTACATTGCAGTGGAAGTGTGTTTCCATGTGCGACTGAGAGAAAAAACATTCTATTTTACTAACGGAAGCTTAGATTGATACTAATAATCCATTTTTTTGTGGCACTACTAAAGACTGTACTAACACTAACCTGCAAATTGCACTTATTGACAGTCTATCATGGGACAAATATGCCTGATTTTTAGAGATGAAATTGACAAAATATTGATATTTCAGATATGATTGATGAATCCCCAAAGCTTTAATATCTGTATAAGTAATGAATAAAATATCAGGTTATATATATTTTCTAATCAGCAAACGAACTAAAAATTTTTTACACATTTTTCTCAGCATTGGTTCTAAACTTTAATCAATGAAATTGGAGCAAATCACAGTAAGTGTGAATTCTACTGTACATATGGTGTTTCCATATGACCAAACTATAGCCCAGACCTGCAAACACTATCACTATCACTATCACTGCTCTTATTGTTTATTTAAAAGAAGAAACTCACAGTCCAGCTCCTGCTTCAGGCTCCTGCCCTGAAGCAGGAGTGCACTGTGGGATCTTTCTACATCGAGACAGCCGACAGCCTGGAGACAAAGAGGCTCATGGGAATGAGAGGATGAAGTAACTATAGGCGACAGGGGAGAGGAAGGAACATATAGAGAGGGAGGGCTTCTCTGTCATTCTGTCTTTCTGCAGTGTAATCTTATCTTACACTCAGGTGACCCCAACACATACACACACACACACACACAAGTAAGGGATTTTGTATAGGAAAAATTTAACCAAAGTGACAGAGTATGCCAAAGCTAAAATAAAAAAAAATTATGCAATTACATTAAACATAGCAAACCAGCTAGTAAAAGGAAGAATTCTGCAGCTAATATCTCAAAGAATTTCTTCAAACTCATCATACAATTATGAGCAGGCACCTGTGAATGTGCTCTTTTTTGAGTTATGAATAAACACCTTTTGATTAAGCTACATCAATATGTCACATATTAAAACCTTTCCAAACTAAGAAATGAACAGATTGCTAAATGCATTACAGGGAAAAGAAAAAAAAAAAAAAAAGNAAAAAAAAAAAAAAAAAGGAAGTTGTGTGAGAAAAATGTTGTTAATATTCATGCAAGTTCCAACTTGACATTTAACTGCAAGACAACTGTGGCTAACTTTTGGTGACCAGACACTTCTTAAATAAAAGTAAAAATGGTTATTCATTATAAAATATATATCCTAACAAAATTAAACCATTTTTAAATTTTTGATACATTTTTAATCACTAAATGCTTCACCTTGACCTTGTGACACTTAAGCTCCAACTTTGGAACCAGGATATGAAGCTGAGTGCTGAAGTGTCCATATTAGATATGAGACCATATTTTGCTACTATAAAATTATTCAAATTTCATTATACTGCAATTTATTATTTCTTTTAATATCACATTAACTTCATCGAGTAAAGTGCCCGACAAAAACACAGCAGTGCAATTCAGTATTGATGAGGGGAGTGAAAGATCCATTTCCTGCTATGCAAACCTGCTATGGTTTCCTGCTATGGTTTGAAAGGACGTGGTCAGCACCACGGACAGCTCCTCAACTCAAAAGAAAGAAAGGATGGTGCCATCACAGGCAGGAGTTTTTATTACAGGGATTCCACCTAATCTACAACATGTTCATTATCTCTGCCAGGGAGGTTATGTTTTCACCTGAATATATTTGTTTGTTAGCAGATTACTAAAAACGTTCTAAACTGATTTTGACAAAAATTTGTGGAAGGGTGGGGCATGGCCCAAGGAAGAACCCAAAAAATTTTAGTGTAGACCTGGATCCAGAAGCAGATCCAGGATTTTTTATTTTTTTTTATTGATTTCTTAACATTGCATTTTTCAAAATTTATGTCAGTTTCTTCAAAAGTAATACACCAATCTCAATGGGAAAAGAATGAGGCATATTTATCTTATGATCAACTATAAATAGGTGCAACTGGCCCCTGTGTTTGATGTTTGAACAGTCCCAGATAATCACGGCGTGGACCCAGTAAGGTCTATGAAGAAGCTGGCTTAGGGTGATTTCATTGCTTTCCAACAGCTAATAGTGATTATTACCCCCCAAATGACTCAGAGTCCTTTAACGTCCCAGTTCAGCTGGAATAAGATCTTGTGACTGGACAGATCTACAATGAGCTCACTGAACCCTTTCTTTCACAGTTTTGTTCTTGTGGCACGAGGCAATAAAATAAAATAAAACAATTTGTAACTGAATACAGTGTTTAAAGGGATGCAGCTGATTTGCAGAGATGTTCATGTGGGTTTCAATAGACATTTAGAAGACTGAGTGTGCAACGAAAACACAGCCAACATCATCAGGAAACTGGCAGCCTGCAGTGTTTCCATACTGCGTGATGGATGCCTGGAGCCATGCTTCCAGCGTGAGGCAGCAGGAAATGGAAGCCATCAGAGCAGGCAATGTTCTTACAATCCTTCAATGTCAAATGTTATTGTTCTGTAACTCACTTCTGCTTCAGTTTGTTTTTTTGTTTTTTTGCAGAAGGATACATGGATAAACTACCCTATAAGGTTCTTAACTACAACACATTTATGTTAAGGTATGAGGAGGATGTCACTTTTTGTGGGTTTTTCAGCCTTGATGTTTCACTGGACCATCAGTTGTCTACGAGCGTTGGATTCATTTAATCTGTTTTGTCAATGAGCTGGGTGTTGACATCAGTTTGTTGCTGGCTGGCTGTTTTTTTGAGTGACACACTGCTGAGCATGCGGTTTCAGGAGCGCATGTGAATGTAACATATGAAACATTACATTGCCTGATCTTGCCTATTATCCCTTATAGACCCAGAGTCTGTCTCGCTGTATGAAGCCTTTAACAGGTAAATCAGCGATCACAGCTTTCACACTGATTAACTCAGTCACTCAATATGGCAAACTGATGAAATATTACAAAATAACCTGTTATAATTATCAAAGCACAATCTAATATGAGGTGACAAGGGACAAGGTAAGTGTGTGTATGAGAAAGAAAGAGACAGAGAGAGAGAGAGAGAGAGAGAGAGACAGTGAATTTCCCAGAATTTAGGACAAGTTAATTTTTGTACATTACAAATTATGCCTTTTGAGTAAAGATCTGTTTTTCTGCTACTGATGACTGCAATTTTATGTATATGCGTGTGTTTGATTTGAATGTATATGAGGGACTATGTCTAGCTTGCAACTCCTGTGAGCAGCTGTTGCAGGGTTACGGGGTTAAAGACAAACCAAAGCTGATGGAAGACAAACATCAGCTGTGTGTAATTTGTAACTGCGAGAATCTCAGACAGGAAAGCGACGGTCAGTGACGGGGATTCCCATCCATCACGCCTCACACACATACACACACAAATCATCCTGTTGCCACATCTGCAGCATACATAAAGCAATATACATACAGCATTACGCTGACATACAAGCCCTTCACACTGCTGCACTCACCGACTCCATCCAATTGGCTCTGCGTCCTTCCATCATTCCCAACCTGCTGTCCTGAAATAGAAAATTCAGTGGTCACAGCTCGGAATGAATTAATGTTCTTTTTTCTCTTAAGGGAATACATGGTGTGCAGTATAGAGACAGTCAACAAGTCAACATTACTGGGCTATGTGTGTCATTTTTCCTTTAAAACACCTTCACTGTGGATTACTGCCAAATCTCCTGATAAATATTTCAAAGTCAAAGCATGCTGCTGTGGAGGGAACATTCTCAGAGCGATGTACTGTGCGGGTGTCCCGTCATGTTTTCTGTTGGTCTTAGCTGTAACTGCACAGGCTTCTCTTCAGAATGGGCTTCAATTGTGACTCAGCCCTGTGGGTTGTGGTGTTGCTGAGATGTGGTTTTGATAGTGACAACGTGGTTGCTGCTGATTCAGTTTGAAATGTGTTTTCTGTACATCTCTGTCTCCTACTTTCACTGTCAGGGTTTCATTGCTGTTGTCTGCTTGTGACGTTGCACCCACTGCAAGTCTGGATCAGCACCGTTACAGTTTGGAAGTAGTGTTTCATGTAAATATGGCTTATGAATTTGTTTCTGGAGCTTATTGGGATGTAATAACTATTTATTGTTCATTTTATTAAACACCCAATGACATCAGTATTTTTATTTGCTGTAAAGTTAAATATCTGACAAATCATTACTTTGTCAATGAGACATCAATCCTAACCAAAGATATTTGACCTTTTCTTACTTACCGCATGGATTCAAGAAGCTCTCATTGCAACCACCAAAGAAGATGTATTTGTGATATTTTGGAATAAGGATATAACCCAAATATAACTGCAACAGCTTAACAGTTATTTTGCACAATGTCACAACATTATTACATCTATGATCAGTTTGGGCAATTTCACCTCACCACATTTTTAGTAATGCTTGTTATATGAGAACTGTCTCTCTCACCAATCCATAACAAAAAGTAGTCCTATAACATTTGTAACAAAAAGGTAATAGATAAACAAGTTTTATTCTTCAATCATGTAGATGCACCAAACAAAACCAACCAATCAGGTAATTTGCTTACTTACTTCCTCTTTGTAACTTTGGGCATCATGGCTCTCAGTGTCACTTTCAAGTTCAGGTTCTGTTGGTGAAAGTATCCACAGTTTCACTTTGTGTAAGCAGTTTTAATATAGATCAGGCCCTATTGAGATCAGATTAATAATCAATAAGTTGTTTCTATTCCACTACAAGACCTCTTTCGGATTTTGGGTGAGAAGTAGGACATCTGTGAAAAGCTACAGTTTGCCACTGAACACAGGAAGTTCATAAAGAGGAGAAAGGACACTGTAAAATACTGTAGCTTTAACATTTGCCAAGGCTGAAATAGACCTTAACGTCCTAAACCTGATATCAGAATTGAAAGCTTCCTGTGGTTAGAAGACTCTAAGAGGTATTTGGGATTTTAATCATATCTGATTACTGAAGACGGATATTGAAAACTCTTTCCTCTGTTGTGAGTTTCCTGAGTTTCTTTGGAAGAGAAACCTGAACCTCATCACCTACTTCCAGCTGAAAGGCTGTAACGCATTCCAGTTTGATGACATTCATAATACTTACTGTATGTTAACCATGGAGACTTACAGAAGAAATCTCCAGATATCTCTGGGAAACATATCACTTTCTTGATAGCAGAATTGTTGGTTTGACATGTGGATTACAAATTTTTTCTTTTATTTATTTTAAGCCAGTCAGCCAAATTTCAAGGTAGATTCCTGGATTTAGTATTTACCATTATCAATTTGGTGTGTGTGTGTGTCTCCAGTCCAGAAACAGCCTGCAGGCGGGTGATGTGGACGGGGCCAGGAGGTTGGGTCGTCTGGCTCGTCTGCTGAGTGTCGTCTCCATTGTCCTGGGTTTGCTCATCATCATAGTCTACATCTCTGTTTCAGGTAAAGAAAAGACACGACTTTGGAAAATCAAAGCAAAATCGACTCAGACTTAGATATATTTCATTTTGCTAAAATGAGGTCCATTGGAGATGATCTCTTCTGTTTACACTGCAGTGTCTGAATATGGAATAATCATCAGAAAATGATATACAGTGTGTGTATGTGCACAGACTCTCTCTCTCTCTCTCTCTCTCACACACACACACACACACACAGGGTTTTAACAACAAGTGTTCAACAACAAAGAATGCCTACTGCATTACGATTACAGGGTGATATATGACTCTACCACACAAGTATGCGATCTGCGTTCTCAAATAATCCCAACTCAGCACATTTCCAGACTGTGTGTGTGTGTGTGTGTGTGTGTGCATGCAAATTGATTTAGTACTGCAGTGACTGTAGTGTACTGACTGTGCAGCAAAGACAGCTTCACTGCTGCTCAAAGCCCTCAACAGTAGAGGTACACCAGTCAAAATACTGGAGGAATGGATTTGGCAATGAGTTTAACCTCTCTCTCTCTCTCTCTCCCCCTCTCTCTCTCTCTCCCAGTGACCACGAAGTGACATGGAAGAACTGGGGTGAAAAAACCAAACCATGGATGCAACAAGATAAAACATATAAAGTCCATTCCAAAAAGAATTCCTAACACTATGCCATATTGTACTTGCGTGAAGAGACCACCACCAGAAAGTAAAAAATAGCCAACTCATAAGAATAAGCATTGCGCAAGTAAGCAAATGAACATCCAGAGATGCATGCATTAGAATCCAGTAAAACTTGCTTGATGAAAATAAAGTAAATCCTGTTGTAAAATTGTTTTGCAAAAAACAGAGGAAGAAAAAAATGCAGATTAGTATGTGGTCGGGAAGTTTCTCTTTGGAATAACAGATGTGATGATCCACAAAAAGAGAGTGATGTGGAGGGGCAGAATGGTCGACTTTTTCTATGTCAGGAATTGGGAACCTTTAAAACACACTGAGTTTGGACCTTGGACAGCTGCATATAATCCACATATATTCCTTACTGAAATTCTTGCATTCAAAGCATATACAGCTACAAATATATTTGAAATAAGAATATATGAATATATATAGATGTACATTTTATAAAGCGTTTGTATGCCAAGTGGTGCTGGGTTTGTTAAGACTGTCATGCTGCTTTGTCAGCACTTGGATTATCAGTGGAACTTTTCAGGTTTGTGAAGGGGGCAGGGAATACATTTTTTGAATTTGTGTTATAATTTTTTTTAATCTGAAAAATTGAGACCAAGTGCATGCCTGAATGTAGATAACTAAACTTTTGCATTTGATTTGATGTTTTTTAGTTGTCTGTTTTCTTATTAAGGAGTGAGAGAGGCTACCAGGGAGCACATGGAAGTTTTGTGTACAATATGAGAGTCCAGTCACTGTAGAATGTGAGAGGACTTTGATCTAACCCTCTTATACCTCCCTTATCTCTCCCATATTTCTGGAGCCATACCTAATTTTGGCAGCGACACACATACCAACCCTCCAACTATCTTTAAATTCCTTCTTTTCTGTACATTTTGTTCACCACCTGACTGTGGCTTCTGTCTTTGCCACTTTTCTTCATCTTAAATCCATAAACTCTATTTTACATCCAACCTCTGATTACCTTTCTACACCAACGCTTTTAATTCCCCCCTTACATTCTCATATTGTAATATTTTGACTGTTTTTTCCACTCCTTGTACTGATATGCAATGTATTTATATGGGAATATATATGCAATATGTACGCATGCTATAGGCCAAACAGGTCTACACAGTTGTTTTTTTGTAATGTTTGCTGCCATGATCTCCATGTTCAAATGAATATGAATATTAGTTTGTTTTTGAATAGGAAAATGTCAGCATTTAAAGCATTTTCTTTACATTCCAAATATGACAGGTTGTATTTGTCAGAAAAAATTCACTGTATCAGAACCCGAGTGGTTACTCAGTACTGTTCTATTGACACAGTACTTATGCTACAAGCACGTTATGTCTTTGTAAGGCCATGTGACATTTACTTTAAAACCACAGCTTTTCTACAGAAATTGCCTTTTTTGTTTGTTTGTTTTATGCAATTTAAGTTTAAATAATTTGGACAAATGTTTAAGTACCCAGGAAAAAAAAATTAATGAAATACCAGACCATGTGAGGTTTAAGAACAACTGCTTTACCCTAAACCTTACCACAATATAACACCATATTTTATGCAGATGCATCCAAAAGTAGCATAATCCAAAGATCCTACAATATTTATTACCAAACTTCGCAATGCTGGCAAGTGTCATTTTTGCACATTGCACCAAAACTCTCGATGGATTTTGATTATAACAAGACAAACTGTTGGCTACCGTTTGACTACTATCACCTAACAACCAATTTTTTTTAACCTCATCTACATCATTAACATGGTGTCTCAGCACTGTTGTCAGTAAAACAGTACAAACCTTTAATTCATTCCTAAAAAAAATTACTGTTTTTCTTTTCCAATATACTGTATGTGCCAGATATTCATCTCTGGTGTACATTTTGCATGTCTGGAATAAATGTTACCATGCATGGTCCAAGTTGTCTGGTGATGAGGAGTCATGTTTGACAGTTGTAAATTTTCTGAAACGAGTTTAGGGGTTAACAAGTACCTGCCTACCATTGTGCTTCATCAACTGGTGCAAGCACTCCTGTGCATTTCATCAATAAGTTCATGGCCAATTAACACATTTCAGAGTGCATTTTCCTTAACTCACATACACTAGCTTTCAAACATTTGGAATCACCCAGAAAATTTCATGTATATGATAGAAATTGATACTTTTATTACCAAGGTAGCATTAAATTTATCATAGATTACAGTCAATGCATTGTCAATGTCGTAACATTTTTTTTATTTGATAGAATTGTTCTATTCATTAAGCTTTACATTTATTAAAGAATCCTTCATTTGCAGCAATTACAGCTCTTCAGACCTTTTGCATTCTAGCTGTCAGATTTGAAGATATTCAGGGAAAATTTCAACCCACAACTTCTACAGTTTTTCCTTGAGGTTCACGCCACCAGCATGCTTTCATTTGCTCTACGACCAACTCCTTGATCCAAACACTTCAAACTTAGACTCAGTTTAACCATAACACTATTTTCAGGTCATCCACTGTCCACTGTCTGGTTCTTTTGCTCATTTTAGCCTTTTCTTTTATTTGCCAATTTCAGATATGGACTTTTCTTTGAAAGTCTACCTTTAAGGCCAGCATGGAGTCGTCTTTTCACTGTTGCAGATGACAGTGGTACTTGGCATATGCTACTTAAGGAAGCAGCCAACTTAGAACTTGTTGTTTGTCAGTCTACAGCATCTGATGTACTTACCTTGAACAGTTGTGCATCTGGACCCTCCGCTTCTTTTCCCCTCCTGATTAGATCGTTTGTCCTTTTCTCTCAAGACATACCTTTGTATGTTATACAAAAGCACTAGACTGTTGTTTTGGCCATTTTTGATTGCAGAATTTAACTTTAAGAAAGCCAGAATCTTGCAAACCAAGTAAGGACAATTTAGCTGCATAACTGAACAAAATAATGAGTTTCAGGTATGCTAACATTCACAACAATTACAAAGGTGTCTCAAATAAATTTAGTATTTAAACACAACTAATAATTAAGGATGAGCTAAAAGACTATCGTTAGGACACTAGAGTGATAGCTGCTGAAAATGGGGCCTTGCAGTTTTATATGAATAATTACCACTTCCAGCAATAATAGCCATTTGCAACATTATTACTGCTTTGGCTATATATTTACATAAATTTAATGCCACTTTGGTGAACAAAACAAATTCTATCAAAAACATGAACATTTCTGGGTGATTCCAAACTTTTGCAATGCTTGCGTAGAAACAAACAGGGACCAGACACAAGCAGCAACACAATGTATTGCAAATAATAAGAGGAGCCCTGCAGTAAAGGTTTCTAAATGAAGCTTATGTCCAGTTTCTGGTCAGAAATGTGTTGACTGATCTTTTACTTTTGGTGGCTGTAGTTTCTGCGCTGTTGTACTGAACTGCACAGGTGATGCTTTTATTGCATCCACCATCTGTACACAAACCAGGTCCAGACAGACAACTGTGCCTTGGAGCACATAAGCACCATTTATCATAGCAGCCACAATTACAGATGATAGATGGACCAGGAGAAACACAATGGGATACACAAGGGCAATATAAAAAAGAAATGCAGTTTCTTCCAACAGCAAGGGTAAGCTCATTTTTTAAAGTTTCAGACAAAAATAGCCAAAATGTTGTCAGTCATTTTAATAAAAACACGAACCTACACTTTTTAAACTCCAAAAGCCTTCTTGCTCATCAATAATGATAGTCACGATAGAGCCCACTATGTGAACTAAGAAGTGATGAATTCCTGATGCTTATTTTAAAAAAGGAATCTTATTTCTCTGAGGATGAAGCAGAATCGGTGTCAAACGTAACAGCAGACTGGGACTGAAGTTACCATAGCATGGTGTTTCTTCCTGACTTCCGTTTCTTAGTTCTGCTCTGTTGATCTTCTGCCTGTATGAGTGTCTGAATTATTTAGGAGTTTGTTGCACCAGCTCCTCTGTATTCTTCGGTGCATGGGAGGTAGGACACACACACACACAAATTAAATAAATGTACAATACACATAATTAATCCTTTAATAACTAATTGTTGTGGCATAGTAAAATTAAGTTTAAGATATTCTAAATATTTGTTTCCATCTACAATCAAAAACTCTGCAAGTTAAAACAGTACAGATTATGGACATAAACATGTTATTTAATGAACTGATTAAGTTAGACATCAATGGCAATTAACTGCATGAGACACGGCAAATCTTACTGATATTTCCATGTAGCAGAGTATAGGGAGAATATCCAACTAGTTATTGTGCCATTATTCACTCATCTCTCTCACATTCTCTCTCTCTGTCACTCACACACACACACAAATCAGAAATAACCTAAATGTCTACATTTTAAAACACACTCCTATAGAATGTTCCCTCTCAATTAAACATTCCCTCTCTATTAAAATTGATATAAAGATAAAGATAAAGGTGTGAATCACTCTTAAATAGATTTTCCCATTTATAATATTAATAATATATATTTATAACATGAAGCATTCAGGTTCCATTTAAACATAAAACTAAACTATTAGGTGTACAAAACTTTAGACAGACACGTCAAATGGAAGATGAAGATGTCTGCACTACCTTGCCCAATAAAGAAAGTAGTGGTGTGAGAATAGCAAAAACAGAAATTTTCACTTAGGTTTCCAAGGTGCCAAATTTAAAAAGACCCACAAACTACTGATGATTCCTTTAGACTCACAATATCAGCTTAGACATTTTACAACAAAACTGCAGTCTACCAACTTTCCTGTGCTTCGGGACTTTGTGAACAAGGCATCAAATAGAGTGAATGAGGACAATGAACCAAATTTATCCTCCAAGTCCACTAAAGTGAGGCCATTTCATTTTGATGCAGGTTGTGTAACAGCCTAAAGCTGTGAGACAAAGACATTGATGATTCTTACAGAGCCGCATTGCTTCACAGTTGTACAAATGATCAACTATCTGAGGTTTTAATTTAGTAACTCTAACGCTCTCAGTGATTATTCTCAATGAACTCGTGAATTCTCCAATTCCCACCTTGAAATGCATAAACCAGTGTTTCAGATGGCTCATCAATAGGAGGGAAATGAGTTTTTGCAAAGCATACAGTATTTGAAAATGTGTAGAAATCGTCAATCAACAAAATTATGTATTCTAAAAGGAAATCTATATGCTGCTACTCAGGTAATTTGGAATATGAAAACAATCCTACACTTTGCTATCTGACATTTTTATAATTAACTACATATTGTTAGCAAAATGTAAAATGTCAATGCCAACTGGACTTGCTGCGTAGTGTTTAAGATGTTTTGACACTAATCCAAGCCTTAAAGCTGCAGTAAGTGATTTCGGACTAATAGGGGGCAGAAACACATTGTTCACAACCAACTAGACATCCAGCAGACACACAGCAACATGGACAGCATACTGAAGTCATGTTTTTTGAAAGTCTAACATTCACTCACCTTTTAGTTCTGACTGCATCTTCAGCTTGCGAGATGCTCATTTTTATTCCAGCAGCTACTTTACTTCATCTCTCAGCAGTTTCATGCAGAGCATATAGTGCTTCTCTGAGCTTGTTTGCTGGAAATGGCTGTAAAGGGGTTTATGTAGGTTGGTGAGATGTGAGATCCAACGTGCAGAACAGAACACCAAAACAGTGAACTACAAACCAGCTAAAAGCTGCACAGTTTGTGTTGATTCTCAGTGAGTTCAGCAATACAAGCTACCAATTACATTACATTAGTCATTTGATTCCATGTTAGCATCCAAAGTATTGCTTAATGCAGGTTTAATTCTTGAGTATGATGGATGGCTCTCACGACTGCCATGTGAACTCTATGAGTCTCGTGGGACATCAAGATGTGAACAACCTAAAAAGTTTAAATACCTGGAAAGCTTAAATAACTAATTAAGCTGTTACATGACATGCAAAGTCCTCAAGACAAAAGCTTGAGCAATTGCATTTGACTTAGTACTATCATATCACGTCTTAATATTTGTCTTTTGTGGGATCGAAGACGTATCACATTGATAGTTGACTTCTTATTGTGCAAAACACTTGTATGACGACTGTTGTTAATGACAAAAAGAAAGTATATCATTAGAAATTAGCTTATGAGTAGTATTTTTGGCCATCATCACATACGATTTTACTCAGGAAGGACACTGTGACTCTGCCGGACAGCTTTACAGCAGGCTGCATGGAGCACATGCTCTAAACCACCTATTTGGAACTGAAAATGAGACCAAATGTTTTAAGCTATTACCCAAACAGTGTGCAGATATGGGGCCATTATGTCTCCAGATATGAGCAATGAAAGTTGTAAGTAAAATGTTATAAATGATAGGAAAGATTGCCAAAAATATCTGAGCAACACCCAAGTTGTAAAAATCTAATTTTTTATGAACACTATTTGGCATCATGGCTGGTCAGTTGGCTCGTTTTGAAAGGAGTCCCACAGTTACCATAACTTCATCATATTCATCCTTCTCTGGAGTTATAAGACCCATGACACATTTCAATAAAGTTCAAAAGATGTATTTTGAAAAATAAAATGTGTTGGATTTTGAGTATCCAGTAGTGTCACACATTTTGTACATACTCAATATGAATAATTTATTAATGCATATTTTACAGCCTATGATGAATTATCCATCCCACTCCATCACTTTAAAAGAACCATTCAACTAAAAATCTTTCCACCTGTGAAACCAAAAATGCTGAAAATTAATCACAGTCTGGTCAGACTTTCCTTGACGCAACGTCTCTCTCTCCAAGTGAGTTGTCAAGATGATTTAAAAAAAAAAAAAAATTTAATCCTACTTGTACTTTTGGTCTCCATTTCCTTGTTGACAGAACAACACCCAACCACCAGCCCTCCATCTCTCCCATTGCTAAATACAAGTTCAGTAGTTCATGTTGGCCAAAATTGCTCCTGTCCAACAACTGGACCAACTGAATATCCTTCTGCTCACCAGCCTCCAGGGTCCTCCAATCACTTAGCTCAGTCTCCTGGGGTACCCATGCTACAAGGAGCAGAATAATCTGGCCCCTTTAAAGATTTCACTAGGCCTGCTTTTCAGTGAAAAGCATAGAGCAACAGGAGAATGGTGCAGATGCCAATGACGGAGCCAAGAATGAGAGAGTCCCGCCTCTTCCGCAGGTTGATTCGCTGGATGAGATTATTGATGGCTGGGAACCGGTCTAAGAGANTCCCGCCTCTTCCGCAGGTTGATTCGCTGGATGAGATTATTGATGGCTGGGAACCGGTCTAAGAGAGGAAAGAGTTATGGAAAATAACAAAAGCTTCAAGTTTTGATGAATTCTCAACTTAAGAAAAATAAAATCAAAAATCGGCCAGTCAGCTTTTATTACTCAATCATGTTTTGTTCTGTTTGCATACGCATGTACAGAATGAAGGATACTGGCCAGTGTGTTGACCCTGCTCTGTATGGATTTCAGCACACCCCGTTGGGAGGTCATGTTCTCCTTGGTCGCCATGGCAATACTAGAGAGACACATAAATTAGTTAAAGCGCAACAACATTTAGACTCATTAGGGCTGCAAGATTTTGATTTTGCAGTCAAATAATACCATCAGCTGTTGATCCTACAGATACTTACATAATCCAACACATACACCAGGAGCCAAAAGCATTCTCTTAGTAAAGTGCATAAAGTGAAGCAACATATAAGTATTAGCAATGCATTTCCAGAGATGTTCCTGCAGAAATGGGCATCCATGAAGAATAAGAGGAGGTAAAGGCTAAAGCTACTGTCAAGGAGGACAGTGTAATCTACTAAAATATATATTTAGTCCTGAAGAAAATAGAAGTACCTAATCCCCAGAGTGCTTTGAAAGTAAGCTTTTTACTGTGGTGGTTCTACTTGCCCCTCCATCCCCTTTTAGCTGCAACAATACCATGATGCAAACTATAGAATAACTCATGGTTTGTGCAGTGTACTATAAGTGTGAATCAAAAGCAAGTTTCTGAGCAAAAAAAGTTTCTGTCAGCAAAAACTAGATAGTGTTGCTATAAGACAAACAGAGAAAATGATACTGTGTCACACTCCTGTGACTCCTAAGACTACTACCAAAGAGCCTTAGAGAGCAATTTGACTGCCAAGAAAATATTTAGTGATATTCTTTTATCAAAAGCTAGCATTTTCAATACGAGTAAAATGGGTATTGAAGGTGTTGCTCGCTGTAAGGCACCTAAGGATTCATTCTTGGGCGAAACATTTGCTCATCCTGTCACATTCTCCTTTTATGTACAGCTTGGCCAAAAGTACCCTCCCCCCTCTATTTTTGTGTAAACTTTACCAAAGTACCACTCCAAACACAGCACAATTCTCAAAGAAGATGTTGTAGCTTACTGTCTCATCTCTACTAATAATATTGCTATTCTTCTTCAAATCTTAACAAAATGTCAAAAGTGTCTTCCTGCTTAACACTATTAAAGAACTATTGGCTTTTTTTTTTGTTGATGTTGTACTTATTCTAACACTAAAAAATTTTTTTTGCTGTGTTTGGAGTGGTATTTTAACTCAGAAAGAAAAGTTTACACAAAAATACAGAGGGGTGCAATAATTTTGGTCAGCGCTGTAGGGGCAATGCTATGTGTGAGCTGCTTGGTTCTTTAGGATGGGTATTGAATTGCTGTGATATTGTACTCTCTTGCTCCCAAACTTAGGCCTCAGCATCTTTGAGGTCATTTGGCAGGAAAACTTTCACCCTCTGTACTTGCCTTTAGTGGCATCTGTTACAAATGATAATCAATACTGAGCTCACCTCTGAGCTTCTACAGTGGAATCAGTGGTTTGAGTAGAAAAAGTAAAGTTCCCTTGACATTTCCTCACAAGTTATTTGCAAGATTGGACCAATGATGTCCCCAAAATATTTTAAGTATTCAGAGGTTTTACATACGCCAAAATGCCTAGTGGTCATTTCCCAGCAGTGGTGGCTGTAGCTCTTTGGAATTGTTCTTAATGTTAAGCATTATGTTAATGCATAGCAATAATGCATGATTAATCAGATTTTTGGCAACATGCTAACAAATGTAAAAATGTATTAATTCCAATTAATTCCAGTTCACTGATAAAGGCTGTAAAGTAAAAACAATGACTTAAGCATAATGCAGATAAGTTCAACAAATACTTGGTCTAACTGTTTTGCTGCATGTACTGTAGCATTAAGGCTTAAACAATAGGGTGACAGTCAGTAAGCAATGGACACCAGGGGAGCAGATCCTGGCCCATGGGAGGCAGGACCCTTAGGAGGCAGGCCAAAACAAGATAAATGAGATCTCCATGGTTGTTTACCCTTTCGGCTGCTGTTGAGCAGCAGCAGTGTGTGTGTGTGTGTGTGTGTGTGTGTGTGTGCGTGTGTGCGCGTGCGTGTGTGTGTGTGCCTCGTGCATGCGTTTCTGTATAAGTGGTCAATGCGTTTTGTGAGATCTGCAGTGGGGGTGGGGTGTGGGGGACTGGTGTGGCCTGCGGTGCAGCATGCTGAGGGGACAGTCTGCAGTCTGGGTGTGAATCAGTGTGTTGAGGATTATGTTCTCCTCAGTCAGGAAGAAACGCCGTGCTGACTCAAACAGCCTGGACGAGCCTGTAGCTCAGTTAACCAGCTCATGGGAATCAGAGATGGAGTCCCAGATTCATTTCACACACACACTGTTTGAAACTGACTTTGAACGATCTAAAAAAACTTAATCCTTAACGTTTGCTTGAGAAGTCAGAGAACATGCTTCAGTTGTTTCAGAGGTTATTCTGTCTGAAAGCACAGCTTAGCACTTGGGGATTTGGTGAGGGATGTTTGCTAGAAGTCCTAGAGGTTATGTCAGGGTGAAGACACTCCATAAACTTTAATATTTGCTTGAAACATTAAGCAATTTGAGCAACATTTTCTTTCATACGGGTCCATGCCGGACCTGTTAAATTATGTAACTTCAACATTTGGTTCACTGTGATGGATTACCTAACTCAAGTCTCCATAAATTGATGTTAATACCGTACTAGAATGAACTGAAAACAATGGCAGTCTGTAAGGTAGGAAAAACAAATGTAAACTGGATATCTCCACTAGTAGGTTTTGGAAAACAGTTGGCAGTAATGCAACATGTATGTGGGCTGTATTTATTACCCAATGAATTTTCCAAAAATATACAAATTTCAAGCAATATTGCTGCATTAAGGTAACAATTGTACTTTGAGTCATCTTAAACTGATTCTGATTAACTGTGTACAGTTTCAGAAAAAACTTAACATACCCTTATTTGGTTTTCTTGTTTTTTTTTTTTTTTTNTTTTTTTTTTTTTTTGTTTTTTTTTTGTTTGTTTTTTTGTGTTTTGGACAGTTGGAAAAGTTCTAGTACATGTACTGTTTCTAATTGGTTGATATTGATTGATTTGTAGATTTACAAATGATTTCAGTTTGGTCTACAAAACAATGTTAGTGCTGGATTAAAGGCTATGGAGGCTCCTTCATATATGGAACTGTGTCACTGTGTTTTTTTCTGTACTTTGACAACATATTTAATATGAGGTACAGACTGTCCATGCATCTACTTTCTACACTCTCTTATTACAGACCAGTTGCTATTTAACAATAACATGGTGAATAAAATAATATGTCACATTATCTACTAGTGGCAAAAACACATTTTACATTTTACTTTGTTTCCTAATCAGTGGTACAGATGTTCAGTGTTGTTAGACAGCTTTTTTTTTTTTTTTTANTTTTTTTTTTTTTTTTAATCTCTGCATTTATCCCATTACGCACTGTTATGGTTGCTTCCATGACAAAATAGCTGAATAACTGAAACGTTGCCACAGATTACTTTCTGTAAGTTGGTTTTCAATGTTTACTCAAAGTGAAATTATTAGGCAAGTTTCAGGACACAGCAGCTGGAATGCAAAAATAACCTCAGCCAAAGAAGAAGTCAAAGTGCAGCTACTGATATTGGCATCCACATATTTGTAATCTGTCTTGGTATTGCCTGGAGGATTTACTAAATTCATAATCTGGGTGATTACAGCTCCAGGCATAAAAGTTGGTTAGGAAGAGAATGGAGAGGAGAGAGAGCTGTCTCCTATATAAGTACAGGTCTTTTCATAAGTGGGAGACAGTAAGCAGATCTTACCTGATTGTGTCGTCCATCAGTCGGTCAGAGCTGTTGATAAGAAGCGGAATGGGGCAGGGGGGGGAGAGAGAAAGAGAAAGAGAGAGAGAGAGAGAGAGAGAGAGAGAAAGAGAGAGAATGAGACTGGGTTAGTTACTGACATGAGGCAGCATAATAAAAACATGGCTTGGGGATATTCATCAATCAGCATCAGTGTTAGAGCGTAGAGCGACAATGATTGATGCAAAGCTAACTGGCCAGAATTCTGACCTCCTGAGGAGAAAAAAAGAACAGAATGAAATTTTATATTCTGTGGGGCCAGATTTCCTTTTTGTCTTGGCATATCATCTTCACAGCTCCACACAACCAAGTAACCTGGTAGAACACAGTGAAATATAATCAGGATGTTGCCATTAGTATCAGTGATGCTTGTTTCTGCATGTTTAACAAGTAAACAACATCAATTCTTATTTGTGGTCAAAATTTGTGTAGTTTTTTTTTTTTTTTAAATGATCATTTTCAGGGCAACTTTTTTAGCCTTACCTTTCAGTTTTTGCTAAAGTCACACATTCAAGTCAACCGCATTTGATGCCATTTCTTAAATGCTTAAATGCTCTCATATATGATTTACTCCCCAGTAGTTGAAGCAAAATGAACAAAGTAAACTAACATAAAAGGACAGCAGATCTGCCAACTGAATGTTAAGAAAACTGCCAACAAATGATAAACTAAAGTTAACTTGTAGAAAAACTCATCACGTAAAAGTATAGTTGTTTAGCAATTTGTTCAGTCCACTTTCTACCTAAGGGACAACTCTCACACAGAGGGAAGTTTAACTAAGTCCAAGAGAGGATGACACCCCAGAGACCCTAAAGCCCAGAGTACTGCACAGCAACTTCAAGGGGAGTGTCAAATGCTTGCTTTTGTCCTTCAGAGATCACAGGCTGACACACAAACACACCCACAAACACAAACCACTTATGTTGTAACACCAGTTTTGCATCTCAGATTGCTCATAAACAACAATGCTCTCAGCAGTTTATTTCCTAATTGGAATCAATTTGGATAATGTTTCAGACAACTGAAATAAACCAACCAAACAAAACTGCTAGGACTGTTTTGTCGTTCAAGCTACAATCCCCTCTAAATTTATGACTGTTTATCACAATGGCTGACACTTTTTTTAAGCTGTCAATGGCAATTTTATAATGATGAGCACATCCATCAATGATCTATTCTCTGCATCCGCTTATCATGTGTAGGGTTGATCTTAATGCGATATAATCCATTTCTTAACTTTATTTGAATGCAAATGTTTTGGTGTTGAGGAGATTCTGCAGTGTCCCATTTCTATTTCTCTGAAATGTCAAAGCTGCATCCAGTTTCTCCCTTTGTCACAACCATAACCTCTCTACTTGTGATTGTGAGTGTGTAACAGTGTTGTCCCAAAAAAAATTTTGCTCTGTGAAGTGACTGTTTAGCTATCCTATAATCCCTCCAGATTTCTCACCACTGTGCTCGACCCTGCAGGCTACAACTCACATCTTATGTACCAACAAAATGTTAACATGTCAACAGGCAGCACCTTTGAAAATGGGTATTTTTATGTTGAATTATTTGATAAGCCTACAAAGACAGAGGGATGAGTGGAAAGATCCTCTTACATCAAATGAGCTGAACCTCTCTGCCCTGCCATAATGTAATTTTTGTAATAAGAAGGCTAAACATGGTATATGCTTGTGAACTGTTGGCCAGTATCAGGGTGTGTGTGCTGATCTACCAGTTTTCAAACAGATGTTGGGCAGTCCTCCGTGGAGTTTCAGAGATCTCACTCATTAAAAATGATGAATTACAGGAAGACTTGCTAATCACAAAAAAAGAACAAGTTAATTACAAGGACTGTTGTCAGAGCCATTCACTTCAAACCACTGAAGCTTTGATTCGAGAAGACCAAAACAGAGCATAGCAAAAAAGAGATTTTAAGGACATTACATGGTAGTATCCACCTATACTCTAAAAGAAATAACTGAGATGAATGATATGATGATGACTTAGTCGGATATTGCTGTGTTTGTTTTTAATCAAATTTAAGTGTGCATAAGCACAACAATGCAATTAAAGGGTCCTAATGAAGTTAAACCCACATTGCGGGGTGTTGATCTTGTCCAGGTCACTTGCATGGCTCCATACTAACTCAATGATTTGTCACAGGACAAACCACTTGGCCTGCAGGGTTCCTTGGATTCTCTCTAATAACGGAACAAATGGGACTGACCTCAAAGTCATCATCAAAGTGGATGATGTAAATCAGTCTGATGACAATCTTTACTTAAGAAGCTCAGCGTCTGGATCACAGGTCCCATGATACCTGCAGCAGTTGTGCAGTTTCTTTTTCCATGGCTGCAGGCAGGTATGGGCTGCCTGCAGCCATAGTAGTTTGTGGTTATGTTGCAGGCTGGGCAGGATTTAGAAATAATATGATGAAATGTGATAGTGACTGACAGGTTCAGATTCTGAGCTGGTAGGTGGGTTTCGTACAACTGGATTTGTAGCAGGGAATCATGTGGGTACGGTTGGTTGCAATGTAAAAATCAGTGGGAATATATGGTGGTCTGAAACCACTGTCTCCATCATTTTAAACTTTGTAGAAAACCATCATGTTTTCTTTATTTTCATTCCATCTAATGTATATAGTAACATGGATAGTTCACTAGCTGGGTCACTACAGGTCCAGTAATGTTCAAACAGAGGTTGAATGTCTGAAGTGTAAAAAACACTCCTCAATAACAATGTGGTGAAGGAAAGGCCAGACACACTTGACACAGCTTTTAAATGATGGATGTAAAACCATCATGGTGGATAGGCAAATGACTCAGAGAGGAGAGTGAACCTTTAGCTGTCTGTCCGCAAGCAGTGCTTTCCCTAGAAATCATGAGGTGAGGAGTAAAGGGGAGAGGAGGCCTGAAGTGAGGTTTGATTCATGGAGTTTTTATATGCACAAATGAGATGGGGCAAAAGATTTATGCATCATTCTTCTGTCAGGCTGCGGTTGTATTGAACCTGAGGTTTTTGATGTACATGTGCCTTCTGTGGTTTCAGCTGTGAGTGGGTTCCTTCCGTTTCAATGGTGTTTTGCTGCAGTCATTAAATTGCTCATTAGCTTCAAGCTAACTGCCTTTGCTTGTGTGGATCAGCTCCCCACACGCTTCCTTGCTCTCCGTCGCTTTCTCTCACCATTCACACACATGCACAGAAACTGTTCACACTTCTACCTGCAGTCAAGTGAAGAAAGCAACCATTTAACTACAAAGGTGCCATAAATATTGCAAACAATCTTAATATTGAAAATGTATTTCCTAGGAAATACACTTTAATAGATGGACGTATGTATTTGTTTTTGTTTTAAAAATTATGCCATTTAGATATAAGTAGCTATTAGTAAATTAATCTGACAAGAACTTGGAAGGAAATTTCTCAAAATAAATTGATCCAAAAACCTTCTCATGCTTAGTGAGTTAACCTCTAACTGGATTTTTTTTTTTTTTTTTTTTNTTTTTTTTTTTTTTTTTTGTGCTGACATTGGATCATCTATACTTTGGTGAGAAGTGGAATAGCACTCCGTTACCCTGCTTCGTCACAGCTCCCTGTTCCATCAACGGTGATATTAGCATATAAAGAAATGGCCACTAGGAGTAACCTGCAATACAATGCTCCACAATAACCTACAATGCAATGCTCTCAAACTCACAGACAGAAAGGAAGAAAAGAGAGTCACAAAGATGACATAGCAGAAGCATTTCTAGAAGGTCAACAGTTTCTTTAAAATGAGGGTGGGGGAAGACACCTGTTGGAACACAAAGCTTAAGCATAAAACCTGTGAACTGTCACTATAGTTCATCAAACTGTAGCGACAGAGATGAAGAAAATGTAAGGGGAAAGGAGTAAAATTAAACAGAAACATTAACAGAGCCAAGAGAGAACAACACAAGCAGGAGTAAAGCAGTGAGTGTGTCAACGTGAAAAAAACAGCCTCTGTTTCACAGGAAGTCCTAGTAAGCGTGACCACTACCATTAGAGCTGTTCCACCATACTCTTAATGGATGAGTCCCTCCCTTCCTCTAGTTTATTCATGAACACTGACCATTATGGCATAGAGAGATGGAAAACAGATATTGAAAGACAGAAAAAAAAACAGAGCGAGAAGACAAAGACTGAGAAACAAAAATTAAGAGAGGAAAAGACAAAATGATAAGGTATAGAAAGAGGTTATGTGACAAGACAGAGGGGTCAATAATCAAATGCAGAAGAAAGACAGGAGAGAGAGAGAGAGAGAGAGAGAGAGAGAGAGAGAGAGAGAGCAGATGAGTGTCAATGAAAACATGAGAGTTTACGTTTCTTCAAGACTTTAAATTTAAATCTGTAAATATTACACCAACGAGTTTATGCTAATAGAGATGTACAACTTGTTTTTTGCCCCTTTTCCTGATCAGAGTCATTTAATAGTATGTGACAATCCCTCCCAATTTAGTAATTACATTTTCATACATTCTACATTTCTCCTGCAATGACAGGCCCTTAAAATAGCTTTCGTTGGCTGGGACTGCAATCTGTTAAGCATTCAACCGATTGCAGCAATTTGCAGATTAAATGGGATGGACTTAGTATTTTGGACAGAAAGAGATCAGTAGATCAGACTGGAAATGCTGTTACCTTCAATTTCCAATATATAACACCTACACTGCTGATGCAAATTTGTACTATTCATGTTAATATTTTCCTGAAATCAGAGAAAATTTTACAGCTCATGTAGCCTCACAAAATACTGAAACATATTAGGAAATTTAAAATGACTTTGAAAAAGTCTTTCTGAATAGAAACAGATCAACTAAGTCCAAAAGGGAAACACCTCGTAACTCATAATACATGTACTTAAAATGCCTTTTGGAAAGAAAACATCACAGACTGCCAAGTAAGTAGCAACAAAAAAGGTTCAACATTGGTTACTTGACAGTAGCAAAGTTTTCGTCTTTACTGGGGGGGATGAGAACTCTCCCTTCCCTGAGACTTTAGACTATTGCTCTGGTCAGTAACACATTTCAGCCTTTTTGTCTTCAGGCTCTCTTTCCTGTTCCATGGCTCTAATAAGATCAATCAAGGGTAACTTGATCCTCATTTCCAGTCTCCTCTTTACCCTCCCATTTTTGCCACTGGACTGGGAAAGCCCTGTAATATGGGTTGTGGTTTAATAAGATAATGTAATCATTGATATCTTGATCACTTGCACAATTGGCACAGGGGCTTGAATGCTGATAATGCAAAAGGCTGCGGCATGCCAGAATTGCAGGGCGATGTGGCCCAAACCACTTCTGTTCTCATTTCAACAAATATTAACAGGAAATACTGCAGCTGTTTATTGGCCAGTTTGACAAAATAACCAAAGAGAGGCTTTTATCTTAAGAGTTTTTGTAAAGCATGTGATCTGTAAAGTCTACTGGACCTGAATACAAGACATCAAACCAAAATCAAACCCTTTCAGTAACAGAAACAGAGAGGTGGTTTTCTATCTGCTTCAGCATTAACCTGTAAAACATTCACTTGTGTGTCTTGAAACACTATTGAAAATCCTTGTAAAACTTCAAGTGAGAAAGTGCTACTGCAATCCAGCTTCATATTTTTTGACTAGAAGTCTAGAAGTCACACCATTCTGCAATTACATCACATCTGTGATCCATGCTGTGCCGTCATGTATCAACACGCACATGACTGGACAAGATGCAGAAAACTTGACCATCTCATTCATCATGTGGATATATCAGTAGACCTTCACACGAGCCTAAAAATGTGACTTCCAGCATACAGAAATATGCTGCAGAGACTAGGCCATTGTCTATTTTTTTTTTTTTAGTTTTCCCAATCTAAAATTATTAATTGAGTAAAAACTTTAAACACTTCNTATTTTTTTTTTTTTAGTTTTCCCAATCTAAAATTATTAATTGAGTAAAAACTTTAAACACTTCATTTAAAAACTTGCAATTCTTAAATGTCAGTCATCGCAGCCCTCGTGTACACACACTGACACATTTGCACAAACAAACACAACATATTAGGAAAATGGGTTTAAGTGTGAAATTATCCTCCCCAAAGTCTTTCTGTCACTCCATACACTGAAACTTATCCTGATATTCCATATAGCCAATAGTTATACAGGTTGGATGACTAAAAAAGTTGAAATGAAAGTCATGCTTTTTTACCTACGCCACCAAGTTCATGTGATCACCAGTGTTTGTTTGTTTGTTTGTCTGTCTGTTTGCTAGCACGATATCTCAAAAAGTTATGTATTTTGGATGAAAAGTTATGTAATTTGGATGAAATTTGGGGGACATATACATACTGTAGTGTAGAGAGGAAGAAGTGATTAACTTTTGGAGGTGATCCAGATCATATTCTGGATCCAGGAACCAGAAGAATTTTTTAGCTTATAAAATCCTTGGCAGAAGTATGAGCTGTCAGAGTGCCTTCTTGTTTATTATTTAAATGCAGGTGAGTATGTACCTGCATAAGTAGAAGGACAGTAATAGCATTCCTACAACACTACAGAAACACTTTTTAATCCCTGAATTTTCACAAAGTGCCATAGCAGTGAATCTATGCCTCTCTGATACATTATAAAAATATTCCAAGCCTCACAAAGGTAGTAACAACTGTAGGGCTAGTAATACAATATTACTGAATCAAGTGACAATTTGTATATGAACTACACATTCAAGCCCTTTTCAGTTTGCACATTAAGAGATAACTGTTAGCCATCTCATGTTAAAGCAGGTAAAACCTGAATGGAGAATTTTTGAGGCATTAATCTTTTGAGAGGTTATAGCAGAAAACAAACATTTAGCTGCAGAGAGAGAGAGATGACCTGTTAGCCTGTTAGCAGCTGTTTGCCCAGCAATGCTGTGAAAAATTAGCTGTGATTAATGCTGTCCAACGGTTTATTAGTGCTGTGTTTGACTGTCTGTATATGCGTGCCCTGCTGACATCCAATTTTGCTTTACGCACAGGGTGCCTTTCACACCTCTCACACACATTCACAGAAAAACTCAGGTACACACAATAAACCAAATTTCACTGTCTTATGCTGTGCTTGAGAGGTTGCCAATGGTAGTAGGAAACTAATGAGGCTGTGCGGGGATCATGCTTTGACCTAGTGTGTCATTCACTGGTGCATAAGTAACTTTCCACAACTTTGTGTGTTGTGTGTGTGTGTGTGTGTGTGTGTGTGTGTGTGTGTGTGTGTGTGTGTGTGCATATAAGCTTTGACTTTCAGGATTTATTACTTTAGTGGTATATTGAAGAGTAATGCCTACAGTTGAAAAATATGATTTATAAATTAGCCTAGTTGGAATCATGAGGCAAGATAATTAAGTGTAAATTCCTACTGTTAAATCTTAAGCTACACAAGCCCATATTTTCTTTCAACAGGACATTAACTGGGGAAGTAAAAGTTTTTGCCTCAGCAAACTAGCCAGGAAAGCACTTAAATCCAAGTGGCATTTTCTCAAGCCTGAAGTGTACAACAAAACTCCATAACTCTAGACTCTTGAATGCAGCATAAAGGAAAAAAAAAAGCTGCTTCCCATCTATTAGAGAGTGAAAGCAGAGATAAAGTGCCATGGGTTGCCAGAGCTTAACAAGCAAGCATCAGCAACGGCAATGATTTCCCGTGTTACTCCAAAAGGCTGAGCGGCCCCATCAAGATGAGTTATCTATGCTTTGATTTCTGGGAAGCAGCAGCTGCTGCTTTGCCAGGAAAGGAACAGCTCCAGAAAAATAGCAGATCTCTTTTACTTCAAGCAGATGGAGTTGAAAAATGTTAACTAATGAATAAACCTAATAACACTGCTGTGAAATTCCATTTTTGATGGACCTCTACTAATTAATTAGTAAGCAGGATAAGACAGACACAGGAAACTTACTTTCTCAGGTGTTCATGCTCCTTCAGAAACAGCTCTGTTCTTCTGTTGTTGACCCCGGAGCCACTCTTGTATGTCCTATGGAAGGCAAACGGATAGATACACTGTTTAAAGCAAAAACAAATACAATGTCCAAAAAAAATGTCTGCACAAAATCACTAATTAAACAAAGCTGTTAAATAACAGTATTTGCCAATTCTGCAATGTGTCCTAACTTTAAAAACAGAGAGAAAATAGCATTGTCACTTGTCATCTCAATCAAAGACTTAAAACTAATTTCTGCAGGATACCACATTGAAACATTCTATCTTAAAGCTATAAACATGCATATTAGACAGAATGCCTTTTTCATCTCAACCCACCAGAGAGCCATATTGTTTAGATCATTCTACCTGGACATGATGAGGTGTTTCACAGCAGCACTGAGGGCTCCTGACTTGCTCTGTTGATCATTTCTGTTTATCTATATATAAAGTAGGCCTGACTCACTTAATAAAATGACAGTGAGACAAACAGCCCAGCTCAGGGCAACAGGGTGCAACAAGAGCCTTGATCAATGCTGACACGAAGTTTGTGGAAGAGGCCTAAACTGACTCTACTCTCCTGCTATCACATCAGTCACAAAGACGTTGGACAAGGCCAGCTTCATCCAGTCACTCCTCTGTCTCTTTATTCCTCCAGCCCACCATCTCCCTCCCACAGAAGCGAGCAGGTGTAAATAATAAATGCACAGAGCAGAGAAGTAAAAAAAAAAAAAAAAAAAAAAAAGACAGGAAATAAAACATGGAAAAAGAGGTTCCATTAAATTAACCATCTCTCAATGTAAAATAACTTTATGAACTTGTATTTAGGTGCCTCATTAAAAATATGGCTTCAAAATGGGTAGATGGTAATCTAGAACAGTTAAACTATTGATTTGATTCCCTATGCCTCAATGTTTCATAAGCTCTCAATATATTATGGAAGAAATCATTGATTCTCTCCAAATAGAGATGGCACCACACTGTCATTTTTATAAGGCAGCAAATCATTGCTCTATTTCTAACCCATCAGATATCAAAGGAGTCAAAATTAATGGATGGCTTGTTATATCATGAACACATCACATTCATTGTCTTCTGATGCAATTCTAGCTCTGGTCCCTTAACAGCTGCCTCTACAGACACATTACAGGCTGCCTCCAAAGCTCTCCTGGATTTCAGGACATTAAATACAGCCCCACCCTCCTGTTAGCAAGAACTACAGAAAGCAGGGGAGGAGGAGAAAAAAAAAACTAAAGGATAATTGAAACATAAGAGCATGCACACCCATATATCATAAACTTCCTACCCCACCCAGGTTTATGTGCCTGTTCCCCAGTGCACCATCAAAAGCCCTCGAATGGAAATGAATCAGCTATTCAATGCCCACGCAGCACACTCCAGTGCTCGCCTTGAGCCCAAGCTAGCCATCCACGATGCAGCTCTGCTTCTCTCTGCCTCGGTGAGACAAGGTGTTGCCAGTACTGACAGCTGCCTTTCACTGCAACAGCAAGCTTTTTAAAAGGGCACCAATGTAAATCACACACGAGCTGTCATTTGTACTACTGACATTTAAGAGTCAAAGCAGGAGCAGCGGGGCAGTAAGCTCAGCACTTCTCCATGCTGCTGTTGTCAATGGGACTGCTGCACTCACAAAGTGTCATTGTGATGAGATCACAATCTGAGAGTGATGGGAGAGTTTGTGCTCAGGATAGGTTCATATGCATGTGTGTGGCTTAAACACAACCATGGCATATAAATACACCTTGCTGGCTTGGAGCACTTCAGTCCCCAAATCTCTACTGCCCTCTATCTGAGAAAAGGCAGAAAATGCTCAGCTAGAGTAGAAATGTCAAACATTGTATCACTTGCATCTGCTACAGCTTGATGTGATCTACAAATCTGACAGATCAGAACCCAAACTTTTAAATTAGTAAGAGCTGACTGCTGAAAAGCCACAGGTACAACTTAAAAATGAAGTCAACTTCTGAGCTAAGTCTCAACTAATTGCTAAATTCTAAACAAAAATGCATGTCATTAACACACAATTATACAATGGAATAACAAAACCAGCTTCAATTACTATTTAAGTTGTTATGGTAATGATATGATGCAATTCATAAACTATGTTGCTAAAACCAAGCGTCACTTTCATACAATTCCTGATAGGATGCCTGCCGATCTCTTAATTCTGATCTGCTATGTCAAACAATAAAGTATTTCTTATTGTGATTTTTAATGATAAAAGCACAAAAGAACATTACATTGGACTACTTTTGTGTGATTTGAGTAAAACAGAAAAAATCTGTATGCCCTTCATACGACAAGAAGAAATGTGGGATATTTTTTTAAGTTAGCTCACATTCCTAATATTCTTCACAAGCTGTATTACATATAATAACAGATCCCATCTTTCAAAATAATAAGTTGGCCCTCCTGCTATCTGTCCACAGAATGGCTGCATTTGCATCTTCTCTACTTCTTATTATTCCGCTTGCTGCACAACTAAAGGTCAATGAGTGAGGTTAAGGGGAAAATTGCTTGGCAAAAGAAATGTTTTCATGTTTAGCATATGGCTCAACATCTTGTATAAATGTTCTATGACAGCAACAACAATTGTAATTCCACTACCTGTAAAGTCAGATGTTTCTCTCATTAGCAGCCCCGCCCCCCACCCCCCACCACAGTACATTAGTCATTGTTAGGCTGAGCACTGGGTCAACAACACCAGCTCATTTCTATGCAAAGATTCACCAGCATTAAGCCTCTTAGTGTAGTCAGTGGAAGCTCCTTAGCAATGTGATTTATTGCTCATGTGCATGGTGACTGCCAATTAATACTGTATTAATGTAACAATGGCTTGTTGGCACATTTATAGTTGTATATAGTTTATAGTTGTTTTTTTTTTTGTTTGTTTTTTTAAAGATTTATCGCAAACCTGACCTCTTGAATTTTGTGTGTAGAAGGGAGAGAGAGGGGCAGTAAAAATGACTTGTATAAGTTTACAAAACAACTTTAAGGTGCATTTTTTCTCAATGTTTACTGGTCAAACAATTAAATAATTGGTGTTGATTCAGTCCCTCTTCACACGGAGGGCCCAATGTTTTATGAGTGCTGTTATGTCCCCTTGCTTTCTTAAAAACACAGGCCATCTTCAGGAACGCATCATTTCCAAAGCTTTACTCACTATAGGCCAACTGGCTGTAGACCTAAATCTACCACTCATTACAGAAGAAAATTTAATGTTGGTAAAGCAATAGTGCGCTTAAGGGCTTATTTCAGGAAGACGAAAATAATCACAAATGGAGGATCGCTGAGTTTATCTGGTAGAAGAGTAATTACCTCATACTGCTATAATGAAATAGTATTTGAGTTTACAGCCAGTCTCTATTATATTATAAATCTCTATTATTTGTTTTGCCCCAGTTTTGTCATCTCCAAGCACCAACACCAATTTAGACAGACAGAACTGAAATAATTCACTGCTATATGTCTGGATATTATACAAAAATAACTATGATGACATAAAAAATAATTTATAACAAAGACTGTTTGCTCTTTAGAAAGCGTTATCTAAAACAAAGATAAGTTTACAAAAAAAAGCTGTATCAGATGTATGTATGTATCAGTATGTATCTGACCATAGGTCACATCAGCTGTGATTCATTCCACAACTATCATCACTTCATACGGCATTCCATGAAGTCAAAGAGACACATTTGGATTCAGATAATATTTGTAAATTTGTTACAAATACTGATTCAACAGAGCAACAGGTGTTGATGTGCAGAGACAGATTTATATCTCTATAAAATTACACAGGCTTTTGGGTTTGGTTTTTTTTTTTTTTTAATAAAATCATACTGCTTTATATTGCAACATGTATAATACAAACTCCAGTATGTTTGATAACGGTGAGTGTGAGTGTGCTACAATAACTAGAAAGCTGCATTCTCCATACAGAAGAAGAAAACGGCCTTTAAATTGAAGCTGACTTGTTCTAAATCCTCTTCATGTACAATCTAGTCATACAGACCGTTACATCATGGCTCACATGAGGGCTGAGCAATGCACCTATTAGAATTATATGAATTAAGTCAACATCTGTACATGATACATGTTAGAATTACTTCAAAAATCCCTTCTATAGAAGCATAACACATATTAAACTTTGCATTGTGTAGGGTTATATGGAGACTATGATGTCAGCTGATGGCAAGGACTGTAAAACATGTATGGCTGTTGGCAGTATCAGTCCATCTGCATATGAGACAGATGGAGGAGGATCAACAGAGAGACTGCAGTGGTCTTCTTTATGCTCACTGCTGTGTCTTACTGATCAATAAGCCATTAAAAGAAAAAAACATAGGAGCTGTGGTCTAACAGAGCCCCCACCTCATTCCAATACAGTCACTCACAACTGCACCAATCTAAGGACAGAACACATTTTCTCAACACAAGGTCAAACAATTAATCTTTTTGGGTTTCAATGTCCAACATCTTTCAAAAGAGGAGCCAGACAATGTTCAACTATCCACCTAATGAAATAGATCAACTGTGTGGAGGATTGACATCCATTTTTATTCCTGGTTTTTATTCCTCTGTTGCCACTAAATATGAATTGTGTGACAGTACTATCGAGGGCTAGTCATAGCATATCGTTAACAATAATACTAGTATTTTTTTTTACATGATAAAAAAAATTTGTCATATCACAATATTGCGACGTGATGACGTAACACATGCATAATGACATAGCACACGCACAAGATATATATATATATATATATACTATCGCAAAAATTCCCAGAAATATTGTGATATTATTTTAAGGCAATATCACCCAGCCCTAGTACTATCTGTACTGTATATAGTATCATGTACTACTGTATATACATTATATTTCCCCAAAATGGGATTTACTCCAACAAGTGTCTGCATCTGTACAGGGTTTGCTACTATACCTACCTAAAAACTACATAGTTCAGTAAATTTAAAAATAAACAGGTGTCATTCGAAGTATTGTGTGAATAAAGTAAAAGTAAAGCGGCTGTGTGATGTGTCTGTTTCACGCTTATTGTACTTTCAGTAAATTTAAGGATTTATTATTTGTTGTATGAATTTCAGTTGCATGTACAGTGTAAATATTAAGCAACATAGACTCTATTTCCACATTTCTGACATATGCATGTTTATTCGCTGCCTTACCAAATCAAAAGGTGAAGTGATTAGGTACTCACTCAATGTCTTTCCTGACGGATCCTAACAGGTCTTCCCTTTCCCGGATGGCCAGGAAGTTACCTTTGGTTTTGTGGAATTCGTGTGTGTAGTCCTGGGAAAAGAAATACATTAAGGGTGAAAATGAGATCGGGTTGTGAAAAATAAACAAACGCAGAACAACATGGAAACTATATTTCCATGTATCTCTCATAAAATACATGTGATCTTCAGTAATTTTGGCAAAGTTCATTTACAGAGGGTTTTTCATGAATCAGAGAGTAAAGAAAAGAAATCTGCACATGGCGCAGAAAACCGATGAGGAGAATGGCGGAAGAGAACAGACGAAGACGAGCGCAAACCTGCAAGATGTCTCTGTGTCTCTGGAGCGTGTGCATAAGGGCAGCATTGAGAGAGGCCGTGCCCGGTGTGTTTGTGTACTCCGCCATCTTGTCGTTCACTGCAGTCAGCTGGCAAAGGCAGAAAATAAGATACGCTGATACCAGGAGGTTGTCAGGTAAGACACAAGCCCACACAGAACAACACAACACACTTGCAAAACACAACAGCACTCACAACACATAACAAGATCAAACTCAGCAATGTCCACTGCATATCTAAGAGACGCCTTTCATATCACATAGCCAAATGGTCATTACATACAACATTGTATATGGATATATGTATTTGCACACTATTTTGTCATAAATGCACGTTATTCCTTTTGTAACACAGCAATTGCTTTCGAATGACATCTTTTGTAGTTTTGTCTTTATACTCATGAATAACATTGTAAGGCATGTAGTCCTTTGTTTTATGAACTATACATTGAAAAGTAAAAATGTTTTGGAAAATGTGTGAAATTTTGAGCAGCATTGTATAAAATACTCAATACACACCATTTAAACATGCTTAACCAATGTTTCCAGTGGCACCATGGCCTGGTTATTGTTATGAAACATGGAGTCCAATACAAACCTTTTGTTGGGCTTCAGTAATCCATGAGAGTTAACTTACTTTTGCCAGTAGCTGTTCAATCTCCACAGACATGGTGTCAAACATCCTGTCCTGGGTGGAGTTGTTCAGCAGCGGTGTGGTGTCTGACCTTCAGGAAAGAAGTACAGAACAAGAAGATGACGTTAAAACTTAAAGCTGCATGTTTTCCTATGTCATCATATGTTTAATCTGTTATAACTACAAAGCGGTGGATTGTTTCTAAAAGATTTCATGAAGAAATTCAATTTAACACTGTAGCAGGGTTTAAGACACTTCTATGGACAGTTTAATACTTTTTCCACCATGAAAACTTATCACCCTTGAACTACCCAAATTCAAGCTCACCAAAACTGCTGCTCATGCTAGTGACTACAAGTCATTTGTAGTCAGTGAAGACTACAAGGTTTTAATTGTCATCTTTCTTCAAGTCCTCTATAAGCATTATGTGTTTCATATTCAAAAGACAGATTTTGAGTGGTATATCACTGTAAGTGTTATATCCAAACCTAATATTTACGGTAAGTAGCTGATTTCGAAGTCACATTCTTTCAACTTGCAAGCAGTGGTTTAATTATTATAAGAAAGCAGGTATGGTGATAATGTTATAATTAATACATCATGCACAAACACACACACACAAAACTCAACAAATACAATTAAATATCTGCTCATCCAGTGATTGATAACAGTTTTTACCAAGTCAACTTTACCAAAAGTTTACTCACTAGATAACTGCAGACAGTGAGAGCAGAAGCCATCAGGTAGAGAAATTAGGATTTATTGTTATAATATAATTATAGTTATTTTAATAACCATCATATAGGCATTTCATTAACCAATAAATTTCCAAGCAATGACAATGATACTAACTTTCCTAATGCAATTCTTCTATTTATTTGAGCACCCCCAGGTTGCCAAACTGTGTACTTTTACTATACTGTACTTAGGAATGATCCCATGAGCTGGAGGACTGGGAATCTTGCCAGACTTGATTTCTGGTTCTAACTCTACAGGTGTGACTAAACACTTGATCTTACGTGTCTCCTCGACGTCCATCCCTGGAGCTGCTGTAGCTGGTACACAGTTTACTGAAGGAAACCAGCTTAAGGTCGAGCTCGTTCTCCAACTGTCTGGCCTGCTTTCGCAGATCTGTAAAATGGGCAGACAAATAACGCTTAATGTGAGCTGCTCGTCTAGGCCAAAGCAACGCTAGTTAACTTCTAACTTTCGACTGCGCTCCAAGAATAAACGGGCGAAGTATAGACTTTACATTCATGTCCATTTGATGAGTTTACAGTTTATAACTGGGTTATCTATCTGTGCTATGTTTTACCGCTGTACTGCCACAGCTTTTCCAGGTAATGTTGCTAACTAAACGTTGGTACATGGTAAACGCTAAGTTAGCTAGCTTGTAGGAGCTAATCGTTATAAAGACACTTGGCTAAAGCTTTAAACGACGCCAGCACGTTGCTGTTGACTCTGCCAGATTCACTGCTAACATTATCAATGTTGTACTAGACACAGCACTGATGTTAACAATATTTAGCTCAAGTTGTGTTTCCTTACCTTCCCAGTAGTTGCTGCTTCCTATTCCAGCCATTTTTGTTGTCCAACGACGTCACCACTTCCGGGTAGTGTCACGTGTCCCTAGAAGATGTGTCACTTTTTTGTAACAGCCAGCGGTATAAAGTAAGATAAAATAAAATAAAGTAAAATAAAATAAAAATCTGATTTCACAGGATTTTGTAATTTTTATATAATTTCTGTGCCATATTCTAATAGTATATTCTCAGCAAGTGTCCAACTTTAGCATTTAAAAAAGTCATTTTCTTCTTATTTGTACACCTTCCAAGTATTTTAATTGTGTGAAGAAACAAAGTCTGTGTTCATCTTTGTGTTAAAAAGAAGTCCTTGCCCTGAAGTTTCACTTTTTGATTAGTCTTTCTTCTTGTAAAGTGTTCAACAGCTTCTTCTTCTTTTCCTTTCGGCTTTCCCTTCAGGGGTCACCACAGCGAATCATCTGCCTCCATCTAACCCTATCCTCTGCCTCCTCTTCTCTCACACCAACTAACTTCATGTCCTCTTTCACTACATCCATAAATCTCCTCTTTGGTCTTCCTCTAGGCCTCCTGCCTGGCAGTTCCAACCTCAGCATCCTTCTACCGATATGTTCACTATCCCTCCTCTGTACATGTCCAAACCATCTCAGTCTGGCCTCTCTGACTTTATCTCCAAAACATCTAACATGCGCTGTCCCTCTGATGTACTCGTTCCTGATCCTATCCATCCTCGTCACTCCCAAAGAGAACCTCAGCATTTTAGTCTCTGCTACCTCTAGCTCTGCCTCCTGTCTTTTCCTCAGTGCCACTGTCTCTAAGCCATACAACATCGCTGGTCTCACCACCGTTTCAACAGCAATCCAAAATATTTTAAAACTATAAGGAGAAAAGATTGCAGATAGTTTCTTTTATCAATCCACAAATTCACAGAAATATTCAATATCCAAATCAAATCTTTCCATCACATTTAACAGGATATATTAGAGGCAGAATCTCCAAACACCTCATTTTAAGACAGTATTCTCACATACACATGAACATACATCACATACAACATGAACAAGTCTATCTAATAGGCTTATTTGTGTGTTTATCCTTGATATCAGCCTCCCAACTCCCTACACCCAATTCATTATATTCACAACCCATCAAACGAAATACTTTCTGATATGTAAAGCAACCCCAAAATGTAACTACCTTTATCAGGACTCACAATATATTTTAGCAAATTACCATCTGCAATCAGTGATTTATCAGTGTTAATTCTCCTTTCTTCAACAAGGAATGTGGGTCACTCCTCATTCACTGAAGCCCAGTCGGCTTTCAAAGACATCTGTATCCCAAATATCTACCAAGTTGCCTTGTAAAGCACCACAAATAGAAGATGCAAGAACAATGTGGCATGTTTTATTTCAACTTCTTTTCATCAGTTTTTGTGCATGTTAGCATGCCACAGCAACAAAGAGGTTATGTGTTGTATGTGTGTGTGTGTGTGTGTGTGTGTGTGTGTGTGTGTGTTTAATTCACGGGTAACATGAATTGTACTTATTTCCTCATTCAGAATTGGCAAACATTATTTACAGTTGATTCCAGTTTATATAAAAATTTTACATCAATGTCCTGTCCACCTGACATACACTCATCTTTCAAAATTCATACGTGTGAACACAAACACACAGATTAATAAAGAAAAAAAAATACACAAAACCGTGTCTTTACACAAGCTTTTCTTCACCAGTTACTGCTGCATTTTGTTAAAGCGGAAAGGAATCTCTTCTTGAAGCAACTGAAAATCAAGGCAAATTCTTTAATGACATTACAGACAGTGAGCAACTGTGTAACACTGTGATGCATGAAGAAAAACATGCATGGTATTCTGAAAACCTGATATTTTAATGATCCAGTGCGATGATTGGAATTCAGTCATGAAAATGTAAAAATGTTCTGATACAAGTCAGTGTTTGACAGTTCATCCAACTTGCTCGAAGCGCTACGTTACAGTAAATCCATCCAAATTTATCAACTCAGGTGAGGTTATCAATTCAATTATTTATTAACATAGAGGTCTCCCTCGCTCCATATACTCAACTTGAGTGTTCCAGTGAAAAATAAACAAAACTATTAATGTTTAGCACAAGAAAGGACTAAGAAACGTAAAGAAAGTTACTACTTCGACAACTTCAACCAGCCTCCATTGTTCCTTCATGCAATTTGACAATAGTATATTTCTTTGACGCTGCCCCTGATGACCATCTAACCTTCAATGCAGTTATGATTTATTGCACTGGATCTTTAAATTATCTGGTATGTGTGATTTGTAGACAATGATTATTAATGGACGGACAATGCTGGTGCAACATTTGCACTCCAACTATTGTTTAGTAGGGAAAAACACTAACACATTCAGATGAAAACAGAGATGATAGTCCATATAGAGATTATGGCCATGGTGAGAATGCACATCCTAGATCAAACACGGAGAGACTGAAAGTGAGACACATGAAAACTTTCCATGTATAGACAGTTTGAAGGTATCCCGCCACAAACCTAAACCTAAAAGAAAAAACAATAAATAAATTCTTATGATTAATTCATATTAGAAGATTCATATTTTCATCTTGGCCAACGATTGGGAACGATCCCTGCTTTCCATGTATTGCAAGTTATGTCTATACATACAGTATCTTGCACTCACTGTGTTTCATTCAAGCTTGTTAACATTCGATTCTCCCTGATACTTTAAAGCTTTTCCAAAAGTTCACTCCATCATAATTTTGGCCACAACACTGACTCACTGGAAAAGTACAAAACTACTGAGCGCAGGCAGGCCAGCCTAGAATCATCTGTGCAGAAACAGTGCAACAGTGGAATTCAGCAGTCCTTAGACCATAAAGTCTCTTCTCTCTTTCCTACCACCTGAGCAGAGGACGGATTCGATTCCAGCAGGGACCAAGTATTACCTAATCACTATGTTGCTGCATTCTGTCCCATACTACAGCCCACCTGAGCTGTAACTTTACAGAAGCCAAGGCACAGAATGGGATTCAGTTTCTCAAAGGCTCAGACACTTCAATGTGGCAAAGTTGTCTTGGATAAAAGACATGGATTTAATTTCTAATTAGCTAACAAAGAAATGCATGGATGATGATAGATTAGTGAGAAAGGTTGTGTGAGATTACACAGTTCCATCCAGGGTTCATTACACATCCACAACACAGCTTAGCAAGAGTTTATTTGGACTGATCGGCCTCCTCCTCTATGCAGGGCAATTAGTGGTCTAAAGAGCACTCTCTAGTGGCTTGGAAAGGTAAAAGCTGAGGGAATCAAGCTGCTGATACCAACAAGGTTGGACCAATCCCATTTCTTTCTCTCCATCTCTCCTGATCCAGTCAGGTAGAGTTATTGAACCACAAAATAGCCAGGTCTTCAGTCCCAGACATGAGCAGGATGTTGTAAAACTATCAGCTTAACAGCTGTAAAAACTAAGTGACTGGGACTGTGTGCTCAGTTTGTTCATACAACAGAATAAGTGACTTGATCACTCTTGTGTTTCAGTCATGAAAAATCAGAAGGGCTTTCCAGAGTCCAGCTTGAACTGTAATGGCCAGAAGTGAAATTTAAAGAGAACAAACAAAACAAAACAAAAAAACTGAGCCAACAGCCAGGTAAGTGCAGTGGGTCTCATAGTTTGTTGGCATACAATGTCTCCTCATCACTTTCACTCTCATCCTGAAACTCATGGGCAAGCAGGGATTTCTTGGAGCCCATGGAGGTGAGGCGGATCTCATCCTCATAATCATCTCTGTGCTGCCGCAAACGATGGAAGCCATCCTTCTGCCGGTTAGACTTAGCTGAGCATACGCACCAGATGATGCATGCTGTCACCACCAATGCTGTCATGGAGGCTGCTGCAGGGAGGAACAGAAACAGAATGCTAAACATTTCCAGATTTGTACACACACATGCTGAAAACACTTCTTAAAGTCCCAATCCTCAATTTTTTTGACAATGGTAAATAACTACATTTTTTTTTTACTAAAGAGACACAGTCAACATGTAATTCTCTTGGGTTATTAGTGTCAAATTTGTAATTTGCACACACCATGGAATTTCTTTCAGATCCTTGCCAATGTTGCACTCCAAATATGTTCGAAGGAAAATTAAGATTTGAAATTATTGGACCAATTCACATCAGTGTTTGAGTTAATCATTGCATCAGAGACTGAATCTGTATGCTGTACATCTGTCATAGATAGTGTCATAGATAATCTGTCACCCACCGGTTACAACAATGTTTTAAGACATCATTTCCCTTATGCTCCCAGTATGAGCATAATCTGGCCTATTAATGCTATTTGTAATTGTGAAAACCTATTATTCAAAATACTGCATGTGCTCTTAAAAGCTAAAAAAAAAAATGGATTCTGTACTGTAAGTGTTTTGGATATGGTGCAGTGTGGCATCCATCTGTCAGAGATCACAAAAACTAATATGCCAGGCACGAGCCATTTAAGTGGAGGCATACATCTTGATACTAGCATATGCTGAAATAGAAACGATTAGTACATATGATACTTTTTTTTTTTTAAAGCCATTTCATCGAGACACTTACCTGCAGTGGCCACCACAAACTCTCTGGGCAGACCAAAGATGCTGTTGTCCATGTCAAACTCAATAGTGATGAAGCTAGCAGCTTCATAAGAAGATACCACCACCTGGGAAATACAACACCAGTGCCATCAGCCACGAAATTCAATGCTAAACAAACAGCAAATTTGCAAAAATAAAATTAAAAAAAAATATTTTCATTTTCATTAATGTTGGCATGATGATTTATAATAAACAATTTCTTTCAGCAATAGGCTATTCTACATATATACAGCACCAGAATAAATGTTTTGTAAATACTGTTTTAGTGTAGTAGCCTCTGAATATTAACAGAAACAGCAGAAAACAGCAATAAAAAGCAATACGACTGCAGCAAACAGTGGCAGTCATAGTAAGGTGGAAAGGTTAGTAATAACTCAATTAGCAAGCCTCATTTACAGGTGTGACTATTTATTGTGGACTACAGTAGTTTTTATGTCTGTAACAATGTTTGAAGACTGGCTCATAAATATTAAATTGGTTCCATGTCTGATTCAGTATTGCCAAAGAGTAAGTACACCAGCTAACTCCTTCCTGTTATCTAAGGTGAAATGTTCAATGTCCTTAGTCATATGGAGAGACTATAAAGAGGAGTGACACATGGGCCCAAATTCATGCTCAGAGTGCAACAGATCCCTAGCAGCTCCTGATGGGATGTATATAACCAGCGCTGCAATTCTTCCTTACCTCTCTGTCCCACGAGCCCCTCACTTCCCAGGAGATAAACTTGAGCAGTGCACCAACTAATCAGCCAGGACTCTCAAAGATCCATGGTTATACAAAAAGTACCAGCACACTTATCATTCAGTGGTAGATGCTTTACTCTTCACTCCCTGTGAGAAGTTCACAGCCTATCATCTGAAGGTGGGATGGACCATCAAGGAGCCCGTTTGAGGAGCTGCCTTATGTTTCAAGTTACTGAGCGCCCAAATGGAAAGATGGTGAAATTTTGTGTGCTCTGCCCTACGCCTCATAATGACAAAGACATTACAGGAAAGCCACTGGAACATTCTTCAAAAGACCTGTTGACATGATTGTGACATTTTTATTTATGTCTCTGATACTACACTTTATATATTAAAAAATTAGCTGTTTAACAAAGTGTAAAATTTGCTTTCCATTTTTCTCCAACATCCTATTTCAACAGGAAATGTTTCCATTCCCTAATTCATTCCATGCATATTTTAAATACATAGAAAATATTATAATGGTGTTTATTTTCTTTTGGTCCTCCAAAGACCAACTTACTGGGAGCTCTAGTACATTGAGTAGTACAGGGGCTTAATGAGGATGCATGGTATCCACATAATTATGTACCTCTTTCCGTTGTTGTTGGTAGCCATCAGCAACAGCTTCAACGTTGTGGTTGCCAGGAGCCAGCAGCGCATGGAAGTAGCCCCCCTCTGTAGTGAAGACCCTCACCCCCCCATTCAGTACAATCATTGCACCGACAATAGGCTTCCTTTTCTTGTCCCTCACCACACCTCGTACCCCTTTATGGACCTGGAAAGAGGAAAAACAAAAACATGATCATGATTAACAATTATTAACAATATGATAATCACATTGTTCATATTATTAGCTGATCCGTTATGAATTACATGTACCAGCTATTCAGTTGATAAAAAAAAAACAAACCTATAAACCTGTCCACTCAAATCCCCTACGTTGTGCTGTGAACTCTGATAAGTTTCTAGCGTACCTCCACCAGCATGCTTAGGAGAGCCTTCTTGTTCTCTGCCCACAGTGTGGCCAGCTGCTCAGCAGGGGGGAACAGACAGCAGCCTGTATATACTGTGATTTCTGGACAGTGACCGAAGTCCATACTGAAGTCCTGTAAGGGCACATGGTTACATGCTTATAGTGGCCACAATACAGTATATTTAGATATATTCACAAAAGAGTGCTGATACTAAAACAAACGACAAAATAGTAATAGATGGTATTTCCTCACATTTGTAAATACTATCAGATATAATCTTTAGGTTTTTCACAGGGGCATCATCTAACATTTGTTTGACATGTTTAAGTATCACCATAAGGCAATAGCGACACTGATGAACATGAAACCACAAACACATCTTCTGTTGTAACTGATGACTTTACTCCTCAATAAGACTTTCATTTTTGTCAGGCCATCAATCACTAAATGTTAGTCTCACAATGCATGATAGATTAGTTTAGCAGAGAGCGGGATGAATGATTTTGAGACAACAGACTTTAGACTTTAGTTTGTAGCGTTGTGTGTGTGGAATATTTGGGAAAATGAGATACTCAGTGTTGTTGTGCATGAAACACACAATGTATTACTAGATTTGCATTTCCTGAAGAAAATGCGTGTGATTGATATGCTGAGCAGCTTGATTGTACTGCAGATTTTTAAGCATTTGTTATTGTGAGCAACTTTAGGATTTTGCCACTACATAAGTCCTAATAACTGATAAACTGTATATGTCAGCATTATTTCAAGTTTTTAAGCATTTGTTATTATAAACTGCTTAAGGGTTTTGCCACAATACAATACAATACAATACAAGGACTATGACAGGAAAAGCTAGAGAGTTGGATGACATGATGCAAAGAAGAAAGGTGGATATACTTT